>CM055193.1:8063858-8203858 GCA_029224185.1 Karalla daura | reverse complement strand
GTCTAGGCCCACATGTTCTTTGTTCCTTCTAGAGCAGCCACGTGTTCTTTCAGTCCTGTTTCCCTCACTTTGCTGCCTCTGTCCTTAAAGGCGAGCCCCGTTGATGCGTTGGAAGCTAATCCGACCCGACGAGCACATACACAGAATTAGTTTTAAGTGCAATATAATTTATAAGGTGTCATGCGATTTCAGAGCAAGATGGTAGAGTCTAGGGGAGGCGATGAAACGGAGAAGAAACCGCACACTCCAGGTCTGAGCGGAGCCACAAAAACACGTCTGCTTTTTGAAGCTCTCTCACAGGAAGCCCAAAAGGACTTTTTTAACTAATTCACTTAACTAACATTTACCAGGGTTTGAGCACTTGTGAGCAGAGACGAGTTTGCTTTGGCAAAAAAAGAAGAAAAAAAAAAGGACCACATTTAAAAAGCAAATTTCCCATTGATTTTTTTTCTCTTTTTTTGCGCTTGGAAAAGGTTTTCCACAAGACTTAGATCTTATTGAGTCATATAGCACGGGAGCCTTCGATAGCTGAGCGACTCTGTAATCTGTCCAAAATGTGGCACGGATCACAGATCACCGCTCCGAAACAAACAACACTGAGCGCTGTGATAACGCCTCTCAGCCTGCACTGGAGCGTTTTTCTGCTGAGGCAAAGTGGCCTTTTTTTTTTTTTTTTTCTTCCTCTTTTTGAGGGATGAATGAGAGGACGACCAGGAGCCAGCAGAGATCTCCTCATGCTTCTCCACTCATCCCAGTAAGAGGATCGGACGTAATGGGGTTTCCTCTTCCCCGGCTCCTTCTGCTCGCCAGATAAACTGCGGAAAACTTCCAGCAAAGTCCGACAGAGTGCTATTCTTGTCACATTTTACAGTCATACCGCCGATAGGTCTTGAAAGAACACCAGTGTGACCTCGGGAAAATCGGTATGTGAGCACGGCTAAGCTTTTAAGCAGGTGCCCTCCTTCCCTTCTCCGGGGGGGGGGGGGGGGGGCGGACGGGCCCGACTGGGAGTGTCAGGCCCCCGGGAACATCAAGACGAGACGATTGCAGCAGAGATGACACCTCATTTAGGACACCGAATCAATATTTACTCTCTATAAGCGGGCTGGATGGCACAGAAACAAGCTAGAGAATGTCTGGAAGCAAATGAGCATCGGAATAAGAATGTGGCATGTTTTCATTGAGAAGCATTTAGTCAAATAGCACGCTATCGTGTAGCTGAATAACAAAGCGGCCCATCCCCCCCAGGCCCGGGGAAACGGCCAAGACATTAATATCAGGCGTGCATGGTTTCTCATATTCTCCCTGTGGCAGGCTGCTGACCCAATGACCTCATGTTAGCAGCAATGACAACTTGTCTAACACTGGGATATTTTATTCATTTTATTAATAATGCAGCAGCAGCAGCACACGCTGCATTGTGTGTTTGTGCGTGTGAGCGCTGTATGTTGTAGCCGCCTCGCTGACATGCACTCCCCTCACAACACTCACTGAAAGACCGAAATAATAAAAAATAGGGGCGGGAAAATGTAAAATAAAATGAATCAGCCTCTCAGGCTATATTTTTCTGTACGAGCTTTTTTTTTAATTATGTTTTTTTTTGTTTGCTTTTTTTTGCAGGTCTGAATTTTCCAGGGACTGTGGTTCGCGCTCTGAAAACAGTTAACAGCCATTTCGCAAACAATTTAAATGCAAAAATAATGACTTTTTTTTCCATTATTTCATCGGATGCCGACATAATGCAGCGACATCCATTCGTCTGTCCATTATTTTACCTGCTGGTGGGGGAAGGCAGGAAAACAAAGCCCTGGACGGGTCCACAGTCCATCGCTGGACACGCACCACTCACTCACACTCAGGCTGCATTCGCACCGCAGGGACAAGAGGCCCAAATCCAGCGTTTATTTTGGTTTTACTCACATGTGACAAATCTCTAAAGAGCAAGCTCTGACACATACGTAATGTTTTTCAAAGCAAACTCAAAGTCTGAACAATCATGTTGCATTTCCTCAGGGTTTTGCATCCTACGTCCTGCTGTTTTTTTATCATTTTCTTCTCTCCATTGTCATTCGATCATAATTTTGTCGTCTCATATAGTGCATTTAATTCTAAATGACGTGTATTCTCCATATTCACTTCTGTAAACGCAGGATTCAAAGGATCTTCATTGCTAAATTTCTGTATGTATAGGATACGATACTCTCCACAGTGTAAAAATAGTAGGAGAGGTATATAAAAATTAACAGCAAACAGGAAACTAATAAAATTAAGAATCAGCATATGTAGAAAAGTGGCTCCAGAGCGATATTGGAGCAACCTATTATGTTGAGGGAATGAGCGAGTCTCTCAGAGCATGTGCAGAAACAGCTGAGGAAGAGTCCTGATGAGAGTCCAGGTGAGCATGAACATGTATGCATGTGATGTCTCGTCTTTTTCACGTCTTCTCCTGTGCATGTAGGTCACCTCTTCAGGGCCACTGACTATTCAAACTGGAGTTGTGATGTGATCTGACGTGGCTGCACATCTAAATCATAACGTGAAACAAAAAAATGGTGTGGAAACGTGCAACAAGACCTGCAGCGTGTACGTACAGTGAAGTGTCACTTTGAGAGTCTCCAAACAGCCTGAACATGCGTGTCCTTAAAATGTGGAAGGAAACTGCAAAATCCATGTGCACACTAGACCACCTGTGCCTGTCTAGATCAACGTCAGTGGAATCATGCATCTCAGGTTTGTGCTACCATGTTCACACCAAATTTTTCTCCCCTTAATTTTTAGCAACACAGGTCAAGCGCGTACGCTTCTTGTCAGGTATTGATTTCATCGTGTTGGCAAAGCTCAATAGGACTGAACCCTGACCTGCAAAACAGCCCGGCAAAATGTGAAAGAGCACGCTGGAATCTGATGATAGGCGCATTTAAATCATTATGTGTATGAACGTGACATTTTTCTCCTAGTCCCAGTCATTTGGTTTGGAGTGTCTGCCGGGGAAGCCAGCCACCCAAATACAGAAAGTCATTCATCACATCACTTGTTTAGTACTTGTCCAAAATCAGCCTCTATCTTTGTTGAATTTAGAGAGAGAGAGAGAGATAGAGAGAGAGCTGACACACAAGGTGCACTCTACCATCTACAGATCAGGACAACTCAGCAATCAGGATCTTTTCCACCCTGTTTGAATCATGTGAAAATTACGTAATCGGGGACATCCCTAACTATGTGAAAAAAATGTGCAAAAATGGGAATTAAGAACCAGAAACTGCAGTGTGAACAAAGTGTCACTTTTAGTCTCCAAACAGCCTGAACATGCATGTTTTTGGATTACGGGAGGAAACTGGAGATCCCAGAGGAGGAGAGCACGATGCATTTAATAGCTCAATCCTGCTGCTCAGACACAGACCAGCGGTACCTGTCTAGATCATCAACATGCAGCCCGGGTCTGTAGCGCCATGTTCGTACCAAATTTTTCTCCCCCCTCTTAATTTTAGCAACACAGGTCTTGTCAACGAATTGATTTCGCCTCGTTGGCAAAGTTCAATAGGACTGAACCCTGACCTGCAAAGTAGCCCGGCAAATGTGAAAGAGCAGGTGGAATTGACCTGTTGTAAGTATCGATCGCGCGCCTCCTTGTTTGTGTTTCTGCATTTTAAAAGAACACGCGAGGCGGGAGAAGGAGAAGAGGATTTACACGTTCCTTCTGGCCTTGAGCGCAAACGCGGCGAACATAAAAAGACTCTCTAGCGTCGTGTTTGCTCAATGCTATTCTCGGGCCTTCAACCATATCCACACCTGTAGCGCGCGTTTGTAAGCCTGCCCACATTATATCCCGGCCCGGCAGCTTTTCCGACGCAGCGTGAGCACACTTCACCTTGCCAGCTCTGGTCTGGCATAAGTCTGCATCAGATTAAGCGGCTGGAGGGAAAGGAAAAAGGAGGACTCTCAGTGCCGGGGACCAGATGTGAAGATCAGTGGACCTACCGTCATATATAATTTAAAAGCAGCTCGATCATCTCTGCTTCCTCTTATCTGATTTTCAGTCATTGTCGTTAGTTTTGCGACCGAAAGAACACACAAAGTGCGCATCGTCTATTGAGGCTTTTCATGTGATATTTTTCGAGAGCTTTTTGTGGGTTGCGATTTTCCAACTTTGTGTTTACATATTTTGTTGCGTGCGGGAGGCAAGAAGATCAAATCGATTGTTTTTACAACAACAGCACAAGTATGTGTAACCGATGAGTCACCCGCCCTTTAGTCTGTCAGGCTTTTGTGGTTATTATTGGGAAAAAGTCTATTGGATATCGTGAAATGAGAGCCTTCGTTTTTAGGGAGTAATTGTGCTCGCTGCTCTGCGAGCAAGGACCTGCTTTTGGGGGCCGTCTTTTTGTTGTTTGGTTGTTAAATCTTTAATGTTTACTTTGTGTTCTGCATGAAAACAGAAGGACAAGATAAATAAATAAATAAATAAATAAAAAGACACCTGCGCTGCGCCAGCTTGTCCCCGCAGACTCGATGACATTTCATCCCCGTGTTGTCTCCACTGGCTTCTCGGGAACTGCAGCCCTTATGTAGCGCTGATGTGATATTTAAATAAGCGCCGTGTAATCGTTCTCCCTGATCTCATAATTGGGCATATTGTCCTTGTGCGAGTCGTATCATTGGCCAATGTCACAGACGATGTTTTGACAAATTAAAAATGCGCTCGCTTTCGTCCCAAGAGGAACAGTTAGAGTCCACATGCGAGGAGTCCAAGTCGAAATTCAAGGAAGGTTGTATAGCGTATGCGTGCAAATTATCAAAGATCTATAATGTCTGCTTTCCGTTTCAACAGAGGTCAGACCAGTGGAAGAACCAGACTTGTCTTTCTCTGGTCTCAAATGCAGTTTGTAGATGATTTTTATTCCCCCCAGCCTCTACCTCTCCAGCTATCCATCCATTATCTGGCCTGCTTTGTACCCTAATGGTGTCACAGGGGTCTGATGGAGCCTATATGAAGTTCACGTAGGGCAAAGGCAAAGGCAATGCACCTTGTACAGATCACCAGTCCATCACAGACCACACACACACACACATTCACCCTCTCACACACACACACACCTTGGGGCAATTTAGAGTCTCCAATCGATATAAACCTACAAGTTTTTGGAAACTGGAGTACCCGAAGGAAACCCACTCAGAGGCAGGTAAAAACATGCAAACTCTGCACAGAAAGGCCTTCAGTCCGACCTGGATAAACCTGGTAACCACATCGATTCATGTTACCGATCTATTTCCACAGTGCTACTTATTTATTTATTTATTTATTCATATAATATTGACCTCAACATACAGTACAGCACACTCGCCTTCGTTATTTACAGTCAAGCGTCCTCAGTTGGGAAGGGAAGTGTCAAGTTGGGTTGGGGGGTGTGAGGGGGGGGCTGAAATTACTTTCTTTGTTAGCCACGGTTCAGACACTTGTTAGAGGTTATAATGCACTGAGTGGAGTCTCTGTGACACACTCTGAATAAAAGCCAATTAGCGAGTGATGGAGAGAAAACGCGAGAGCCAAGAGCACTGGTGTGGATCATGAAATATCCACGAGACGGTTGCGTTTTCCTTCCTCCGACAATGGTAACGGGCCTCGTGGTGTGCGCATGCTCTCGCGTGCAGGTGCGTGTGCGCGCCTTGGCATCTATTCACGTGCCGCACACTCGAAATACCAAGCGTGTCTCGTATGATAGGGCCGAACGCAGCTGCAGGGAGGTGACTAATTGACCCGCGCTGCCGCATGTATCAATGTAGAAACGGCAAGTGTGTTTAGAAAAACAGACATAATTGACCTCTGCCAGTCTGTGTCACTTTGAAAGCTTGTTAGGCAACCCACACACATACTCGCTAACACCCCACCCCTGCCCCCACACACACACATACACACACACACATACACACAGCCTTCGTTTTCCTTTGGTGTCCATCTTAAACACTGTCAGCCGCATAGATCACACTGCAAGGCTTCAATCTCCTTCAAATCAATCACAGCGATGATTCTGTGAAAAAAAAAAGAAAAAGAGGAGAGATAAAAAGGAGACCGGAGCCTGTCAGGGCTGTGGGAGCAGAGGACGTCAATGCCTCACTTAGACAGCTAGTCTGAAGGGGCCGCTTCCCCCAGACGGGAGGACAAGATGGAGTTCACCTGTATTCAATACAAAGTTTCGCCCCGGTCTTTGGGAAAAGAGATGCGACAAGGAATAGTGAGCTGAACTCCCTGATGTAAATGTCATCTGGAGAAAAAATCAATTTCATGATTCATTCAAGAGGCCAAGGCTTACGAATGGACAAAGTTCTGACCCGTCCTTTCAGCTACACAGTGTCATCCCTCCTCCTCCTCCTCCTCCTGCTGCTCCTCCTCCTCCTCCCTGAGACTGATGGTTGCTGGTGATGAGAAGATAGTTCTGACAATTATTTCCTTTTTTTTTCCAAGTGGTGCTCAACATCATCACAGCTTCTGGTGACAATTCAAAACTTTAGCTAATTGATTTTTTTTTTACCCCTCCCGCGGTATTGTTGCTCCTCATTTCCAACGCAGCATGAAAGGCAGTGAAATAAAAACATCTTAGCAGCAAATCGGCCTCACCATGGCAACGGTATTGATCAACCCTCCTGGGTCCTCAGAAAAATCCATCCCTCATGTCAATTTCCCTGCATTAACAGTTCAGCAGCTACTCATGTCGTGAATGGACAGCCATGATATTTAGTGCCTGGCAATAAAACCCACAATCACTATTTAACTTCTGTGATGATTCATTTATCACAGGGGTGAGATGCCGAGTGACCTGAGGACACTAACGGGGAGCAAAGTGGGGTAGGAGGACAGCGGAGAGGAGGTCATCGTTCGCAGTCTCCCAGCGTAGAGATCAGTTATTATGGAGCATGTCCGTCGCTCAAATGCGATTCAGATAGGACAAGAAATCGAAGCTCGTGCCTCCCCCCCCCCCCCCCCCCCCCCCGTTTCGCTGATTTGAGAGAAAAGAAAAATCTGTTTTTGCTTTTTTTAATTATATCTCGAACAGGTGTTCTCTCGCCATTTTGATGCTTTGACTGGAATCATTCGATACGTGATGGATTGCAGCTGAGAATAATCTGAGAAACTTGCTGCCACACTAATCAAATCCCATAAAACTAATGGAGGTAAACGGGCTGGGAGTTCTCACTTCTGACACGTATTGATTAGGCAGTATCATGTGGCCTCACATTTAATTTATCATCGTTTATTATAAATACTATCATCACCACTGGTGCCGTGGAGGGGAGGCGGAGGAGCGCTGTGAAGGGCAGACAGGTTCAGATGAGGACGGATTTTATTTGCAGATCTGGCTGTGGTGATTAAATCCACCTTTGGTGGATAAGAAAAGATATGCAGAGCGACGGTGGGAGATGCATGACGACTGCTGTCAGTCCGTGATTACAACATCACACATGGACACTGTACACCTACACATCCACAGCTTAACAGTAACAAGACATGCTGGTGCACCTGGTGCGTGAAGACGGAGATGAGAGGGAGTCGAGAAATCTTCTCTCTCTCTCCTTCATCTCTTTAAATTTCACCAATGCATACGTGCAAATGGCGCACAGCTTGTATGGCAGGGTGGGGGGGGGGGTTGGAGAAAAGAGAAAGGAAGTCTTACAACCCTCGCATTCTGCAACAAATAACAAGTGTACTGGGGGAGGCTTCAAAGTGTAACTGGAGGGTTTTACCAACTTGGGGATGATGAAAATTTAATTTGTTAACGAAGCAAACAAAAAGTGAATATAGGATCCAAAGCCGGGCTGAAGGTTGCAGCGGGGACCATCAGCCTAATTGTCCAGCCAATGGAAGCATAAAGTCCCAGAGGACGACTGCTGAGTAAAAAAGCATGAGTGTTGCATGTGTATGTCTGTGTATATGTGTGTGTGTGTGTGTGTGTGTGGAGACAAAAGGAAGAGGAGGTGGAGGGTGGGGGGGGGCTAAAAGCATGTTAAGCACTTTGATGCAGTTAAACAGCTACTTACAGCCGGAGCCCATGGTTTTGTCTAATTGAACCGAAACGAAACATAAAAATGACGAGGAACACGCAACCGCAAATCATTAAGCAGCTGCAGCGGCGGCAGGAGCAGGAGCAACGCTGCAGCCTCCCCGGCTTTCACGCCACCGCCTGCACGTTTGCAAGAGCACCCACGCGGCATTCCAAGCAATTAGATATTTTGCTATGGAGATGTGTTTTAAATAATTAATCCTGCGTATTGGTGCCCCGCTGCGACTCCCATTCCACCGCAGCAGCAGCAGCGCCGGCAGTGGGTCAACACGCGAGCCCAGTCAGTCGCAGCCAGACAAACAGGAACCCGAGGATGTGTTTCGCCCATAGAGCCGGGGCGAGCTCATTTCGAAATTAGCGGCGCAAATTTCATTTGATTTCATTCACTCGCAGTCATCGAGCTCAATTAGGGTGCAAAGAGTTTGGAACGAGCTCATTTTCCGAGAGGGGGGGCCCCCTGCAGATAACAGCGCGCCAACTCCATACACCATAAATCCAGGCTTTCAGGTTCAAAACAATTCATAGGAAAAAAAACTAAATAAATAAATAAAAAAAGAGATGCCTGCAGTTTTCTCTCCTTGTACAAGAGGCTCATATAATCATGTGCAATCACATGAAGCGGGCCTGTTATTCTCAGGAGGGGGTTGTTGAGTTTGGGTGTGATTGTGTCAGGCTGTCAGTGCCCACTCATCCAGACTCTGGAGTGAGACTGGAACAGACGGGATCTGTTCTTCCAGCACCACCGGGGACAAGCAGCCGCACACTCAGCTGTCTCATCCGCACAGTGTAGTGGAGGGGAAAACCACCCAAACACACCCCACCTCCCCTTTTTTTTTTTTTTTGGAACAATATTTGAAGATGCCGAGAAGTGTGCATGAGAAAGCAGACACGTAATATACATAACAACCCCCCTGTCTGAGCCTGAGAAGCAGCAGCACCAACATTTCCCGAGGTGGCGACACGCTGCGTATGCTTTTAAAACCTCCGCAGATTGAAAAAACGGCTGCTCTGAGATGTAATTTGTGACCTGTCAGGTCACTCAATCTGAATAAAACCCTCTAAACTCTACGAGATTACGCGATAACTGTTTTTTACAGTGCGATTGCGGCACTCACGACTCTCAATGGTCCCCCCCCCCCCACCCGTATCTCACTTCATCACCGTGGCTACAACAACAGACCTTGACTTGGAAACCGTCAATCGCGCCACATAATAACCCAAGGGGTTTGAGCAGAGTTAATAAACATGCAAAACAGATAAATCCCTTCTTGTAATCCGTTAATTTCAACACGCTGCTATAGTCTGATTACCATCTAATTCCATTACACCTGTACGGGTGACTCATATTTCATATTCCAGCTCTGTTACATGTAATCCGTTACTCCCCCCCCCAATGCCGGTTGCGAAACACTTGTGGAGCAGCCTTCTTCTCACAGATAAAGGACACAGTCTGATGGGAGACCAATGTCGGGGGGGAAGAATAGATGTTGCAGACATTGAATCTACTTATGCTCAGTGTTCTCTCAGGATATGCTAGAAATGACCGTTAAGGGTAATTTTGTGTTTTGTAATCTGTAGAGGAATGCATTTCAGAAGATAGCCTTTCCACATCGATTCCTCCTCTACGTATGAAATGTGTTTGTCGTGTCGCACTTATGACAGTCTTGCTCTCAGGGATCAGGGATCGAGTCAAGGTATGAGTAACGGTACTCCGAAACGCTGCTTAACACCACAATTTTTATGGGATTTTAAGTACTCTGAACATGTCACTTTACCACCTAACGCCCAACACCTACTTTAACATCTACCACCTGCCTAATAACACATTGGGGGGGTGTTTCTTAATAATAACCCTCTCAACGCTGGTTGTTCTCTAGACAAGTGTCTGGGCAGGAACTGAACATGTGTAACTTGAAATATGAGTAACTATACTCCAACACACTGGTTCGCATGCCGACTGTGGAGTAATCCAATGTATCTGATTACATTACTTTGACACCTAACGCCTACTTTGATATTGAACATCTACTTAACGACACACAAGGGCACGTTTTATTGTAATCTGTAGTGGGATACTTCTGAAAAGTAACCCTCCTGATTCTCTATGAGGTATGTCAGATGTGACGCCTCATTCATGATTCAGACATGGAGTCTGCTCTGAGACCAGTAACAGATTACACGTGACGGAGTTACTCATATAAGATATGAGTAACTGTATTCCAATACCACCTGTTTACGCCATTTTTGGGGGGTAATCCAACACATCCAGATGTGTACATTGGAATATATTGCAAAGTACCTCTCAAGGCATGTGCTTTCTAATCTGTAGTCGAGTAACAGAATACAAAACGAGACATAAGTAACTGTACTCCAATACACCTGTTTATGACACAATTTGTGAACAGTCCAAGGATTTGTAATTTTTACATGAGCTGAGCGACCAAACATCATGTATTTTTCAATCCTCCTCAAAATAACACAGTCAACACTGGTTGTGAGTCTGTATAAGGTGTATCTGCTGTGCAGGGACCAGGGATACAGTGAGACAAAGCACTTTCTTTTACCACTACACGACTTGCATTATAAGCGTGCACACCATCCGTGAGTGTGTGTGTGTGTGTGTGTGAGAGAGAGAGAGTGAGATGGAGAGAAATCTCCCAAAAGGCGTGAAGCAGACGCTCATGCATGCATGCACTTGCCTGGAAGAGGCGTAGGATGTTGGCAACCATGATCGATACTGAACTCGCCGAGGCTCCGATGACTCCCACCACTTTTTCAGGCTTGACGAACACCGGCGGCTCCCCGTTCGTGCACCTCACGTCGGAGGTGTCCTTCGTGATCAGGGCTTGCACGAAAGTCAACGACTGCTCCAGCGCGTACGTATCCCTGGAGCAGGTGTCCAGCACCCTGGCGCCCAAAGTGATGTTGGGCAGGAGCTGCTCGTCCTGGTTGATCTGATCCAAAGCGTACATCATGGCTTCCAGTCTCTGGATGCCGTTCTCCTTCTTCAGATCCCCGCATGCGGTCCCATCGGAGCCTCTGGAGTGCACCGGGAAGAGTCCACCCAGGGTCAGGTGTCCCTCGGTGCGGATTGAATGGGGCGCGTAGGTCTCCTGAGACAACACCAGGTCCACCACTGTCCACCACAGGAGGCTCCACACGGACAGAGCCATGGTCAACTTTCTTTTTTCGGGAAGGGGGAGGGGGGGGGGGGGGTTAAAAAAACAAATAAAATAAAAGGAGTGTGCAATCCGAGATAGATCGGAAAGGGGAATAAAAGAGAAGTTGCTCAGATGGGAGCCATCCTGGTGTCACCAGGGAGGAGATTCAACAAGCGCGGCTGCAGGAGAGACGCTCGACGCGGCGCAGAGCCGAGGCGCACTGCGCCCATCTCTCTGCAGCTTGTTGAATGGTGAAATCCCGTGTCCTCGGCGCGGAGACAAGTCGGAAAATAGCACTGAAAGCAGCATCAACACCCTCCGCAGAACGAACTGGCCTGATTTCTTTTTCTTATTTTCTGTCGCTTTCTTTTTGTGCTAAATCCAAAGCGCGTGTCTTCGCGAAAGCGCCGCGTATCAGTAACGAGGCTTGTTCTCCTATTACCTCACGGAATTAATACTTAGATGTCAGAGCCAGAGGATGTGGGGGACATCTCTTTCTTCTCCTTGCTTCTTGGTCAACTCCACGGGAGCGCGGAGATGCTGTCTGTCTCCCAGGGGTCCATATCATCTCCACGGTCCCCCTCCTCCTCCTCCTCCGCCAAAGAAATCAAATAAAACAAAAGAAGAAGAAGAATGGAAAGAAAACCAGCCTGGAAGAGGTGAACCACGCGTCCACGGCGCAGAGGACCAAGAGAAATGCAGCTAATTAAAGCCCCAGCTCTGTCTCTGTCTTCGCATTTATACAAAATGAATGAGTCACAGCCAGGGATTCACTGCGAGTGTGTCTGTCTGTGTGTGTGAGTGTGAGTGTGTGTGTGTGCGAGTTTTCAGCCCCCTTTTTTCTTTGCTAGACGTCATTCAGCTGGGTGAGGGGGGGAGGAGGAGGAGGAGAGTGGGAAGAGAGAGGGAGGGAGGGAGGGTGGGATGTAGGGATGGAGGGCGGGTTGTTGGAGGGGGTGGCATCACTTCATGGCAAGGTTTTCAGGAAGTTGGTGTCTTCAGACATCAAGAGATGAAGAGGGTAAACAAGACGAACAAATGCACTTACAGACTTTAATAGTACGACAATTGTTCCTCTGAGTGCCTCTCTGTGCGCGGCATCTCAGCGTTCATAATCTCTTTTTCCCTCAGCTTCCCCTCCCTCCTTCATTCCCCTCAAACACACACACACATACACCCCCACATGCACACACAAACACACACACACACACAAACACAAAGTGTCTCTTTTCTTTTGATGTTGAAGGTGGCGCAGGCATGAAACACAGATCTGTGGCATTATGAAAACACTGTGCGGAGCTGCAGGTACGGAGGGCTTCGCCCGCCGACTAAAAAGTGCCTTTTTCCTGAAATAGTTTTGGATTCATTACTGATGCACCTTTAAAACGGAGCGGAGAGGAGGAGGAGGAGGAAGAGGAGGAGGAGGAGGAGGAGGAGGGATAACAGACACGTTTGGAGGGGTCCAGGCTGGTCTCCCAGGCAACCCTTCTTCTGAAGACACTCCTGATTCATCCTGTGGCCCCCCCTCCACCACCACCTACCCACCCCACTTACTCACACACACGCGCACACACACACACACACACGCACGCACGCACATGCACATTGGCACAGTGAATGGTGAGAATTAACCACACCTTCAGGAGCAAGGATCCCTCTCATGTTCCTCACAAAACACTATCATCACCAAACTATTTAATTGCACAGATGGTGCTTTTACAAACATGCAGATTATGATAATTTGCTTTTGTGGGCAACGCATTAGCCAGGGACTCACTTGGCAATTTGTGGCATTAATTAAAAAAAAAAAAAGGTAGCTGGTTGTGTAATGTTAAATATCATATTACAAAGAATAAGAGGAGCCTTCGTTAGGCCCACTAATGATGGCGGTATTTGTTCAGCTGGTCGCACTGTGAGAAAAGATGCCGACCGAGCACCGTGTAGATACATAATTCATGTGAGCGCCACCTCAGAAACTGACCGCTTCTCAACCAGCCACCACACATCCGACAATAGCATCCCCGGGGCTGCTGTTGTTGGAGGAAAATCAGAGCGGCGCTGTGGGAGCCGCTCGAACAGGAAACAGTAAATGGATTATGGGATGAATCAGTTAAGTTGCTTGATCTTGGAGTAATAAACAGCCTCTGAGAGTTGCTTTATCGCAAAAATGAATATGAGGCATAGAATCCCATTTTGTGAACATGTCCGCTCCGTTCGTTTCCGTTCAATTAAAAGATTAGAAAAGGCGATGTCGCTCTAATTGAAACATGTCCTATTGACATTACAGGCTTGGATGGACAAATTTCTAATTAATTAAGTTGAACAGAGATTAATTCAAGCCTAATCCTGCCATGTAGTGTATTTATCTCCATTAGCTGCACTGATTACATGAATATCTTTCAACAGGCCGATCGCTTACGTCCAAGTCCAACCCCCGTTGATGTGTTTTTGTTTTTTTTTTATCTCTTTTGGGAGCGTAAACCTTATACTGGGGCCAAAATTTATGAGATGCACCAAAAATACATTTAAGGAAACTGTGTGGGAACTGCTGCTGAGGAGAGAGATGAGGGATGCGTGAGGGGAGGGAGGCAGATGGCCTCTTCTTCTGCGCGCACACTGAGACAGGCCTGGGAAGTTAGAAAAAAAGAGAGAGAGAGCGAGAGAGAGAGAAATGCTGCAACGGTCCCTGCAAATGACACCCTGAGAGACCGGTGTCGTCACGCAAGACACTAATTCCACTGCTTGGACTCTACGGTGAGAGAGCCCGACTCCTACTTACACTGTCAACGGAAAGGTTACTTTTGAAAAATGGGGCCCTCACCGTGATTTAATTCACTGACTAACCCCAGGAAGAAGGGGCTTTCCCCCCGGGGAGGCTGTGTAATTTAGACTGAGATTACACTTCTGTTTGGCTCCTCTCTCTCTATGCTCCCTCCTCACTTCCACGCAGACACACAGTCACGAGAGCGCAAAACAAAAAACGCACACACACACACACTCAGATAAATTCCATTTCAATTTCATCACAAGGGCGAAAGCAAAGAGCAGTGAGAATGTATCAAGAACGAGGTTTATATTCAATATACAGCTGGCCAAACAAACAAATACAGCCACGGTTTCCATATGCCACCGGTGCTCTGGCTCTCAATGCATCACCATATAAGTTACGGACTCCTATGAGAGACCAGAGCTTTTATTTAAAGCCCTCAATAGCATGTCGGCCTGATGCAGTCTTTCTCAAGTCAATTACAGGGCCGGCACATGTGTGCTCCTTTCAAGAACGCTGAATCAAAGAACAATAAAAAGTCAACCTTCAGGACACGAGGCAATAAGGTTTCCTTTTGGGCTGACACTGGACACAATGGGGTCTGTCTGTCAAATTAATTAACCTGGAGACCTGTTTAATTCCCAGACTCAAATGAAAGGTCCATCGTATCCACAGGAAAGAAATAACTCCAGAGCGGGGAGGTAATTGCATGTCGAGGTGATTTGTTCAAAATCACGCGGGCCACCGGTCTGTTTGGAGTCATGCATAGTGTGTGAGGGGTGAGGTGTTAATGTTGGATCAATGTTGGGGCAACGTTAGATTAGCAACATGAAGGTCACCGAGCTGCCGGGCCCCCACGCCTCATTTTGTACCATCTGCTTTGGAATAATAAAATCAGGCTTTCTTCATCACTGTGAGCAAAATCAGTCCCTGTGTGCAAGAGGAGGCAGGAGGAAAGGTAAAAAAAACAAAACAGACCACGTATTGTAATTCTACAGGCACGCTGAACGAGAAGACAAATTCTTACCTCTTCTGCTGTTTATGCAAAAGACAAAGCAGGTGCACTGCAGCTAGGACGATAGACTCTCCACGCTCTCAATTATAATTGTAATCCATCTGTCATACCTGCTCCCTCCTAATTATGTCTCTGTAAAGATGCTGCTGCGAGCTCAGTGCCCATTCACCCTCCGAAATGTGAACGATGGACGGATAACGCGCGAGTGACCAGCGGAATACAAAAGCTGCAGCTTCGTAACAAGAGCTTTTTGTCCCCGGAGCTATCTTTGAAACTCTGAGGTTATATATGACAATGAGCAACGCTCCGATGCCACAGATACCGGAGCGGCCGGCATTTGAGATGAGCCCCAAAGTTAAAGCGACCAAAAAAAAAAAAAACGGGAAAAAGAAAGCCGGAAAGATACGAACCCAGGGGCCGCCCAGGCTTTTCAATCTTTCCCCGACGTGACAAGTACCTGGCTGCTGATTACGAGGCGGCCCCGGTGGCGATAATGATCAGAGGTATTATATCTGGCAGTAACAGGCCCAAAGGTGCTGCACCCGCACCCACACAGTCCTGGAATCTTCCAGAGGCTCCTATTAGTGGCTGACCGGGGCCTTTGTTTTGATGGCTAACCTCATGGTCCACTGGCCTTACGTGATAAGTGGGCGCAGCTGTGTTAGTTAGCCAGGAGGACTTTCGCCACAGATTTGATTGTGATAGTAAATGCCTCCCGCCCTGTGTCTGCCAATTAGCCGACCTTCTGAGCAAGCTCGGGACCTCTGCGGATTATTTAATCACAAGTATCTTCATGGTACAATGTAATGGAGGAGATTTTTATCCACAGTATTACTAATAACAATCCCTCTGTGCGTGTGTGCGTGTGCGTTGAGGGAGGAAAGGGTTGGGGGGGCGGTAGGGGGCTGTGAGAGAGGGAGGGAGTGAGGGGGGGGTTATATGAGATAATGCCTGCGAGAAAAGAGAGAGAGACTGGAAGAGATGACCCAAGTGCCTTTATTGCAATCCGTCTGCCAAAAAGGAGAAATAATCCGGTCCATACATCCATTATCTTACCCGATGGTGTCAAGGGGGTCTGCTAGTGTCTCTCACGGGGCGAAGGCAGGGAATACATCTCCAGTCCCAGACCATCAGAGAGCACACACACACACATAATTCACTCTCACAATCATGCCTAGGGGCAAATTAGAGTGTCTAATCAACTTAAACATGCATGTTTTTAGACTGTGGGAGGAGACGAGAGCAGCCGGTGAAAATCAAACCCAGACAAGGAAAGAGCTCCACACAGAAAAAGACCCCTCAATTATCGCTGGGTTTCAGCTGTGCCCCTTTTCCATTATGGAGTTCCAGCACAGCTCAGCTCGACTCGACTCGACTCGGGTACGGGTACCAGACAAGTCCTTTTCCATAACAGACGTAGACAGAAGTGCAAAACTGATGTGACGTTACTGTGCCACCAAACAAAGGGAAGCCTGCACCTCGTCCGGGAACACTTTTCACACCTACACTACAAGAGTCAATTCAACAGTGCCGGTGTTTTTGATTGTTTTTAATTGTTTGTAATTATTGCCGTGACCTGGCGTCACCTACTGCATGTCACCCTACCAGACTGTTTGTGTTGTTCGGTGCTGATTCATTGTTTTACACTCTGTCTTTAATCCTGTGTGTGTGCCAGGTGGCCCTGGTAAAGGACACCTTGACCTCAATTGGTCTTATCAGTCTAATCAGTGCGGCAGCAGTCTGTGGACGTCACATCCTAGTAATGGATTCAATCCTCCATTTTTGGAATTATCAAAAATGGGATCAGACTTAAAGTCTTATCCCTGCAAAAAGGAAACCATGCTGGATCGGCGTAGCAGAAAAGGGTCACTGGTTTATACCGTCATCAATAACAAAAGCAGTGATAGTCGTCAGCAAATATATAAATAAGAGGACGATGAATTACAGTCCCGATGGTGAAAAAGCTGGGTCACTGTGGAAAATGTTGGTAAAACAGAGTGAAGTTATTTGCAAAAGGAACTGTGTTTGCCTCCAATGGCTTTACAAAGTGTGCCTGAGCCTGGGGATTGGGGCTGTATTTTAGAGCAGACTTCCATATTTTGTGAAATGGGAATATTTGCCGCCTTACTGAGATTTATGGCGGGTGTGAAAAACAAAACTAGTCTTTCGCCTGAGCGATGAATATGAAACGGGGATAGGGCGGTATACGGCGTGACTAGAACGGTAACAAAATACCTACTAGTCATGTCTGAGTGTGACTAATTGACAATTATTTTCTTTTTATCTGAGCTGTTAAATCGAATTAATTGCATAAAGGAAACGCGTTCTTTAGGATTACATCCTGGCTACGTGCAGTAACTTCCTGGAGTCACATCACCGTGATTGCCAGGCAATTAGCAGAGGCTCCATTATGCTCATTGAGAGAGGCATTGATCCTACACTTGGGGGGGAAAGGTCTAATAGGCATATTTCCCAGCATGTCGGACTGTCCCTTTGGAAGGAGGAAGAAGTTTTCGATCTGAGGCTGCTGTCAACTCCGGAGGAGCAGCATTCTTAATGAACACAGAATTGAACAGAAACCAAAACAGCTCCTTCATCCTAATTACTTACACTGGAGCTTCTGTTGTGCTTTAAAGCAAATGATCATCCTGCATTTTTCATCTTTTTTTTATTTCACTAATTTCAGTCTTCAGTCTGTTCTGAAACAATGCAGAGACGCTGCATTCTGGGGGAAGACAGAAACGGCCCGAGTGTTTTCATCTTTGATTACTGCTTTTAGTCAACAACCACTCGTCGTGGTCTTGAATCGAATTCTGTCCCCATTGAAATCGTTGTCCGGCAATAAAGAGGTGTAACACACACAGGCTGTGGCTCCACGCATAATGTGCAGCTGTGCTGCAACTCAGACAAAGTGCCAAACGTGAGTGTGTTTAAAGAGGCCAGTTTGGTGCAGATTGACACAATCTTCATGTTAATGAGGACAATAACACGGAGACACCGCACATACTGCAGATGGACATCATAACCCCATCATCCCTTTCACTTTGGCAGTCAAGCCTCCCGGTTTGTTATTCATTTCAATTTATGCTCTGGCAGCTGGTCACATACCACCACGCCGACTTGGCGTCTGAGGTATTTTGCATCCCACAAGCCTTCCCATTTCCTCATTGTATTATCCGGGCACAAATGAGCTCATTCTCCCGCTTCCACTTCCTCGCACGAACTTTACTCCACACAAAAAATAAAAAAATAAAAAGAAACGTCCCCGCTGCTTGAATTAACTGTAGTGCTGTTTGTGTTGCAAATACCATATTTTCTTCATCTTACACAGCTCATTACCATATGGAGCTGCTAGCGAGGACCACGGTGGAGGGCAGGCCTACTTATTTCAGATAAGTGCCCTTGCAGTCTGGCTTGGAAAAGCATTCACAAAAGACACGCGAGCACGCACGCACACACGCACGCACACACGCACGGCCCCGTGCACGCGAGTACACAGTTTTTTGAGCAGGAATTTGCTCGGCCTGACTGCGTGCTTCTGCGCAATTCATCATGCGCATGGATTAATCTCTCTCGCTCATTAGGTGGAAATTAACTCGGTTACAAATTACCGCGCGTAACTATCACATAAGGCGGAGTGATAAATCACTACCTTTACGTATAAAAAAGCTCTAATCGCAGCTTATGGACGCTGTCCCCTTCACAGTGCTTCGCTGCCTTTCAGCTCCGGGCTGCACTCAATTAAAAGAGGTTGGAGTTAAACCACTTCCCGTTACGGCCGTATGCGAGCCCGAGGACAGCGCCTTGTGATAGTTATCCCTTGGGTTTATCTGCTCTGTGAGCTAAATGCCTCCACGGCCCCCTCCCCGTATCCCTCCCCGTCTCGCGGCCACGGTCTGCCTCCCTCTAGACTCCCCACAGCCCACTAGGCCCCTGGGATCTCTGTGGCTCTGGGTCACAAAAGCTGCCTTTTCCCCAGGGCTGCTGCACAGTTGGCGCAGTGTTTGCCTTTTTGGAGCCAGCTGATCTCCCGCATATAGATGGACGAGTCGCGGGCGGAGGAAGAGCTTATATTCATACCTATCGGGGCGACAATAGCCGCACGGCTTGTTTTATTCGGAGTCGGGGTGAAAGTCGAGAGGGGTGTCTCCGAAGTGACATCTCCTGCTAGCGCGTCTCGAAGAGAAAGGGAGAATACGGGGAGCACGCTGTGTTTACAGAGTTTGGAGGGAGGGGTGATCGTGCGTTGCAGCGTTTAATGGGTGCCCGACAGTGTCGAGTGAAAGTGAGACCTGTCGACACAGGGGCGCAGCACAATACAGACGGAGCAGAATAGGGCTTCTTATGGCTGCACGGGGATTGAATAAAGCCCAGTTCATTTGCTACATATCACATTTTGTTACATGGTTTCCGACAATTCCTCATATTTCATCCGTGGAGCCGGCAATGGGCGTTTTATATCCTTCCTATTTCCCCCACCTTTCAGCTCACTTTAAGCTCCTTCATGTCATGATGGTGTTTTTTTCCCTTTCTGAATTTCTCCCTTTTAGCTTTCAAGCTGAAAATCAAATCTATAAATCAAAGGCAATGGGAGAAAGACACGGGGACTGAAGGGCATTTAAATCCTTTCAGAGTTCCTAAAGCTTCAGAGAGCGAAATAAACAGGAAATTAAAATGGAGCTTGAAATGGTAGCAATCTCCCTTTTCAGGGTATTGAAACCACCTGCATTTTTTAATGTGTCTTCCTGTTTTATATTCTGTTCTGCCGATAATGGATCCTCTTCTCCTTTATTAATTCTCCCTGAATATGAAAAGAGTTTTACTTTGGTCTTTGAAAAATGCTCCAAATGTCCAAAATCAAACTGGTTCTTTTGTTGAAATTGCAAAAGATTTTTTTTTCTTTTCTGTTTGCTGGGTCACAGTAAAGACTTAAAAAAAACCTGTGCCAAAAACCTTCCAGCTTTTATAATGTATGGCCTCGGTCTCCCTCTTCTCTATGTCATCAGGTTCCTGCTCACCTGGCTGCATGTTTTACTGAATTATTCCTGCTGAACAAAAATTTCTCTCCGACCTTCAGATTGAACTCAATTAGCATAAAAGCATATGATTAGACAGCGAGCAGCCTCCACTGAGAGAGGCTATTTTTGCACCCACACTTAACAAGCATTGACCACAGCCATGAATGAACGAGTGACCACAATTCGCTAGTTATAGCTCAAGCCTGTGGTAACGAAAATCTAAAGCCACGCTCCTACTGTGCTACTACACACCTTCTCTTTACTTACATACAAACAATAGCGATGCTGACGTATTCAGGACTTCATGTTGACACATTTCCCGTTTTACGTAAATATAAAAATTTGACTTTGTTGGATAACAGCACTTTATTCCTGGCCAAAGATGTGCGGTGGGTCTAAAAACATCATCACGTCCTTGTTCAAGCGTAAATTTTGGATATTGAAACGACTGCTCCCCCACCTCTAGAACCATTTGCGCGTGCCCCCCCTACATTCAGGTATGAGAGTAAATGGAGGCACATGACTGTGAGGCGGCAGTTTGGTGAAGTGTCCCGTGAAATGTCAGTATATGCGCTCCTGGCTCTTCCTCGATATCTGCTTTCTTTCTCTGATTCTGGCTCAGATGCATAAGGTCGGATGCATAGAGCCGTATCACTCCAGTTACCACGTTAGTTTGGGATAAAACATCGCTTACCTGTGTTGTTATGTTGTCTTGAAATATCCCTGTTGTGGGTTGAATAAAGTCACACTTCATTCTATTCGATTTGATTCTTTTCTGTTAGTGGGGACATATTATGTAAAACTCACTTGCTTTAGTATGTATATTTGCGTATTTGCGGAGTGCCTCCCGACCCCTTAAGCGTAAGTTTCTACAACTAGGTCAATGTTTAGCAAACTGTCAGTCAGAAAACGTGACCGTAAACGAGCAGTTTCGATCAGATTTGTTATGTAATAAGAAGGTTGATTTGCATAGTCCCATCCTCGCTCTCTATACCTCAGCTGCAGGACGAGGTGGGTGTGGCATGCATAGCTCATTAGCATTTCAGGGGGCAGGCACTAAAACTGAGCGTTCAGAACAGAAAGTCTGCTGTGTTCAATCTTTTGGTATTTCAGAGCAAAGCATGCTACTAACTGTCTACTTTTAGACATCAGGGAACCATGTCAAAGGAAGAGAAATTAGCTTAATATGTCTCCTTCAAGCAATTAACATAAAGTCACATACTTGTTCAAGTGAGTGACAGGTGAAACAGAAAATCAGAGTGAAGCCAACTTATGAGTAATGGACCATGATATTCATACATCTAAAATAAGCCAGTGCTCTATTTGTCTCATAATAACACCAGAGAACAAGGATAAATACTCCATCCAGCCATCCCAGGTCCCCTCTAAAGAACAACTAAGCATTATAGAACTGCCAATGGTAGTGCTGATATTTTGTCGTAAACCAAACCCCATATAATTTTGACCCGATGATACTGCCTGCCTGAGGGATGAGGACATAACAGCTGGCAGCGGCAGCAGACAAAATTGGAGGTTGGAGATGAATCAGCTTACAAGTGTTAAACACCACCAGTCAGCTTTAACATGGAGCGACAAGGGAAGAGAGGGAAAAGAGCCAGGCCAAAGAACACCTGGCAACAGAATCTCCAGGCAGACATCAAGAGACTGGGACACACCTTGCATTAAATAGAAAAGAAAAGGTGGTGATCAAAACACTGGAGGTCCCTTGCTGAAAGCCGCTGCTGGGAGGGATGCCAGGCATTAAGCCAGCTGGTAAAATACAGCACCAGATGAAAAGTCAAGGGATTCAAATACACCCTGTGAGGTGAGGAAATAGATGCCTGTGACAAATTTCATGGCAATCCATCCAAGAGCTGTCAAGCCATTCACTTAAAACCCACATCAACCTCATTGTGGAGCAAAGCCCCCTGCACAGACATTTCGCAAAGCTCAATGGATCAACACTTATATTGAATCTGTTAATATGGAGATGCCAGTGGCAAGAACGCACAGTGTCGAAACTATTACCGCTTGCCAAAAGATAGCAGCAGATAGGAGCTGTATGAAATATCATCTTTATCATCCTTGGATCCCTTTATCTTGCACTCAGTATTGGTAGTGGATGTAGGGAGGCGTGGGTTGGGTCACCATGGGAGTAATGTGAAAAACATAACTTTGAGTGAGTATTTATCCTCTGTTCATGGAGTAAACGTTGAAGCTACGTGTCACTGGTTACAGCAGAAATGCCTCAGACGTAAGCTTTTTAAAAACACAATTTCGAAGGAAGAATACTGATAATAATTGGTTTCCGCATATAGCTGTTTCATGCTTATGTGGCAACCATTAGTAGGAGTTACTCTGATTGGTTGTCATGACCTGTCACTCCCATGAACGATCACGTGACTTCACATTCTCGGCTAAAAGATGTACAGTAGCCTCGCCAGAACGAAATGGTAACTGGAGCGGTTCAGTGCGTGTGCGTGTGTGTGTGTGTGTGTGTGTGAAGCCTCGTGTGTCTGACCCAGAATCGGAAGAAGAATCAGACACCGAGAAAGAACCAGGAGCACATCTGAAACATCACCCAGTTTGCTCCATCATGGTCCTGTGCCCTCATTCACTTGTGGGCCTGAAGGGCTGATAAATGCACACTTGGTTTGGAGGTATGGGATTGTTCGTTTCGCATCATGTCCTGTCACATTCCGATTCACTTGTTCTTTAGCTGCCATATCAGTATCCGAGACTTATACATGAATGATGACGTGGTGATGTTTTTGGACCTGCAGTAAATCTTCGGTCGGAAATAGACTGTCAACAAAGCCGAGGTAAAAGTATTAGGATGCTTTTAATTTTTAATGTCTTCATTTTTCTATTTTCATTTCTCCCTTTCTTTTTTTTCTTTTTGGTTTTTGTGTATTTGCTGTGACTCACAGACCTATTTCTATTTCCCCTTTCAGCCATCACAAAAAAAGGAAATTTGTGATCGTGAGCGGGACTAAAAAGCCAGAGGATCGGCTATGTCACACTGACATACTTGTGGAAAACGTGGACTGATGGTCTGATGACAACTGGGTCACACCCGGATGTGCAGCTGTCTTCAGACTTCCCACTTCTGTCCCAGAATCTGGGTCCTGTGAGCCCGCAGTGCTGCAAGTCATTTCCTCCTCGCACAGGAAAAAAAAAAAGTAAAAGTAATGGAACACACTGAGACATTTGTAGCTGAACGATACACTCTGATGAAATGCATGAGTCTGGCTGATATCTCCATGTTGAGGGAAATCCTATCGCAGTCCAACATTATGAGACTTGCCGTTCTCGACAAGCCGTCAGAACTGCGTTGAAAGGCGCCCGCACGTACATCGAGCTTCCCTTGATCACCGATGTAATGCTATTGATTAACATCCGACGGACCTTTTCGCCTAATGTCAGAGCCGCTGTTGATATTGACCATTCATTTCAAGCAACGTTTCTTAATCAAAGAGGAGCCGGGAGCCCTGTGCTGCACAAATACGAATAGATTTACAGCTCGACGTGCGCGGATCGATATTCTGTTCTTCATTGTCTTGAGTTGGAGTGTGAATGAGAAATCCGAACCTCATATATAATTACATCAAAATGACTGTTGTATGAAAAATGATACGTCTGGTTCTTTTCTTCAAAAGACTCCCATACCATAAACTGCGCACCACCAAACCGAAGCCATAAATCACGGCGCTCTGAGGCAAAGGAAGGAATGAAAGGCATGCTTTCATTTTAAGTGGAGGCTTACAATTGAACCTCAGGCACTCAAGTCCATAAATTGCAGCATCAATTATTAACCCAAATCTGTTTTAATGTGCCAAAAGAAACCCCAGTGGGCGAGCTAATGCAACTAGCAGGAAACGAGAGGAACAGATAAAATGACCAGCGTGGCCTGAGTGAGCCCCTCCTCACTTCGGCGCTGGTCGAGAGTGCAGGAAGGCATCAGACATCAGCTCATCACGTCAGACTTCAGGGGCCTGTCAGGAGCCATATTAGCCGATAACTAATAGAGAGTTGAGAGTGGAAATATGCTGCTGGAGGACATAATTCATGAAGGCACACAAACAGCAAACGTGCCCCGATAGCTCTCAAGATGCTTTTACAACGTGTGTGTGTGTGTGTGTATGCGTGTGTGTGTGTGTCAAAGTTCACAAGGTGATACAAGCGATGCTCACAAACACGGCTGAGAGGATGTGAGAATATCACAAACGCAGACCAAAGCCAAACAAAAACTTATTTGCTTCGGGGTCAGTCAGTTTTCTCCGCAGAAAAGTGTTTTTCTCTCTCTCTCTCTCTCTCTCTCTCTCTCTCTCTCTTTGGTTCGTTAATGTGCCTGGGACTCATATAGTGGCACGCGGCGTGCCGTTGAACACACAATATCTTAAGGACGCAGGTTAGGCGTGAAGGCTGGAGACAAGAGATCGGGTAAACATCATTACGTTTCATCAATTTTGCCTGAGAAATTCAATTACAGGCGAGGTAAACGCAGATGAATTGGATACAAAAACAGGTGAGCGCGAGCAGCCGTCCGCTAATTAGACGGTCAGCGGTTGGATTCCCCTAAGCCCCGCGTGAGGACGTGTCTTTGTGCGAAATACCTTGACGCTCTCGCACGGTAACCTCTGGCAAGCGCGCGTGAATGGTTGAATTCAGGCTCGTGTTGCAAAGTGCTCTCTGAGTGTTCGCTAAGACTGGGGAAAAAAACATAGCTGTATAACCGCAGTCATTTACCGTGAAGCACTTTTAAAGCTTCAGAAAGAACAAATTGTACAATCTTAACGGTGGATGATGTTTTTTTCCTCCCTTTTTTTTACTTCAGGAAAAATGTAGTTGGAATCAAGTTGAGGCACTGATGACATTTTCCCTCTGCTTCTACTATTCATTATTTAATTATTCATTATGTTTGGGAGAGGCACCCTGATAGGGGAGCAAGTCCTAATTTTGTGAAGCTCGTGCTCGCTCTGTGCTACAGCAACAACTCAGTTTGCTTCCACTCTTGTTTTACATGATGCAAAAGCTGGAACTGATTTTTTTTTCTTTTTTGGAGGATTTTCACACATTAAAACAGTGATAGGGCAAAAATATGCAACCGCTCCACATCTTGGCAGCGAGATGACTGTGGTTGTTCTTACTTATTAAGCAATCGGCTTTATTTGCACACAGCGATCACTGGGGAGGCTCTCCAGGACCTCCTCAGATCTCTCCCTTCATCTGACAGAGGAGTCAAGTGCGCGAGATGAACACTGAAGCTGTCTTATTAGTGCTTAACTCTCCTGCTTAGGCCTTCGGATTGACAGGGAGAAAAAAGAAAAACCGTTCACGGAGGCTGCGCCATAAACACTGGCAGTGATAAATATCTGCTGTCACTTCCAACATGACTCACTTGTCTGAGTCTGAGCTTTACTGCACACAAAGGAGGCTGAGGCACAGCAACCATACACTGCTGCTAAATCTTTATCAGATTACAGATAATAGATGCACTCCATAAAATAGCTTATATTACCAGGGAGTGAGTCGAAGCGGAACACGGTTCTGCACCAAATTGTGAATAATGAGCATAATTCTGTAAGAGCACACACCGCCTTTGATACAGGTAGAAAGCCATAGACGCCCTCATTACTCTTTGAACGGATGGCCCATTAATGCCATTTTATGAAGGCTTCAGTTTCATACTCGATACCTGTTCTTCAAAGTGGTCTTGGCGGCGGACCACCAGCAGTCTGCACAAAACTGCCTGCAAGTCGGATGATGATGCGAGGGTCTTTTTTGTTGTTGATGCTGTTGTTGTTGAAGCAGTGAAGGCAGTGCAGGATGGTACTGCTGCAGACTTAAGTTGCAGGAGAATGACTATGGGGCCTGAAATGATTACACAGAAATCCACATTCGACTAGATGTTATGTTTTCTGCGAGGCCGCTGGCTGTGCTATACCGCCACCACATTTCAGAAAACAATTCTGCAATTGCAATTCTGCGACTGCACCTGGAAAATGTTACTTACGACTTCCTTCTTTTTTCCTTTTACTGAAAAGCAAAAGCAGTCATGATGCAGAGAAACAGCCTCTTCCAGCGGAAGGCTATAATCTGCTATACCATTGTGCTATTATTATTGCTGCATTTAAGAGTGAGTAGACTGTAACTGCTGTGGTTATTTAAGAAGAAAGGTTTCAAATGTTTCATTTGAAACGTTTTACACACCGTCTGGCTTGTTTATGCCGAGTTATATCACATTTTCTGGACTAACCTACTTCTTACATGTAAAATTCCACTTTCTATGGGTGCTATAATGTGAATTATTTTACTCTAGATTGCAGTGGAGTGTATGCCTGCAAATCACCAGCATCACAAAACTGTATGTGTACTTCACCACGGTATTTCAAAATTGCAGGGACATAGTATGGTAGAGCGAGGGAAAATCCTACATTGGCAACATGGTGGCCTGGTGAATAGAGCTGCCCAGGTTCGAATCTGCGTCAGACTGTTGTTTTTACAACAGGTAGGTGTGTTCCCCTGCTCACATCCCTGCTCTCTTCAGCAGACATGTATTCTGGTGACTTTTACCTGACGTTAGTGATATTCCATGCTGCACAGGGACACAGACAAAACACTATTGTGCATTGGGGGACAATTAATCAGCACATTTTCTCTGCCTATGAGAGGACCTGTCTCAAAATAATACACCAGTTCAAGAAAATGATAGAAAACAAACTTCCTCAATGCATCAGCAGGTCGGAAATGTTCGCCATGCAGCTGTTTGACACCAATCCGCTAACTGGGGGATTGATCCAGTGCTTCACGTTGCGCAGGAATACTCCATGAGTTCCAGATAAAATAACTCATTTTCCGACCAGCTGATGCATTGCACAAATTTGTTTTCTATCGTTCTCTTGAGGTAGTGTGTCGTTTTGAGACTTCTCGTGGGCAAATACACTGATTTCTGACGTTGCTACCTAGGCTAAGTTATATCAGTTCAGAGTCATCTTACCCGGAATAAAGTGCTAATTGCACGGCCTGGAGTCTTCTGCGGCGTCCAGTGTTCCCTTCTAATAGCAGCTTTCCACCTCTGACTCCTTCCTGTATTCTTGGGAATGCTATAAAATGTGTGTCCATCATGCAAACTGCCCTGAGACAAAGATGTTATGAACTGGCACTATTCCATTCTATTCCATTCCATTCCATTTTATTCCATTCCATTCCATTCCATTCCATTCCATTCTATTCTATTCTATTCTATTCCATTCCATTCCATTCCATTCCATTCCATTCCATTCCATTCCATTCTATTCCATTCCATTCCATTCCATTTCATTCCATTCCATTCCATTCTATTCTATTCCATTCCATTCAATCCCATTCCATTCTATTCTATTCCATTCCATTCCACTCCATTCTATTCCATTCCATTCCATTCTATTCCATTCCATTCCATTTCATTCCATTTCATTCCATTTCATTCCATTCCATTCTATTCTATTCTATTCCATTCCATTCCATTCCATTCCATTCCATTCCATTTCATTCCATTCCATTCTATTCTATTCCATTCCATTCAATCCCATTCCATTCTATTCTATTCCATTCCGTTCCACTCCATTCTATTCCATTCCATTCCATTTCATTTCATTCCATTCCATTCTATTCTATTCCATTCCATTCCATTCTATTCTATTCTATTCCATTCCATTCCATTCCGTTCCATTCTATTCCATTCCATTTCATTTCATTCCATTCCATTCCATTCCATTCTATTCCATTCCATTCCATTCCATTCCATTCCATTTCATTCCATTCCATTCTATTCTATTCCATTCCATTCCATTCCATTCCATTCCATTCTATTCTATTCTATTCTATTCTATTCTATTCTATTCTATTCTATTCTTACCAGCTCCATTTTTTTAAACCATTTTGTTCATGACCCACTAACTTTTCATAAATTTTGGATTGTCCATGTGTGGTACGCCCTCTTTTATCCACTGTTTCGATGGTGTATGGTTGAAAATAAATAAGGGTACTTCAATTTGCAATAGTATTTATTTTTCATCTATATTACACCAGGTAGAATGTACCTGATGTTAATGATGGTGTGAACATTAAAGTGAACATTAGAATTATCTGAGACTCCAAATCCTCGCTGTGATTGTGTGTGTGTGTGTGTCCCCTGTGATGCAGCGGCGACCTGTCCAGAGCGTATTTCCTGTCTTTCACCTTTTATGATCGGCACGACCAGACCCCCGCGTGACTACGCTTAAGTACAAAGCTGGTAAGATAATGGATGGTTGGAAATAACATGGCGATCCTCCACGGCATTTCTGAATTGCAGTCAGGATTTAAAGCAAAGCGAAACTGTGCAGGAGCCTAGCAGGAGACTGAAAGGAATCCAAAGACTGAAACCTACCCAGGTAATTTGTTTACAGTTTCACAGCTTGGCTTGCTAACGCCTGTCGCTGGCTGCATTCGTACCTGAGAAAGCCACCTGTTGCTGCTGACAACTGATACATCATCCTGAATTATACATTTGCTCTGAGCATGTTCATAAGGCTTCCCTCTTGAAAGTCTAAACACATGCAAATCAGGGGGACTAATGACTCTAAATTACCCATAGGGTTAAGTGTGACTTATTATGCGGATCTGTGAGTGCTCCGTGATAAACCTGCAGTCTGTCCAGGTTGTTTTCTCGCCTTAATATCCAGGGAACGCTCTGAAAGACTCCTCGGGCTCCCGAATTAGAATGAGAAGTTGAAGACGATGAATGGATATTGCGCGTCCCTCCATTTATGCTGCAAGGAGAATAAAAGAAAAGCCAACGTCCCTGTTGACACAAATTACTCCTGAACTCAGACCAGTGCTATATATATGTATATACATAAGTCTCTGCGTTTGTATCGCAAAATATCAATTAAAAGTCAATTAGCAGGTAGCTGCATTCAAAGTCAAGAGCGGGAGCGGGAGTCATGGAAATAATACGGTATCTTTAAAAGACATATATAAATACATTAAATGACTCAGAATAATGGATAATGGTAGCACTCTATTAGGGCGCATTTTAAAAGCATGAGCCGGGAATAATAATGATAGAGAACAGTGAGCTGCTGCACGTCCTGCTTGCTTTGTCATTTTAGCTCACTATGGAATTAATTGGCCAGGACTCTTCAAGGGACCATTTGACCACTTACCTCCCATGTAATCCAAAATCAATTTATGACTCTTTCAGTCACATTTACAACTCCGGGCCTGCCACCTTATAACACTGAGTCATGTCACAGCAGACATCCGCTGACTTCCACAGAGAGAAGTCGTGAGCCTGTACAGTATTAATGATTTTTTTTTCTCCCTTTTCTCTCTCCGTTTCCAAGAAGCCACCAGAATGACTGCTGAGGTGGATGTGACAAAAGGTGAGCAGAGGTAAAAAGGGAAAAATGTGCCGCAGGTCCGGGTTCTCTTTCTCAGAGGCTCGGCAATGTGGAGGATTAGTGGTGCCTTCTGCCAATATAGGAGGCAGAATTGTAATCAATGGGCTTTAATTAAATCTTGTTTACCCACAGCCATAAGCATGATTAATCTATATTTTGTTTCACAGGCGAGCAGTGTTTTTTTTATTTTATTTTATTTTCCGCAGGATATGACAGCTCAAGTTTACCTCTCAATAATTCAGACCGACTGCCTCTCCTAAATGCCAGACACACCGGGATTGAAGTGGGATTGGCAGCCTCTTAGAATTCCTGTTTTTATTTCCCAGTACAACGACGACATGCTGAGAGAGGCGCAGTCTGCCAAACAGCACAAAAAAAAACACAGGAATCATCCAACCTTCACGCAGACACTTCCTCCCCTGTTTGAACGTGGAGGAAATGGCACAATAGTCCTATAATCTTACAGCTTTTAAAAAGCTAATGTGAGCTCGCTCTCCCGTATGCAATAAGCCACTTTGTTTGTTGAAAACTCGCCAAGTGGCAAAAAAGCAGCTGCTATCTCTGCAGTCTCAAGGGGCTAGTTAATTTTAGAAAGATAATCTCCTGCAATATGCTGAGGGATTAAGACGTTAAAAGTCCCAGCACAGGAAGACGATAAGGCTGTACAGTCATGCGCCGCACTGGAAGCATCCAGTTGCATTTTAGGAATGGGGAAGTATGTTACTTATCATGTTAATCGGTATGCAGATCGGGGAAGACAAACAGCAGTTGTCAGTGTAATTTGCCACTACCCTTCTGTCTAAGAGCTAGGAATGATGTGTGCGATGATGGCAGTTTGTCTTTGGCTATTAGCATTGTCTCCCACGGCTGTGTTGCAGTACTCAAGAGATTACCTGCAGGAGAGGAATGCCACACTGAAGCAGGGGAAGTGCTTTCTCTGGCTTAATCAATGTCATTTGCATATGCAGGATAAAACTAATCCTCATCAGAGGGAGGTTCTCCACCTGAGGCTCTTTCTTGTCCTTTCCATGCAATCCCTCTCTTATTAAATGATCCCCTGACAATACTCACCTTGCCAGAGAGAACAAAGCACACTATCACACTGTGCAGAGGGGGGTGGGGGGTTGGTTCTGCAGGGATGTTTGGACTCTCTGTGAAACTGTGTGCGTTGCAGAGGGTGAAGACCCGGGGAAGACTGCGCTGAATGCCGTGGGTAGCGAGCCGTAGCGAGCAGACCTGCTATAATGATGTTTGGGTCTGGAAGTCAATCAAACGGTTCCAGGTAAATAACAATGTGTGGATTTGCAGGATTGGAGGTTCAAAGAATGCCGAAGCACTGCGAGGCTGGCTCGGCCACCCGCCTGTTTCTTGGGCTGCTGCCAAGGTTTTTATACACCCAGCCAGGGGTAACAGTCGGGGTTCCCCTGCTGTTTCTTTTTTTTTTTTTTTCTCTCCTTTTCCGCTGAGCATGAATGCAGCACATCACATACTGGGCAGGAAAATAGAACTAATGTACCTGAAGCAACCTGACGATGGAGAAGCCATTCCTCAGTTGGAGGGATTTGTGTCACTTAAGAGCCGCTGCTGAGCAGAAAAGAACTGGCTTTCAAGAAGATCCCTGAAGGCCGCGTTCAGTGGGGACCACGTCTCTCCTCTCACTGGCTCCTCGCGGTATAAGATAAGCAAATTTACACTGGCAGACAAACGTGACATTTCCTCGTGCTTAAGAGGCAGCTTCATAGGTGGGCACGGCCGATAAGAAGACAGCTGGGATTGGAGGGACTGGAAAAGCAGCATGAAAAGAAAAATGACAGAAATCAGCACGAGTGGGATGTCTCCCAACCTTTCATTTCCCCGACATCTCTCATGCAAAGATACACCGAGAGGGTGAGGTTCAAGCAGTGACGGACCCGCCCGCAATACACTGGAGCTCCTCTTCACGCTTATTTCTTTATGGAAATGTCAACCTCGGGGTGCTGTTTGGCTTTTCTCTCTCTGGCTCAGGCTCATAAGAATCTCACCCAGTTTACGGGCTATCAAATGGATTACAGACTCATTATCAACAGTGCCGTGCGGCTAAAGAGGCCTGTCGTTTACAGCACTTTGCCCCACTGTGTCAGCCACCACATCAAATTCCATGGCAGGAGAAGTGTTGAGGTGTTTTTTTTCTGTCTTTTCTTCTTTTTTTTTTTTCATCTGCGTGCGTGTGAGTTGTTTGTACGCGTGCAAAAACGCAGCGTATGGCAGAACGTGGCTGCACTATAGGCATGGCTGATCTGGTTTTACACGGCAGTCTCATTTCTGAGAGTTGGAGCGGAGTGATTGGACGGCGAGTTTACAGATAGACTTGAACTTCACGCCCGTGCCAGGGAATTACCCTCGCATGCATGGCAGGAGTATATTCACCACTATATAAAACCCCAAACAGCTCCTGCTAGTTTGTGTTTCTCCCTTTTACTGCCCTGACTGCAGGGTTGCACTAAAGCCAGAGATCCCCAGTGCAGCGCTGTGGCAGGATGCCGTGATGTAATGCTATGCGAGGCTGTGTGAAGGTCTGGGCTCAGAGACGCCATCCACGAGACAGTTTAACATCACTGGCTATTACGGATTTACCTGCAAAGGTGACGGGAGACAAAACTAGTGTTATTCTGCTTGGAAATGACAGCATTGGCCAGAGTCTCTCTAAATCAGATTGATGATCCATTTTCCCTGCCCCGGGGCCACAGTAATGTAAGGGCCTGGGATCCACCGAGGCTGCACAGAGACAGATGGGACCTTGTCTGCTATGACCTTGCTGAGCTAATATTTCTCCCAGGCCTTGTCTGTTGCCTCATCATTAAAGGTGCCGTGGCTATTAACATTGGGGGAATACTTCAAAGACACTGTTTACTCGGACAGGACACAATCTGGAGCAGGAAAAAAATCGAGTAACGAGGCAAAGAGTGATTGCAAAGTGCATCAATGTCACGCGTGCCGTGTGTTTCTGAGACACCTGTACAATCCTCGTAGGTCACGCTACGCTGTATTTAACTAAATAACATGTGACGCATTATGTTAAAAACAAGTGGGTACAGCTAAAAACAACTGGATCTACAAAAAAAACTGTTAGGAGGTAAATAATTACGTAATGATGTTAAAAAAAAACAAAAAACGGCAAAAGTGCCAAAATGTCACTGGTTCGGCTCAGCACATTATACAGTCATAATCATTAACTATTGATGATGACTCATTCAAGGACTTCAAACACAAGTGCTGCTGCTTTTATTTATATTTTATGTAAATTGTATGTATATTTGATAATTCCTACCTAACTCTGACCCCCTTAGCGCCTCTGTTTGTGTGCGGTTTCTAACCTGCTGTACATTCATTTCCCGAAGAGCGTTCCTATCTGTCTGTGTTTGTCTGTCTGTCTCTCTGTCCATTTATTGAATGATAATGACTATTATTAGTTCCCACAGTGCCTCCTTTTTCTGACTGTTGTGGCGATAGCATCTACCAAATCAAGGCTTAGTGTTTATGAAAATGAGCATTTGCACAATGGTTGTGCGTCAATCGTCCCTGGAGTCATTTTTGATTGCACCACCAGGAGGCACCAACATCCAAACGTTTCAAATGATAAAAATGGGAGCTTTTAAGGTTTATAAAGCAGGGATTATCTTGCTCAGTTTGGCCAGACACCCACCGCACTCTCCCTCTCACTCAAAAGTTTCCTGAAAAACAAACTCCTTACACAAAAACAAGAGCGAGAAGTCGGCAGCTCTGATCCCATGCTAACGCTCGATGATCACCTGAAGCCACACTCCCGTGGTTACAGCCCATGACACCTGCTGACCGGTGTTTCCGCGAAAATAACAAGGATACCTGCGGATTAGTGTTTCCACGGTAACGGCCATCAACACCCGCTGACCAATGGAACCAAGTGACAAAATGAAAACACCATTTTGTGGTTTTGTGGTGCCCGTAGACAGTTTTGAGAGTGTAGTAAACTGATGGAAGCACAAAACCGAGAACTTTGTTGATTTTACCAGAAGAACTGAGCTCTGTTGCATTGAAGGAGACATGCTAGGGGCTCTAGTTTCATCAGATACGCCTCGGATGCTATTTACGGTCCATTTCTGAACAGATCCATTTCATGCTTTCCTCACAACCACACGTCAGCTTTTCACTGATTGGCTTAGGCTCACATAGTTGATCACATGACCTTACGTTCTTCGCTACAGCGATGGAGTTTAGCAGTTTTGCCTGAACTGCAGCTGTGAAGCTTAACAAGTCTGAGCCAGAATCGGAATGCGAACCAGGAGCATGTACATTCCCATTTTACCTGAAACTTCATAAAAATTACCACTTTACAGTCATGTCCTTCATTTATTAGGGCACAAAGGCGGTATATTATGTGACGTTCTGCCTCTGTTCAGATTCACCCATTTTTAAACTTCCATTTCAATATCAAAAATTTTTGTATGAATTGGGACGTTTTTCCACTCACCATTCAACTTTGGCCGGGAATGAACTCTAGTCATCATTCAACCGATGTGAAAATGATTTTTTCGTCCTAGCTCTAGCTCTATGGGTGAATGGAGTTGAAACGTATGGTACAGTCTTACTCACCAAGACTTCAAGGCAAATAACTCCAACTGCAGACAGTGAACAGCTTTGTGCAATAGATGAATTTATCTGGAGTCTGATCTCGGTCGTAGAGAACATCTATCTTTGTGAAACTACCCCCACATGACTCGTGCTTCATTGCATGCGGTTTTATTTTCCATTTAAGCCCTGGTAATGAAATAAAAGTAATAAAATGCCGCATATTTGAGGATGTTTTAACCATTACACCACCCATGGCTGCGTGTTCAGTGTGGCAGTTTATCAGCGTTTTCGTTATTGATAAGTTGGTCTTTTGCCGCGTTGTGGGATTCTAAGCCTCAGAATAAATCCACTGACATTAGCTATGGATTGCGATGTCGGATTCGGACCAGGAAATATAGTCTAGGAAGCAATCCAGAGGGTCACTGCTGCTCACAGCCGGCCAGTAAGAGAGAGATAAGGAAATAATCAAAACAGAGCAGCAAGAGCCAACTTCAGCCAGACTGCATTGACAGATGGGAGCCCACTTTTATACTTCAGTGCCCCTCCCCTCTCATTTTAACCAAACCAATCAAAGCTTTGTCTTCTGATAGGCGCTGGGGTCTGTTTAGTCTCCTGTAACCTCTCTGCTAGTCATTTAGTGTACAGTCATGCAAAAGAGCCCCCCTGCAAGCCCAAATTCCCTTATCTCGAGTTTCTTATCGCTCATTAGCTTTTGGCCTGTGATGAGTGTTTGGTGTTTTGTGGGGTGTATGTGTGTGGGGTGTTAATCTATTGAAATATGGTTTCATTTTGGATAGACTTTATCAGCAAAGCAATTTAAAATTTGATAATGAAGAACACTGCAAATCCCCCAAGTGCCCTTGTACTGCGACGTACACATTGCACAACAGTATGCGGCGGGCGGTAATCGTTGTGTAATCACTCAAACAACACCGCGCACATCCAGGCCCCTCGGCCTGCAACCACTCCCCAAGGCAGCCCGGCCCCTGATATTTCCCGGGCTTATGATTTGTTCTGGGATCCAAGCAATAAGTAAAACCTCCTCGTGGCTCTGTAGCCAGATTGAATTGCAAAAACATGTTGCACCTGGTGCAGCTCGAGCCGGCTAGAGAAGCAGCAACATGGTCTGCATTCACTATCTGATGGCTGCAACCTTATTGAAAATCTGATAATGATATTTGGTGAGCTTAATGGTTGCCCTCTGCAGGCTACAATCAGTCTCACTCAATCCTGTTTTCTTACCCACCCCCCCCTCATCCCCTTTCTCTCTTTCTCATCTTCTGCTTCACTTTCACAGCATGCGGCTGCCAGACACAGCCGTGATATATAGCTGCCTCGCTCTGTTTTAGGACCGCCGGCACCGCATCATTTTTCCTCCGCGTTCGGGGTTTTCAAGAAGAATTAGTGTCTCCGTAAGTGAATAATCAATGAGGAGCACCGCATGTGCCTGTCCGCTTGTTGTGTTTATTCAGTGGCTCCATTATCTGCGGCAGAACAGCAAGTTTAGCGTTGGCGGGGAGTCCCGCTCAAGGACACTTGCCCGCACCTGGACTTCATCATTAAAGGAGTCTTCTGTTCTCATCACACCCTTTTAAAGAAACCGCAAGATGCCGATACATGTTATACTGTATGTTCAGAGCTTCCCGCTAACATGAAGGAGTAATGAACCAATTTGTCCGCAGGGAACATTAAAGTTTCATCTAATGCGTTCTAATGGAGTCGTACAGACTTTAGTGCGAGGCGGCGCACCGCGTCTGAAGCCACATATATCTGCTGTTGTGGCTTTAGCGGGAGACGTTTTATTAGGGAGAGTCTCCAGAAGCACGAACGATACATCACTTCCGCTGAAATAGCTCGAGGCTTTCAGGCCACATTGGCATTTTCATTGTAACACATTTGCAATAATTAACAGAGCTAACTTTTTTATCGTGATTAATAATGGAGTAGAAGATAGCATTATTGAGCCACACATTAAATTGCGCTCATTAAACTGACTTTCCTGAGCGCTCTAACTCTGACTACTAAGCAGGACAGCGGAAGGTCAATGTGATCGTTACATAATTTAGCTGGAGAATAATTATGAAATGGTCTAATAAGACTGATTTCTAATGAGTGGTGTCAGAGTGACGCCCCCCTCTCCTTCGCGCTGGAGTTAATTTGATTGTCAAAATGTGACAATCGACTTCAGAGCTGTAATGCAGCGCAAACATCTTTCTTAACCTTCCTTTTGTTTTCCAAATTCACTGCAGTACATGTATCTCTGTATCTCTTCACTCTATTAAGTTTGTCCTCTGATCTGCCACATCTCAGAGATGTTAGTTAATGTCTTGAGTCACATCTCAGATGTTTCTCTATCGGCAAATAAGAAGTTTCCCCTTTAATTTTAATTTTTAACAGCCCCTTTTTTTAATCAAACAATATATCAAAAGATTAAAATTAAAGAACTTCTCTACTCAATTAATCATCTGCAGATCACTGGATTAAACTGTAAATTCAATAAATTGTGGAAAAAAAGTGGGAAATCTTCTCTCCTATATACTAATGCATTGCTACAGGCCTCTGACAGTGTGACATATACCGTCTTAAACAGTCAAACATCAATTACAGCTCCAGTCCAGTCTGGGTGATCATTACAAAGAACTGCTGCTAAATTGCTTCATGTGGATGCTACTTAAGAAGGACTTTGACTGCGGGACTTGTAATGGAGTATTTCCACACTGCTGTTTTGCTACCACAGCTTAAGTAGAAGATATGAGCAGTTTTTTTTTCCACCCCTGTGGCTAAATGTAAACTCACACAGGGCGCTCGTTCTTAGGCTCGTCCTCAAAAAAAGAGAAGTCAACCACTCATTTCCATGTGTTGAGCACAGAGTGGAGTTGAAAAATATATTTTGAAAGCTTTGCTACAAATCCAGGCCAAATACAGTATTTTCCCTCCTGTGCAGGCGAATGCCTTTGAAGTGGGGTGCAAAGTTGGGAATGGTTCCAGAAGAGCGACTCTCCATTTTGCAAGCTTCAGCACTCAATAGCACCATGATTAAAGCCGGTCTATTTTATTGATTGAAAAGGAAGGCAAGAAAACCCAGAACCTTTCTACTCTTCAGTCTCCGCTTCTCCATCTGTAAAAGTGGTGAAAAAGCCTCCCTTGACCATGTCCAGGCAATTAGGGTGGAGCGGGCCCTCTCCTGTTGCACTCAGTGAGTCCGGCCATGCTCTGTTACCTCATCTCATCAGCTGGGAAAGTATTTGTGCTTGTAGCTCCAGAGAAGGCGGCCACGAGTTAAATTGAGTTACCTGTTCAGAGATGGTTTCATTTTCCACGGATGGCCCCGGAGATCCTTGATGGAACCGCTAACTGCTCATCACCCTTCATGTCCCCGAGTGTCTGTCTGAGCCCAGAGCAGCAACATCGGCAGCAGCGACGAGGCTCAGGTGGCGGAGGCAGCGGGCTGAGGGATCCATCACGCTGTCTCCTCTGTGGTGTGCAGCCACAGGAACCGGCTCTGTGCCTATAGCACGTCGCGGCCTTCATCTCTTTTCATCTCCGAGCTGCGACATTTTCCACACAACCCACCTGTAGGGTCAGGTTACTTACCCGTTCCGGTCAAAAGTAACTAAAGTACTTTGGATTGTTGTAAATCTTCATAAAACCATAAAATTATATTGTGGCAGATCAGCCTGGAAGAAGGAACTAAGCTCCTAAGCATAAATTAAACCAAATGCAAAATATATTGAAACAAACATTTAGGCACAAGCAGCACTCATTCATCATGAATACACTTTACTTTAACATTCCATAAACACTATAAATACACAATGATATTGCAATTAGGCCTCTGTCTTTGTACCCCAACAGTGTGTGCTGGAGCGTATCTCAGTATACAGAGGGTGAAGGCAGGAAAACCTTGGGCAGGTTTACAGTCTATCACAGGGCATTCACTCTCACACTCTCACATTATGATGATTGGTGATTTAGAGTCTCTTATCATCCTAAACATCCATGTGTTTGGACTGTGGGAAGAAACTGAGATACTGGGAGACAATCCACACACACACAGCGACCAGGAGTCACATCCTTCGTGCTGAGAGGCGACAGTGCTGAACACTCGGCCACCGTGTGCCTCTTTTATCTTTTCATCTGCTCAAATTGTTCGGGACAACTTCCATTTTGTATTCATGGCCTGTGAGCCTCAATGACCTGAGGTCCTGCAACTTGTTTTTAGTGGGGAAAAAAAAGTATTGATTTTATCTCGACTTGAACAAAAACTCTGATGAACTTGGACTCGGAATACGCCATTTCAATGTTTAACAAGGACACTGAAATTAGGTTTTCTTTTACAGCTATTAACACAAATTTCATACCTTGAGTATTAGTAATGGTCAAAATAACATCTAAATAATGTATTTTCCAAAGGTCTTTTGAAGCCCAGGGACCATAAATACCAAATGGAAGTTCACAACTTTGAAAAACTTTGAGTTGATTAAACAAGATCAAGATGTTGTGGTATCTTAGCTTTCCTTTTGCTCTATTCATTGGCTTTGTAAAGTAAGAATTTCCCTCTGTAGCTTAATAAAGTAGATCTGGATCTGTGCGTTATCATAGATTCATGATCTCTAAAATGGTCTGCTTATCTTTGACAGGGAACTCATTGAGTGTATATGAGAAATATTCTCTGTTTTGTGTTCTGAAGCCAACAAAGCCACGAAACCTTGGGAAAACCGGATGAAATTAACTGCATTTTTTCAGGCAGAAAACAATATAAACCGATTGGATTTGACCTGAACACAATGGGATGTTTCAGAGAAAAAGAAATGTAAAAAATAACCGCATACGTGATCGCCCTCGCGTGTACAGTTCACCAGTGACTTACGTCCGTTTTGCGTGTTGAGTCTCCCAATTTCACTCATTCTTTACAGGACGGCGAGCAGCAGAGCAATTGTCTGCATTCATGGCCACGCACAAGGACAAGCGCATATGCAGTCAAGCATTCAGATGATATACGAGCAATGCATTGCCCGGGTAATAAGATAATGATTAATTTTATGGCTGTGATTTAGATGAAATCCTTATATTATGTACAATAATCCTTATTGATTGGGATATAATGGATTTTTCAAGATATGCCAATCTCCTATAAGTGATCCGGAGAGGGGAAGAGGGCAGAGGCTCGTCTCATGTCCTGCCTGTCTCTGTTGATAACCACAGGGCGGGAGATGAAAGGCGGGAGTGGAGAGGTGTAAGGGAAAAAAAAAAGAGGAGGAAAGTGATGTGGGGAGATAAGGCTTGAGAGGATAAAACAACGCGAGAGAGGAGAAGAGAGAGGGCAAGAAGCAAAAAGGACAGGAGCAAGAGGTTTAGTGGGTGAGCAAAGAGGCTCCAAGACAAGAGAGAGAGAGAGAGAGAGAGAGAGAGAGAGAGAGAGAGAGAGAGAGAGAGAGAGAGAGAGAGAGAGAGAGAGAGAGAGAGAGAGAGAGAGAGAGAGAGAGAGAGAGAGAGAGAGAGAGAGAGAGAGAGAGAGAAGCCATGAGAGCAGTCGGGAGAAACAGGAGATGGCAAAAACGGGCGAGTGAGGAGGAAGGAGATGAGAGGACAACAGATAAAAGAGCAGACAGGCTGCCACCCCACAGACACGTCACACAATTTACTGTGTTCTGCCCCATAATGTTTTATAGCACAATCTCTGATAGCACAGTAGTCAGTAGTGATCTCATTTCACAACCCATATCCTTCAGTAATGTGAACACAAAGGGAGAGGCAGAGCCATTAGCAGCGTCCAGCGCTACTCATGCATAATTGGCTTCCATGGAAGGAAGCAAGAAAGGGGTAAACAGCAAGCAATCATATTAACTCCTGTGAGTCCTAATTGAAATCCGTTAACAATCAGGGGAAAGATGATAGAGGCGGGCGAGACGCGGGGATGTTCATACCTCGAGCCCTCTTCCCCGCGCTGCCCGCCGCTCTCCATCTATTGACATGTGGGAAGATGTGGGCTCGCATTATAATCAAGTGTTATGCTTGATTCCTGTGCGGAAAACACAGCGGCTAAACATCTGCACACGAGAGCATCTGGCGGCGAATATTCATCCTCGGTCGCAGATTTCTTTCAAATTAGCCTCGGTTCTCGGTTTCTGCCCACTGTTGTGGGAATCAGGTGTAATATATAAATATAAATCCGGGGCTGTCAGTGTTATTATGGACGAAATCACTGAGACGATCCAGGAATGAATCTTAAAGGAATGGTTTTGACATTTTGGGAAATCTATTTATTTACCTGCTTGCCAAGAGTTAGATGAGAACGGGGGGAAAACAGTCTCATATCAATGAGTTAAATATGAAGCTGGAGCCCGCAGTCAGTTAGCATGGCTTGGTTTAGCATGCAGAATGGAGGCAGGGGTAAATGACTCTATATAGAGAATAGTAGAAGCTGTATGAAATTTACTCAAGAGGAACTACATCAATAACACAAGGAACAAGGATGGCATGGCAATATAGAAAACGTACGAGATGCATACTTGTCGACTGCAGTTTTGCACTGTATCAGCTGTATACTGATACAGTGAAAACTAAGTATGCAACTGAATTATCTTGAATCTAGTTGTATAACCTTGTTCGGAAAAGCAGACTCATGTAAAAGAGGAAAAACTGTAAGCGTGCCTGGAAAAGAAAACCCCTCTCAGATGTGATAGTATCTGATATTTTCTGCATGTAATTCAGAAAATACCTCCTCAGCTGCCAGCTGTTTGTTCCAAGCCCTTGTTTTTTATTTTTTTTTCATTTCTGAGAAAAAGAAATTGATTGTGAGGCACATCCACGCTCCTGCAAGCCAAGCCACATGATGCTGTTCGAGCCAATCAGCAACAGGTGGCATTCACGCTCGTGCACAGGGAGGACGGGAGGAAGGGGACAGATGACGGTCGAGCGCGGGGAGGGGACAGTAAATCTAGAAAGACTAATGTTGTAATCGCATTGTGAGGAAAATGACTCACGGACTGGAAACCGCCCAGTAAAACCCCAATGTGTCATTTTTACATTTCGTCTGGATTATACGAAACAAAATGCAACGTTATATTAGTGTGCTGCAGAAGTGCTGGAGGGCGGATATTGTTATAATCTGTCTATGTCTGTACGACGGGCTGATAAGTGACAGGAAAATGAAATAGGAAAAACTCAGAGTCGGCGTGAGGTTAGAAATGGCGTCTCCAGCAGAGACGACTGACATGCTGATTTTGCGAATTGATTTCTCAAAGCCTGTAATGTCGCTGTCGGCGTGCATTTCGGTCCCAAATATTAGATAACAATTTGAGATATCCAAACCGAGACCGGGCGATTCATCCTGCTTTTTCCACGTCGAAAAAACTAAAAGGTACAGGATTCTTTGAGGCGTATTTCCCAAAACTACTCTCACAAAAGAGCTGAGAGCAGCTTTTGTTTCTGATCCATCCATCATCTTACACCGCTTTGTACCCAACGGTGGCGTGAAGGTCTGCTTGTACCTATCTCAGGCGGCAATACACCCCGGACTGGTTGTCAGTCCAACACAGAGCACATACATATCATACACTGCTCAAGCTCCTACTCAGGGGCAATTTAAAGTCTCCAATCCACCTCAACATGTATGATATTTTTTTGAAATAGGAGCAAGGGGCAGAGTGCCAGGAGAAAACGCATGGAGACGTGGGAGAACATACAAACTCCACACAGAAAGAGTGAAAAGAAGTGTCAAAACAAAAAAACAAGTGACTCAACACAAGCGAAATGATCCGTCCATGCAGCAAGATAAGACTAGATTTCTTGAAATGTTAAAATAAGATTATGGTGTGAAGCTGAACACTAAAGAGCACATGGACTCTCAAACTCAAATGAGTGTAACTGAGAGCAACTGAGGACAATTTAGAGTCTCCAGTCCACTTTAACATGCATGTTATATGACTGAAACATTGTAGGAAACCTGGAGAAAACATGCAAACTCGAACTGAGGAGCAACAATTATTGATAAAAAGTACATGTTCTATCATATTTACCCTTGTATTTTCTTCTTTTTTCTAGTTGGTCATGTTTTAGATTTATCCTCTGTTTTTTTTTCTTCTTTTTCCTGCAGCAGTGGTGACCTAGAAGAAGGCTAGAGAGCAGCCTGTGCCTCACCGCTCCTGTTGAGTCTTAAGCCACTAGATGGTGTGCTTGTCTCTCCCCACCTACTGTACACCACATCCACTTGATGGATTGAACAGAGAAAAGCTGCAGAAAATAGACTCGTGCTGTCTAAACGTCCAAAAAAAAACAAAAAAAAGAGAAAGAAAACTACTGTCACACCGGCTTTTTCGAGAGATTTTCTCCAATAATGAACCGCAGTCGCTCTGAATGCGGAGCATATGGAGCAGTCGAGCAGCTCCTCGTGACAAGCAAACAGTCTCGGTCGCTGTCTGAAAATGCTTTTCAACAAGAGAGCTCAGCCAGACTGCAAATGCACCCAGGGAGAGAAAAGAAATACAAGAAAAAAAAAACAAAAAAAAAAAAAAGAGAAACAGTGAATCCACCGAATCTTTATCCAGGCACTGACTCATTCATATTTGAAAGTCTGGCTGTCAGCCATGCTAACAAAAAGCTGTTGAAAGGCGGAATAAATACAGAACAAGTGTGTGCGCGTGTTCAGGTTCAAGGGTTCATAATTGGCAGACAGAGGCTACGGAGGCGCCGGAGCTACACAGTTTACAGAGTTGTTATGTTCAATATTTCAAGGCGTTGACGTGACAGTCAAGCTTGTGCGGCGCGCCTCGTCCTGCCTCGTCACCGATAATTTATATATTCAGCAATTAACAAAGAGCTCGACGTTATTTATCCCCCCCCTCCCCCGTCTTCGGTTTCCAGTTCAGCTCACATTATGTGGGATATATGGAGCAGCTGGTTGGTGTCAGTCGGTGCCATTGTACTTATTGTTAACATAATTTCAAGACGGGCTTTTTATGAGTCAGGCATTATTTTTAGGGGGAGACGAAGAGAAGTCGTCACAAATGCACGCCTGAATCGCTACTTCCACGGCTTTTACGCTCAGCAAAAATATTCTCCTAACATCTCAGAATATAAAGCTTCATAATATCGACTCTTAGTGAGCTTCTCGGCTTCTCAAGGGCAAGATAAGAGCAGACATTTTCCTGTACTGCTATGTGTATGTGTGTATGTGTGTGTGCGTGTGTGTGTGTGTGTGTGTGTCTTCCGTTTTTTTTCCTCGTCTCCTCTGCAGCAGATGGTAAAGAGAAAATCACTTTCTGCTAGGGGCAGGATGCATCAGGGTCAGGGTTTAAGCTTCGAGGTCCACTCTGAACCTGGCTGATTTGACAGGACTATTTTGCATAGAGTCTAATCAAATATATGAGGAAGAAGAAGGTGGGATTTGCCAAGCAGCTTGATACAAAGATAGTGATTAGATTAGGGATTTTGCAGAACAGCAGGGCCGGAGCCTCATAGGCTGATATAACAACAGACATAGAGGGACAAACGGAGAGGGTTTTCCAGCTCCACGGCGAGTGGAAAAATAGTAAGAGATGGAAAAGGTGTTAATATTGACGCTCCGGCGGACCTCATTCTGTTGAGACCACACAAATTATTACCGTACGATGAGAGGCAAGCGGCGGAGAAAGGCAAAAATAATTGTCTCGCAATTTAAGTAAATAAGACAGCGCAGAAACTTGACTCTCTCCTCGTCTTGTTTACCTGTTCACGCTTTGATTGAATTGATCTCTGAGGACAATGACAGATGATTGCACTCGAAAATGATGAATCCTTTTACGGAATAAAAGTCAATACTGAAAATAATGAGGCACTGAACGTTCGGGTTATGTCAACGGCAGCGAGGGAGAGGGGCTGCCAGAGAAAAAGAACATGTTCCCCGCACAATTATACTGTAGCTAAAAACAAATGCCGCCGCTGACATCACGCTGGCACAGTGATGCACTTTATTGAAACGCCTCATATGCTCATATTCTTCAGAGCGTACCGAGCGTGAATCATTACAAGCTTATGCAGATGAACATGCTTGTTTATAGGTCTTCTGTGATCCGTTTACAATCGTGGGTGGGGTGGAGGTGTGTGTGTGGAGGGGGGTGGGGGGGGGAGCTCAGGAAACAGCTACTGTACATACATGATTAGAGCAGCCCATTCAACAAACAGCAGTGTTACATAATAGCTTGAATCAATGGGACATGAATATTTAAAAAGTACTCCGGGATCACGGTTTCCTTTACAAATAGGACAAAGTTCAAATTGCAGGGAAACAGACAATTTACTCGGAGGGTATTTGAGCCATGATATAAACCACCTACACCTACAAGCACGGGCCTTTTTAGAATCCCTTTTTCTAACATATCTCAAATGTACATGTGTGGGTGTGCACATATAGACACGTCGAAGCCAAGCTGATGACTAGCCCTAGGACAGGATTGTGTGTAAACCCACAATGCCAAAGATGGTGGTTTATTTCAACATAAATGCATCCAAATATGTTTTCTCACCCTTAATCCTATTCTTCAGCGCCGAGGATGAATTCTGTAAAACTGATCTCAGGACTGACTGTAGCCTTACACCTTTCATTCCCTTTTCGTCTCCTGCCTCCGTCCTCCAGTGGAGGACTCTGCATCTGCCTCCCTTCAGCCCACCTCCTGAGAAGTGAACCCCATTCAGCGGGGCCCGGATCCGCCGGGGGAATCGGGCGACGTGCCTTCGCGGAGTGACTGAGCGAGCGAGTGGGAGTCAGTCAAAGCCCTGAGCACTTATGGGGAAGGGTTGGAAGGGGGGGGGGTGGTGGGTGGAGGCGGGTGAGGGTAGCAGTGAGGAGGTGGCTGCTGGGAGGCAAAGCTAATTCACTGTGACAGAAATCAGAGCTGTCAGGACCACCATGACCAAGCACCATGGACAGCACATATCCAGTCAAACCCACGGCCAAGTGGAAGAAGGGATGTAGAGGAGGGGGGGGGCTCAGGGAGAGAAAGGAAGGGATGTACTGATTAAGGCACTTACGGCAGAGTGAAAGAGTGAAACAGTGTGTGTGTGTTTGTGTGTGTGTGTGTCTGCTGGGGCAGGCAGCATCTATCCAGTTAAAACCACTGAAACAGAAACGACAAGGTAAGGAGGCTACACAGGTAAGAGGAGACCTTCACAGTCAGAGAGACTTTCAAAAAAAAAAAACACCAGGAGATGAAGAGGGATGGACAGGATTTGCCGGAGTCAAGGTCTCACAAAAGCAGCTGGATTTACAACATGTGCAGCAACAGCAACACAGATTTACACACACACACCCACACACACACACACACAAAGAAAGACAGTACAGTGGTGCTCCGGCTAAATGTCCATCCCCCGGGATTATTGACCAGATAATACATGTAAAATTCATGAGGTTTCTACTAATCTGCTGGTAAGCAAGACGGTTAAAGTTTAATGGTGCATAATATTAATAGAATAATGTGGGAAAAGTGATATGGCAGGGAGAGGGAGAAAGGGGAGCGGGAAGGGCAGCCACCGGCATCATTACTTAATGATGAGAGAGGGAGACACTAGGCTGGTCTCTAAATGACACGGAGAAGGAGGAGGGGATTGTGGGAGATTAAGTGAGCTCTGTGCTGTTTGCTATACACTGCAAAGCACTGCGGGATGTTTGTTGAGCGACACTCTCGTTTGGGACGAGCGGGGACGACAGTGGGGGGACCCTAAACTTGGGTGAAGAAGAGGAAGGAAAAAAAAGAAAAAAAAGGAAGGCATTGTTCCCGGAGCACCTCGGGAGGGAGATCTGAGAAAGGGATAAGGATTTGACAGCAATGTTGTGGGGATCGGTGGAGGGGATGCAACTCCGAAGAGGGGAAAGCGCTGGAAAGTTGGAGTTGCTAAGCAGTTTATTCTGGATTTGCGGTTTGGAAGTGTTTTTCTTCTTTCCCTTTTTTTGAGGGGTAGAGCGGGATTAGCTGAGAGAAGGGGGGGAAGAATTGTTACTTCTACTGCAAACTTTCTCTCTTCAAGCTCCTTTCTCACCACTCAGCAGCGAGACATCTGTTTGAACTGATCTCAGATGATGTTCAAGGATTGTACCTGCAGAGGAACGTCTTTTTAAGGTGAATTACTTCCCACTGTACCCATGATGTTATAATATGTTAAAAACTTTTAGAGATAGAACCAAAAATACTTTCATTTAACACAGCTTCCCAAAAACGGGAGAAAAATGCAAAATATGTTTGTGTGTGTATATATATATATATATATAGATATATATAGATATAGATATATATATACATACATAGATGGAATGCTACAATGAAATCTGTATTATTGTTCACAGAAAATTCTAGTTATTCTTTTGTTGAACTATGAGAATCATCTGGGGGGAAATGTGTTGCAGCAATTATATTTAAACAGTTTTTCATCTTCTGCCATAGATACTGAGAATAGATACTGAGAATTGGTGTATGGCATTGACCTTGCAGCTATATCATGTGTCCGTTGAAAGGCTCAGAGCAGCGGGTGGGTCGAAACACTATTGCTTTTTAATACATCATGCTGTTTCTCATTTGTTTTTCATCTGACCAGGGAGAGCCGGAGGGATTAGAAAACCTTGAAGGTTCGACTTCCAGAAACATGACCTGTGGATTGGTCTGTCTTCTGCTGCTGCTGAGCCTCCTCCGTGGCTCTGAGGAGACCTGTCCGTCTGTGTGCCTCTGCGTGTCCGACACCGTGAGCTGCAGCTCCAGCGGACTGGCCAAACTACCTCAGGCCCTGCCCTCCTTCTCCATCACCCTGGACCTCAGCCACAACCACCTGACCTGGCTGCATCCGGGCAGCTTCAACAAGATGCCCAGACTGGAAAACCTGCGCATGGCCAACAACCAGCTCAGCTCCCTGGGCCAGGGCGTGTTCACCAACGCCTCCGGCCTCAGGCTCCTGGATCTGTCCTCCAACAAGCTCAAAGTGGTGGAGTCGCACTACTTCCAGGGGCTGTGGAGGCTGGAGGAGCTGCTCCTCTTCAATAACAAGATTATACAGGTGGAATCTGGAACTCTGAACGGCCTGAGCAGCTTGAAAAAGGCCTACTTCAGCCTCAACCAGATCACAGACTTCCCATTCTTCTCCATCCAGGACCACAGCCACCCCTTCCTGGCCATGCTGGATCTCTCCTCCAACCGCATGACCCGTCTTCCCTGGGAGGACGTGAAGGCTCTGCCGGGGCTGGTGCAGCGCGGGCTGTACCTCCACAACAACTCCCTGATCTGCGACTGCTCCATGTACAGTGTTTTCTGGCACTGGAATCTGAGAGGCTATGACTCACTCAGGGACTTCACGGATGAGCACACATGCAGCATCTACGGGGACCCGCGAGCGGCTATCCGCTTCCTCCGACACAACCGCTTCTTCCACAACTGCACTGTGGAGAAAGCGGTCTCCCAGCCGGTGACCGTCCTGCTCTCCAGCGTGCTGGTCTCGGAGGGAGACAGAGTGCGTCTAGACTGCCAAACGTCCCTGAGTGGCACCGACCTCTCATTTACATGGCTCTCCCCCAGCAAGGGGTACATCACCCAGGCCGGCCTAAATGACACTCTAATTAGCCTGTTTTCTAATGGTACCTTGGAGATTCAGGCGACCAAGGTCAATGACTCAGGCCTGTACGTGTGCACGGCGCTGGATATTAAACAGGCATTGAACGCAACCCGGGAGGTGAATGTGACGGTGCTGCTGCCCGCGGCGGAGTCGTTCAACACCGGCTACACGACGCTGCTGGGCTGCGTGGTGACTTTGGTCGTGATCCTCATATACCTCTACATGACGCCCTGCCGCTGCAGCTGCTGCAAGCAGCCCAAACCTCCGGTCATCCCCATCGCGTCCTACGACCCCAGCAACCTGACGTCTGTTTTCTCGCCCTCCATGAGAGACCGGAGCAAAGTCCAGATGGACAGACACGTCGCGTTCCTGGAGCCGATGGCGGGGGAGGAGGGAGCGGAGTGGACGGCGGAAAGCTGAGAGAGGCCCGAGCTGCGCTTTTCTTTTTTTTTTCGTAGCGAAGCTTTTTATCGTAACGAGAGACTACCGGACAAAAGCGAAATACTCTCGACTCAGGAATTAGCCATGAGATGCAATCAGAACTGAGAGTTGTAAAAACGGGGGGGAAAAAAAGGGAACATGATGTCTCTTCCTGCCAGCTGCAGTTAAAAGGCCTGCAGAACAGAAAAAAAGGAAAGTAATATCTATTGTTCCAATTCAGCTCATCTTTGTCAGCTGGCGCAGCGGTTGAAATGAAACTTTCAACTTTGGTTTATTACCCCCTGTGTAGTGACACTGCTAAATCACTGTAGAGACATTATCAACTCTAAAAATCAGCTAATATCTTCTCTCTGTACAGCACTGGGGGGGGATATTTCTTACGCGATCAGAGAATGAATCCAGCTCACTTTTCACAGGGAGTGTTTAACAAGGATTAAAAGCCCCTGGAAGAGGAAGAAAGCAAAAAAAAAAAAAAGACCGCAAGTTTACGACTGCAGGTAGTACGTTCAGCCTTGGTTGGGTAGCTGAGTTAAGGTGCTCCATATTGAGCGCGGTAGAGAGAAACTAGCCCTGCAACAGCTCACATTAAAATCAGATATACAGTCCATATTCTACCCTCCATCTCAGAACCTCGCTCCCATGTATTTATAATAAAAAAGCTTTGCCCCTCTGCTGTAGCTTACTCGCCTACTCTGTTGACACAGTTTTTGTGTAGAAGACAATTTAAGCAAATCCAGGCCTGTCATGAAAAAAGGGGGAATTAAGATACAGCAACAAAAGCAATGAGTGTTTTTCAGCAGCGGCTTTAGTTTTTCAGCAAACATTTAAAACTCTTATCTCGGGGAAAACAGAGGTGCATCCTGCAGTGATCCATCATACATATACGGATCTCACATAACCTGTTGCATTAATCTGGCAGCGAAAAAACAATTGCTCTCTATCTGTGCTCCGCTTATCTGGCAAATAGTGAAGTACAGGAATCACAAGTGTCAACAAACCTAAAGCAAACAGTGACTGGACCGCTCTTCAAAGACACCAGCACTTTGATCAGAGACTGCGGAGCACTTTGAACACCGCGGAACAAACAGACCCACAAAATGTGAACTGAAGTGACAAATATTTTTGATGCAAAGCCCCGAGGGGGGGCCCTGTCTTTGTATAGCTTCTTTTGTTCTTCTTTAATGCAGTGGAACTTGTCTGAAATGATAGGATTATAAGCTGCAATGCTACAGATGGGAGATGTGGAAGGAGGCTGCATCCACCGTGAAAATAACATAAGAGTGTGTAGCATTAAATCCGTAACATGAGAGACCTAAGAGAGCATATGGGAGTTTGGGGACGGTTGGATTTTTCCAAACCATGTGAGATAAACAGCGACCTAAAAAGAAATCAAATCAATTTCTTTAAGTCCGTGCGTCCACGATGTTGTGAGATTGTAGCTGAATCTTAATGCAAACACTGGGTGGGACTAAGGATTGCGACCAGATTGAATAGGATTAGATGTAATCCTTCATATAATGTCAAAGAAAAGAAGTCAGTTGCTGCACATCTCACAGAGGAGAGCGGATCGCTAGACGAGGGGGCCTTTGATTATTTCTAAATCTTTAATTAAAAACTTGACTCCTTTCAAGCCCGGGGAGACCAATAGACAGTTGCGCAACCAGAATGTCAATTCTCAGACAAAAAAAAAAAAAAAAGGTGGAAATCTGAAATCAAATGGGCAGCCGTGCGTGAAACTGGGACAGGCTAGCGCTTTGACAGCACTGAGTTTCATCACTGTTAAAACTCAGAGGGATTAAGCAAAAATCCTTTTGACTAAGAGGGCGCTGTATTGTGATGCACCACTTTAATCATGCCGCTGTTGGGTTTTTCTTTTTTTTTTCTATCTGAACCGAAGTTTAAAATCATTTCACAATAGTAAGCAATATTCAAAATCCCCGACAGAGGTTGCATAACGCACAACGCTACATGTGCACCGCGTGATGTAACGTCCTGGATCCGAGTGGGCCACGACCTATTGTTTTTCAGGGACGGCGCACCAGAGGCATTACATGGTGTGATGAGTTGGGGTCGAGGTTTTAGGAGATTACAACGAGGATGAAAACCAGGTGCTTTGTCAATTTCAGTGTTTTTTAAATCCCTGTAATCTGATTCTGCTCTCTGACACAGCACACACAGATGGGTTGGGATTTATTGTTTCTGATATGATTAGCAGGCAGGTTAAAACACAGAGGACGGCGTGTGTGCGTTTATATTGAGGGACCTCTGTTTTCACGGTGGGTTCGCGGTTACGTAAGAGTGTTGTTGATTTGGGGGATCGACCTCGGTGTAGGCAGCGTGTCAGAGTCTGAACGAGGGAGGGTTAGCGTCCCGGTGCCATGTGGTATCCGGCGCTTTATTTTAACCTTATGACAGAAAGTACTTTGCTTACAAAGGGAGGCTTCTGCTGTACTTTTTGAAGAGGGACCATGTCTGAAAAGCTGTTTTATAAAAGCTCATTTTGTTCCACATGGCTCATTTGAAACAGACAGACATTAAGTTTGTGTAAATACTACTATAGTCCCTGTCTCATTTGTTTACATTAATTGACAGTTCAATAATTACGGCAGAGCTTCAAGGCCACGGAAAAAAAAGGTGCACGTCTAGATTGCTCAGTCTGGCTGAAAATTATTCAGAACGGCTGCTACAAATTACCCAGATGTAAAGGAAGGACCCCGTGATGCTTTTAAAGATGCCCCTCTCCAAAGCAAAACACTCCATCAGGCTTCAATTAAAGCATGCACTTCCCCTTCCAGATTAATTGTTTTCCCTGGATCGGCTGAGCTCCGAGGGATTCGAAATCATCTTATTCAAGAATCTAATTACTGTGAAAGGGGGGAGTTTTGCTCTGAATAGCACAAGTTGAATTGCTTTCACTCGTGGAAGGCTGCCTTGACTGTCAACGGGGGCTATTACTGAACTGTCAAAACAGTCATCAGGCTGGAGTGGAGGCATCCAGCTGTGGCAGATACATACACATCTCGCAGAGGCTGCGACGAGTACACACACACACACATACACATACGCAGGCTCAGCCGTTGGGGCCCCAATGTCACCAAACCGACAGAAACCCTCATTTCATCCTAATTGAACACTTTCCATGGGATGTGTCCTCGAGGAAACGCACACACACAATCCGTCTCAGGATGGTCCACCTGGCGGCTACGCTACACCGCAGACCTTTCTCTACGAGGTAGACTGGTTGCTTCCCGAACAAAAGCCTGAAGTAAAAACGTCGACTCTGGAGTACGGGCTGTTTATCATAGCGCTGCAGCGTGCGCGCAGAGCACAGGCGGCGTTCATCCTTTTCAAAGCAGGATGCAGCAGCTGGATGTCTGTCATTCATGCCACACGGGAGTCTGGTCTCAGTCAGATCACTGTGGGGCACATTGCACATGAATGCCTCATTAATCAAACATACAGATCAATCACATTTCACTGCAAACAAACACAGGAGCCGACGCAGCGATACGCCACGAACTAAGCAATACGGCATGTCAGGAGCAGCATGTCTGAGGGCGTTCCTTCTGGCTCAGAATCGCATTTACCGCCGAGCAGTTATGCAACTACGGCTATAAGGAATTTGCATTGCTGATTGGTTAAAAAAATGGATAGCATGAGTTACGCATGGGACACACGATTTTTAAAGACTGTGAGTACACACTAAAGGATCACAGACAGATTTGACAAATAACAGAATAACTGAAGCAGCACATATAAATGTATGTATATTCATTATATGTTAAAAAAAAGTTTATAACGTATGTAACAGGTGATAACGTACACCCGGTCAAATTGCCTCGTCACAGTTCTAAATCATTGCGCCGGCTCAAACGCTGGCTGGTAACCATGGCAACGGAGACTCAAACCATAAGCCTAGGTTTCACAGTAGATAAAAAATAAGTGATTTCATCATATTTTTTTTTACACATTTGGTGAATTTACTCATTTTGAAGACTGGGACCCAACAGAAGAGAACGAGAGAACTTGCTTGAAATCCTTTGCTTACTAACGTTACTCACTGCCGTAATCCTTTAAAATTTCCGATGGTACCTGAAAGTAGCTCGTATTTCCTATGGTACTTGAACGCCCCTCGTTAAGGAGACGCCGCTGGGTGGACCCATAAATAAATAAATAAGTAAATACTTTTAACAGCTTTCAGGGGGTCGCGAGGGTTTCCTTTACGGCGCAGTTCGTATCACATATCTCAACGTAACGTCAGCCATCATTTCACCCCCCTCCACTGGTCAACAGCCGCGGCCGAGTCGACACTCCTGGGGACGGGAGATAGTCCACTCAGCTGTCAGCTGTGAAAACAAACTCACAACAATAAATGGACGGCCCCGTGTCAACCATTAATTCCGGATAATGCTTATCCCTCCACTCATTCTTGCCACCACCTTCTGAGTCCCATCTACTTGTTTTTATTGTGTTTCCAACCACGCCCTGAGTTGTCTCAAAATATGCAAACATCTTTGAATGACTGCAACAACTGAGGCTGAGTTTTGGTCTTGGTCCTGACTTGGTCCGACTGATCACATGCAAAGTCATGTGAAAAATCTTGTATAGAGTGTCCCCAGCTTCAGCAGCACAGGACCAATATGGTTAGTCAAGTATTCTACCGTGCTGTGTCAGGAAATGTTTCCCCGCCGTGACCTGGATTCGCTGTTGTTGCTGTGGCTGCAAAGCGAGAGTACAAGCGACGATGTGATGACTGTAAGCTACCAGGAGGGATGCTTCCTCCAGTAGCTGGATATTATAGATGTGAGAAGCACAATGAATCAAAGCATTTCAGGCTTTATATCGCTGACCACTTCTCAACAGCATCCTCTTGGTGTTGACTTTCTTTTTCTTTCTTTTTTATTTATTTCTTTTATTCATCCTCTGTGCTGGGCTTGTGCCATTTCTCCTACCAGCTTTATTGGATCGTGTGGTAACGGTGCTTCTTCCCTTGTTATTATCTGTCACACTTGTCCACTAAAAAGACAACAATGGACTAGAGAGAAAAATGGCTTTATTATTTCCATTAAAAAAGAGACCTTTTCTGTGAGGGACGGCGAGGTAGGTACACCATCTGTAACGCCTTGTAGTGTCAGCGATGCTCAATAACGTAACTTTACGGCGCTGTACTCGCAGCGTGGCTCCAGGGGAGGCGACGTCCACTTCAGTCCAGACGGAAACTACTAGATGGATGGCCATGACATTCATGCTCCCAAGTGGAGGAAACTCTGGCGATCGCCTGACTTTTCCTGTAGCACCACCAGAAGGTTGACATTTATGACTTTTTATTAAAATTACTGTACGCATTGACACATAATTTGGTAACTACATTCACTGTGCCTGAGCTATGAATCCTTACGACTTTGTTGCTCCCCTGACTTTTCCCTCAAAGGTTCACTTTTTTTTTTGGTTTCGAGCTAAATATCTCACAACTGTGATATCCATAATCCTCTCTGGATGCATTGTAATAAGTTTGCAGATCTCTTAACTTTTCCTCTAGCACTACCGCGATGTTTTATGATCAAAGACCCGACTGAACAGATATTCTATTCAGTCTACTTAAGTTAAACTACATCGGATAAATGTGCTAACAGTGTTACAGGTAAATGTATTCATTCTGCAGGAGAAAAAGCAGATGCGATGGAGATATCATTATTTTTGACATTTTCAGATGAAAGCCAGTTGCATCAATGCACGCCTAACGTTTCACTTGTCACTTTGTTATTTTAACTACTTTATGTTCAGTGCGTCTTATCTCAGTTATCTGGACCATTTGATATGTTCTGATATGATTAATGGAGTAAAAAGCTAAAAAAAATAAAATGATTTATGACATACGCTGATATCATCTTCTTGGATCTGTTTGTAATTTGGTCATTCTTCAACTGTGGGCCATCCAATGCATTTACTGAGAAATACATTCACATTTTCCACTTTCTGGAGGTGGCTGTGATGAAATTATCTTAATAATGTATATTTATGTCATTTTTTGATCTATCAATCAGAACACGCAATCAATTTCTTAAATGGTACAATTAAGATTTTTCCAATCGCATGAATTAATTCTAACCCTTACGGGACAATTTTCCATCCACCTATTCATTATCTCACCTGCGGTGCCTATTTCTAGCACTCATAGGGTGAAGGCAAAGAAAACACATGTCTCTACAAACACACAAACACACGCCGCTACCTCTCACACTCGCACATACAGTAGGGACAATTGTAGAGTCCCTCCAATCAACCTTAATATGCATGATTTTGAAATGTGGGAGGAAACTTGAGTAGATGAAGAAAACCTACGCAGAGTAGGGGAAAAGTGCAAATTTCACAAAGGATTCAAATCAGGCTGCTACACACCAAACCAGATAGATAGATAGATAGATAGATAGATAGATAGATAGATAGATAGATGATAGATAGATAGATAGATAGATAGATAGATAGATAGATAGATAGATAGATAGATAGATAGATAGATAGATAGATAGATAGATAGATAGATAGACAGATAGTTAGTTAGATAGATAGATAGATAGATAGATAGATAGATAGATAGATAGATAGATAGATAGATAGATAGATAGATAGATAGATAGATAGATAGATAGATAGATAGATAGATAGATAGATAGATAGATAGATAGATAGATAGATAGATAGATAGATAGACAGACAGACAGACAGATAGATAGATAGATAGATAGACAGACAGACAGATAGATAGACAGACAGACAGACAGACAGACAGACAGACAGACAGACAGATAGATAGACAGACAGACAGACAGACAGACAGACAGACAGACACGTCATAGATCTCTTAGGGAGGTTCGATTTCGTAGGAGCTGGAACTGTGGGAGGAAACCAGAGTATTCCGAGAAACCTCATCCGTATTATCAGTGTCGGTGTGTTATCATTAATGAATTTTATGCTAAAATATGTGCAGAGATGGAGCTGACATTCTGCGCTGGAAAAAAAAAAAAAGAAAAAAGAGAGCATGTGATGGAAATGACAAAGTCAAATCACAATAAAGCAATATTACAACTGCCTCGAAATGAACTGATGTGCACTGCTTGAGTAATTGCTGCTCTACCCACACAGATTGTGTTCAACAAAAAAATAATTAATTAATTTAAAAAAAACAGCAACGATAGCATGAGTTATAGCAGCAGCTCAGTGGTCTCCTGAAGCTCTGTGAAACATGTTTTGTTTTTTCTTGTTCTTTTTTTTGAAGGGGTGGGATTTAATGGCTTGGCATTGAGATATTGAATGAACGAAAGAAAGAAAGAAAATCACTGAGCCCACAATGAGACTGAGAGGTGGACCCACCTTCATTAGGAGGCCATTTACACGACTCCACATGGATGCTGCGCCATGTGTTAGCAGCAGGCAGCTGCTTGCTGTCAGGTTAATCCACTTAAAGGGCCACAGGACTCCGCTGTGCTCGGTGTGTTTGCACTGCCCCCAAGTGGCCGGAAAAGGCAACTCACACCTCAGGAGATCTTGAGGTGTCTGAGGGGTTTGCATTAGACGAGAGAGGACTTGAATAGACTCAGAGAGAGATATTTGTGCGATGGCTGTTTCACGCTTGTTGAGAGGTTGCAGCTTCTTCTTTTTTGCAAAACGGTCGGCGTATTGTCTATTTTTAAGTGACCTATACCTGAAATTAATCGTGATGTTCAAGTTGGCTGTGCAAAGGAAGCCCTAACTGGACTATGGGGAATAGATGATTCTCCAAAACACACACACACACCTTGCTCAGTGTTTATTGTGATGGCTCTTAGCTGCAGTGGGATTTAATGGGATTTTTCTTTTTCCCCTCGCCAGTTTCCAAAGTTACCGTGGCAGATCTACTGCACAACCGGAGAAAGGCTCTGGAGAATAAGTGTTAACCTATTTTTTCACACTGAGGCGGAAATAGGCGCCCTCTGGTGTTTCTCTCTCCGAGACGCTCTGCAGAGTTAATGAAACAATACAATAAAGCCACACGGGGAGGACATCCACACTCCTAATGATCCCCATCATCAGCCGAGAGGGTTGAGGGGCCAATGGCACTCAGCATGGCGTCGCTGAAGCATTTTGAGAGCTGCATTTCCTCCGAACTGCTCCCTGCACACAGCTTACCCTCCTGGAGGAAATGGATTGATCTGATCTCTGCTGCAGTGCTCCGTGCCTGCTGTCACTGACAAGACGTTGTTTTTGTGATGTTTCCTAAATGCTTTTAGATACGTTCATTCGACCCAGAACAAGCCATTGGACAGTGGCAGAAACCTGACCTCGTTTAATGCTGGGCATTATATTTAATTTTGGCCAAGTGCTTCAATCCATTATCTTAAGATGTCATTATCTTACTCGATTTGTGCCCAGTGGTGTCTCTGGGGTCACACACACACACACACACACACACACACACACACACACACACACACACACACACACACACACACACACACACACACACACACACACACACACACACACACACACACACACACTCTCTCTCTCTCTCATCCAAACCTGGAGGGGATTTAATCTGTTTTTGGACTACGGAAATGGAGAAAACCCAAATGCACACATTGGACAAAGGCAGATCCGACTCCAGCTACAATAGACGATTATTCTCAGTCGTTTAATCCGCAAATTAATGGATTAGTCTGATAGCTTGGTCTATAAAGAGGTGAAAAAATGTGAAAATTGTTTAAACCCGTTTCACAAAGGCCTGTAACGTCTTCAGATGCCTGTTTTCTGTAATAAAAGACAAACGGGTCTTGAAGTGAGAGCAGAGGACTTTTTGTTTTTTAACTGCTTGAAACGACAATTAGTTGATTAACATTAAATTGCTGCAGCTCCAAAACTCCACACACAGAACAAATTACCAGGGCCGGGACGTGAAGTCACATCTCACCTCTGCGTGATACTGCCAAACGCTCGCCAAGGTTAAATGATCCATCTTCAAAAAAGAAAAGAGAGAAAAGGCAGAAATGATAAAGAGCCGAGCTAACGAGGGCGCCAGAATGAGAGGACAGTAAACCAGCTGTGACTTATATTTTTAATCGTTTGTTTGACACCGTCATCAAAGCAGTCACACAAACAAAAAAAATCTGAACGGCTTTTATTTTAATAGAACTTAGGACAACCAAATATGTAAAATAAAAAAAAAAAAAAACAAAAAAAAGAAAAACCAACACAAAAAAAGTGAAACTTCATTCATGTGTTTTTTTTTTTTCCTTAAAAAAATATCAGCCTTTATCCCCCCTGTTGTTCACAAACCGTTTTAACAGAACAGAACGAACAGAAAGTTTCTGAGAAGCTGGAAGGCCATCAACATTTGTTGGCAAATATAAATATAGTGGTTTGAAAGGGGTCCTCAAATAGCTCACATGGAAAGAGTGTACATACAGTTTTACACGACAGTAAGACACTCGGCACTGCCTGTATCAATTTCATTATGTAGAAAAACCAGGAGCCTTATTAACCGATTTAAATCGTGTTTTTTCTTTTTTTTTTAAACAAGGAAATATATACATTCAACCAGCTCTCATTAGTCTCTGGAGTATGGCGTTTTCAGTTTGACCCCCCCCTCCCACACCTCGACTCCCCCCCCCAGTTTTAAGGTGATTGTCTACTCGGGGGCGTAGTTGTGAGAGTATGTGTAGTTCGAGTAGTAATCCTGTGCCCCTCCTCCTCCTCCTCCTCCTCCTCCTCCTGGGTGGTACCCCCAGGAGCAGGGTCCTCCTCCCGGCCCGCCCCCCCGGTCGTGTCCCCGTCCTGGCCGAGGCCAGAGCCCCATCGGGGGGGCTCCTCTGCCCCGGTAAGAGCCGGGACCCATCCCCCCGCGCATCATCCCGTGGTCCATGGGTGCGGGCACGCCGCCGTAGCCGCACATGGGATGTGGCGGCAGCTTGGGCCTGACCACGCCGCACCCCCTGCTGGCCGGCGGAGGGATGGCGACCGCCGGCCCGGAGCTGTTGGCCTGAGTCCTGCTGCCCGGGGTGATGCCCCCCGGGGGCTCCCCGGTGTTCGGGAGGCCGCTGGAGTCCTCCGCCGTCCACACGCCCTCCCCAGGGCCGCTGAGCGTCCTGTTGGGCTGTTGGTGGGCGGCGTTGGGGGGAGGAGGAGGAAGAGGAGGAGGAAGAGGAGGAGGAACGCCGGGCATGTACCCGGGGGGCGGCCCCGCCACCGGCGCCGTAGAGTCATTATGCTCCGAGTACGGGAGGGACGGGGGAGGGGCGAGCGGGGAGCCCCCGGAGTCCGAGCCGTAGGTGTGGCCCAGCATCATGAGGTGCGGCGGGGGCGGAGGTTTGACCTCCAGAGGCAGGGACGCCAGGTTGGCCAGGGGCCCCGGCTTGGCGAGGAGCGGCGGGGTGGGGATGGTGGTGGAGTCCTGGGCGCCGCCGCTGCAGGGCGAGGCGGGATACGCCGGCGAGGCGGCGTAGCTGGACGAGCCGGTGTAGGACGACCACGAGGCCGAGGGACACAGGAAGCTTTGGTGCGGGTTGACGGGGAAACCGCCCGGCGACAAGCCGCCCAGCTCCGAGGGGCCCATGTGGCCCATGTGGTTGGTGGCTTTGAACTGGGAGATGGCGGTTTTGAGGGACGTGTAGTCGGGCAGCGTCGGCGTCTCCGGGGTGGCCTGCTGCTCCGGGAGTGGAGGCCGGAACTCGTCCATGTCCGGGGGAGGCGGCAGCGGCATGAGAGGCTTCGCCTTCGCCGCTTCCTGGTTGTTCTCCGGCGGATCGGAGATGGCGGGCGTCTCGCCGTCGTCCGAGTCTAGTGACATGTCCTCCTCTTCCACACACTCGTCATTCACTACTGGGAGAGGAGGAGAGGACAGAGAGAGAGGAGAGAGAGAAGATAGAGAGACCAACAGAAGCAGAGGCCGAGCAAGAGACCAAGAGATTGAAAGTGTGAGGGATTGAGAGAGAAAGAGAGAGAGAGACGTAGAGAAACAATGAGAGAGACAATAGGAAAGAGAGAGGCAGAAATAGAGAGAGACAGTAAGAGTGACAGGGAGAGACAGACAGACACATGGAGAGAGACCAAGAAAGGTGGAGAGCGAAAACCAGGAGACAGAGCGAGACCAAGAGAATGAGACAAAGAGAGACATAGAGACCAAGAGAGAGAGATAGACAGAGAAGCAATGAGAGAGAGAGAGAGAGTCAGGGACACAGGAATAAGAGAGACAGAGAGCCAGACAATGAGAGACAGATAGGGAGAGACAGTAAGAGTGACAGAGAGAAAGACAGACAGACACATAGAGATAGAGAGAGTACAAGAAACGTAGAGGGCGAAACCAAGAGACAGAGACAGAAAGAGAAACAGAGACACAGAGACCAAGAGAGAATGAAACAGAGAGAGAGAGAGAGACAAAGAGACCAAGAGAGAGACGAGATATTATCTGACAGAAAGTTTTACAGGCGCATTAACTGTGTCAAACTCAGCCAGGCAGCAGACTCGTTTTTTTAAAAACAGCAGAGATAACAAAAAGCCAATTTGGAAAAGTAATTCCTCTGCAGCAAAAAAACACCATGAACTCCTTAAAAACCACGGAGGCGCGTCTGAGTCCTGCTGTCGGCGCTACCCACCAGTCGAGGGTGGCGTCGGAAGCTCGTTCTGATTGATGGAGCCGATCAGACTGTGGAAGCCGCTCATGACGTCGTCGATGCTCCCGATCACAATCCCGTTTCTGGAATACTGGAGGAACATCTCGAATGGCCTCTCTGTGGAAAGACAGGAAAGACAGGTCAGGGACAGAGGTTTATATAGGTCACGCGAGGGCTCAGACTCTGACTGTGAGTGAGTCTGATAGGAGGAGGAGAGGAGATGGAGGAAGAGAGGGGATGGAGGAGGAGAAGGGATGGAGGAGGAGAGGGATGAGGAAAGGGGATGGAGTTGGAGAGGGGATGGAGGAGGAGAGGGAATGGAGGAGGAGAGGGGATGGAGGAGGAGAGGGGATGGAGATGGAGGAGGAGAGGGATGAGGAAAGAGGATGGAGGAGGAGGAGAGGGGATGGAGATTGAGGAGGAGAGGGGATGGAGGAGAGGGATGAGGAAAGGCGATGGAGGAGGAGAGGGGAGGGGTGAGGAGAGGGGACAGATGAGAAGGAAGGGATGAGGAGAGGGGATGGAGGAGGAGAGAGGATGGATGAGAAGGAAGGGATGAGGAGAGGGGATGGGGGAGGAGAGGGGATGGGAGAGGAGAGGGGATGGGAGAGGAGAGGTATGAGGAGAGGGATGGAGGAGAGAGGATGGATGAGGAGAAGGAAGGGATGAGGAGAGGGGATGGAGGAGGAGAGGGGATGGAGGAGGAGAGGGGATGGAGGAGGAGAGGGGATGGAGGAGGAGAGGAGATGGAGCAGGGTACCTGTGAGGAAGATAAGGTGCCGCTGCTGCGTGTGCTGCGCTTGGAGCTTGATCAGACATTCTAGATCCGGAGCCTGGCGCGACTGCGTGTCGCACTCGTGATACGGGAGGAACTCCACTAAGTGCTTCTTCTGGTAGGCCGTGAGGAGGTTCAGCAGCCCCATGGCGTTGGTGTTCAGCCTGGGAGGCGACAAAGACCTGACAGTCAGGCGGACCGAGTTACTGGTCACCTCTTTCAGGGTCACCTCTAGGGATGTGCGATCGTTATCGGCACCGATGGCTCCCAGTCCATACTGGACAAGCATGACGTCACACTGGTCAGTCAGATAACGACATTTTGCTTTGCCAATTACCAAAATTACCAATTAGACGACACTGCATTGATTTTGCTCAGCTCATTGGCCTTTCTACTGTATCTGAAAAAGCAAACGTAAACACAGCGTGCTATAGATGTTAAGATGAAATTTGGAGAGTATGGATTTCAACACCTCTGATCTCTGGAGGTTTCACCATCGAACTGAAGGTATATCTGGTGTTCTGCCTACCTATCGACGAGACATTTGAGGGTCTGACTGTAAAATCTCTTTTAATGACTGATGCAGTGAAACAAACACTCACCATACACACAAAGACAGTTATCGTGCATATCTAGTCATCTCCCATTAAAACACCCACCTTCCCAGCTCTTTAAGCTTCTTCTGGGACTTGCAGTGCACCTTCCACTGCCAGGGGTGTTCAGGCGTGCTCTGCTCCTCCAAGAACTTCAGCAGCCCCTGCAGACGCTCTGGACGGGACAAGGAAGAGACGCAGGCTCTAAAGACCGTCCACGCTGCAGTTCGTGAGCTGAACCAGGGTGTACGGGGAGAGGAGTGAACTGACCCTGCGTGACGAGGTCGGGGTTGAGGACGAACTCGTCGGACACGATGAAGCCTCCGGAGACGAAGAGCTCGTTGTACGTGTGGTTCTTCACGTCGTCCAGAGAGTCCACGCCCGCGAAGCTCACCGAGGGCAGCTTCTTCAGAGACACCAGAGCTGGGATCTGCACAGCCAGCGCGGGAGACACTGGTTTCTACAACTGCTCTACTACCCAATTCTGCTTCAAAGGTCCACAAACACAGACAGAAATAGCTCCAAACAGTTGCTGGGGTCAAATGCTTTTTAGGCTTTTGTCGAGGTGAATGCAAATACTCTCCATATCGCAAAACAAGGTTTCAACAGCCCATCAATATTTCAACTCTGCAACCAGACAAAAAAAAAGCAGTACAATCTAAAGAAATTCAACTGGGGTGCGATTATTTATTTATACGTTTGGGTTCCCTCGGCTGACGCGGCTTCACCCGAAATCAATGGGAGTGAGCGTGAGGAGACGGCGGTACCTTGTGCACGTGTGCAGCGATGTCCTCGTTCTGAATGATGATGAGGAGCTTGTCTAAACTGCTGCTGTTCTCCAGAAAGGTCTGCGGGCTGCACTCCGTGTTGCCCAGACTCTTCAAGTATTCCTTGATGACAGACGGGACAGAGCGAGCGAGCGAGGGAGGGAGAGAGAGATGTAATTGTTAGAGACAGACAGATGAACGTGTCCTCCTCTCCTACAGGCACAGGTAGTGACTGACAGACAGAGCCAGAAAGAGCTGAGCAGCGACACATGAAATGCAGAGTGACAAACAGGACTGAGCGAAGGCTTTCACGTCCGCCCGCCCCTGCAGTGCACCTGGACTCTTACTTGTCCTGCCCGGGGGAAGTGCATTAGTGCGGGAAGGAGAGCGCAAATAAAGTCAATAGATTTAAATTTAATCATTTAAGGGACTCCGACTAACGCCCCCAGTCTAAAAACTTGCAGATTTAGGTCAATTACAAACTCTAAAATTCCCACGGATGTGGGGGTATTCCCTGCATTTGCCCTATATAATGTAAACTGGAGAGCCCATGGAAATGTTAACGGCAAACTCAGTGTCAATGGCATAATCCCAATCAGATCATTCCATAGAAAATGTACAATCCAGTTGAAAGCTGAGCTGAGCTACCCCACTAAGGGTCTGTGTGGCTGCGGGTTTTTGTTCCAACCAATAAACCAAGAGCACAAAGTTTGACCAATCATCCAGTCGTCATGGTAAAGGCTTTGTGTTGTGTGACAGGGGTCAGGTAGGGTCTGCCTACAACACACACACACACACACACACACACACACACACACACACACACACACACACACACACACACACACACACACACACACACACACACACACACACACACACACACACACACACACACACACACACACACACACACACACACACACACACACACACACACACACACACACACACACACACACACACACACACACACACACACACACAGTATACTCTGACACTCAAGCTCTGAGGCAATTCAGTCTTTCCATGCAGACATGGGAAGCAGGGCTGCAACAAATCATTGTCTGATAACCTGTCAAACAGGCCTTGGATTAAAGTCGATCCCCACTGTTTACGTGAGATCAAGCATACTGTTTGCTACTGCCTTGTAATGGATCAGCTAATCATCTCAGAGTTGTACAGTGTGGACTGTCTACCGTGTATTTCTTTTCTTTTAAACACTGGTGCTTTAACTCGAACCTGAGTTTGAATTCAGTTTTCTGTCATCTCAGATCGAAGAAGGCAGAAAATATCCACATTTGAGGAGCCAAGATCAGAGAATATTGACGCATTTCCTGAAATCCTTCTCTAAAATGTTTTTCAGTGCTCACATTCATTGTTAATGTAGTTGTTAACTGCTGCAGCTCTAATAGGAAGGACGCACAGAAACGCTAGGACGCTAACGGTCGACCTTCTCAGTAAGTGGGTTATTCATCATCAAAAACAAAACGAACACAGTAAGACCAAAGTGTTAGCGGGAGATGCGTGTCCTACCTTGATCTCCTTGCACACCGTGCTCTCCTCCTCCTCCCCGGAGTAGATGTAGAACTTGACCGTGTTCTTGGTGACGTCCTTGAAGATCTCCACCAGGCTGCTGAACACCTCGGGCTTCAGCTGTCCGATGAGGCTGCCGGCCAACAGGCCTGAGGCCTGACCCGGGGTCTGGCCTGGGGTCTGACCCGGGGTCTGGCCTGGGGTCTGACCCGGGGTCTGACCCGGGGTCTGGGAGTTGTGCTCTGGAGAGTCCCCGGTGACTTGAGAGGGAGAGTACAGCTCGCCCTTCGTCTCGGCTTTAGGCTTGGTCGCTGTCTCTTTAACAGCGGCCACTTTACAGCTGTGAGAGGAAGACGAAGACAAAGAGGAGGAGGAGGAGGAAGAGGAGGAGGAGGAGGTGGTGGTCTTGGCCTGGGGGGGCTCTGCTTTAGTCCTGGAAGACAGAGGCGGGTTGGGGGGCGGTGAGGTAAGATTAGATGCCGTGGCTGGGGGGGGCGGTGAGGCGACCTCGGGCTGGGGAGCAGGTGTGGATGGGATCAACTTGTCCATCTTCTCGCACAGTGCTTTGACGTGGCCCAGGGTGGGGACGGGGGAGACGTAGGGGGCCACGAAGTCCGAGAAGCAGCTGTTGGGCTGCCAGCAGTGGCCCAGGGGCAACCGCGGGGGGAGGCGGGATGCATAGGAGACGCGGCGAGCCTGCATGATGCTCTTAATGTCAGAGGTAAGACTGTGGATCTCCTGGTTGAGGATGGTGTCCAGGCTGATGGAGGGCCTGAAGGGAAGCTCTTCTGGGAGCGCCAGCGAGGGAGACGCCGCCGCCGCCTTCTTCACCTCGCAGGCGGCCGCGGGCGCCGTCTCCGAGGACGGCACTTCGGGCGCCGCCACGGCCTCCGGCGCCGCTGCCGCCGGCTCAGGCTGAGGCTCCGACTCCGGCTGGAGCTCCAGCTTTGGCTCAGGAGCGGGGTGTGCTTTGACTGGAGGGGGGAGGGGGTGGACAGACATGAGACGTGTGGTTTCAGGCTCCGAGGCAGCTTACCAACATAGGCAAAAGCCTAACACAACAGAGTTGAAGTTCAATGCAAATCTGAGTTCCCTTCAGACAGGAAATAAACCCAGAGCCTGTCCTGGAATCAGACAGAGAGTCATGTCATCCTTCCTACTACTGGCTGAGACTCGCTCAGCCCATATCCTCTTTTTATCCTTATTCTCCTTTCCAGTGATATAACCTCATCGAGCTGTCTCATGTCACCTCATATGAGTCAGGCTACAATGATGTCTCCGATAGCCCCCCCCCCCACCAAAAAAAATACACCTACCATGACAATTCTGTGTTGGACAGTTGTGAACAGTAGCAGAACAGTGACATTTAGATGATATAAGACGAACAAAAGCACACAGTCTGGGTTCATTATCTGCTCACACCTTGCACACGCTCTGGGTCGTGATGACCCGGTGCACCTCCTGCATTGCTCCACACCTTCACGACTCATGATGACAAGTTACACCTCGAGCAGTTCTCACACTTGAGTGAGGCTCTGAGGGAATTTTCTACCGTTTCCAAAATCAAAGCACAATTGCCATTTTTGATCGACTGTATCTTGATAGTCATTGATGCGAGTGGACTGTGTGTGTGTGTGTGTGTGTGTGTGTGTGTACCTTCATTGACGGGGTTGACCCACGTGGTGGGGGTGTCTGAGGTGGGAAGGTGCGCTGGTGGGGAGCCTGGAGAGAGCGGACTGCCAGGGCTACAGTCCATGTCCTCCTGGAGGGAGAAAACAGGCAGACGGTGGTTTTAGAGCCGTTTTAGAGCACACGGTTCATGCACCTTCACCGAGGTCAAACCTTCCGACTGTGTCGGATCCCATAATCATACTGACACGCGATTATCACAGCAGAGCATTTGCAAGCACTTTTCCAAACAAAATCATCAGCGTATCGGAAGTCAATTTCTAAACTATATCAACACCATTTTAAGAAATACACTTTACAACACATTTTTAGCTCATTGAACAGTTGTAGTGTGCAATTAAATCTACAGAGCACAACCCGACAGCAGACCTGAGACCAGCCGGGAGGGAACAAAGCTCCAAAGAATAACTCAAAGCAAAAGGCAAAGTTATTAAAGCAAACCTCTGACTCTCACTCTCAATTATTCACCACAAATACACCAGACCTTTCTGCACTTAATGCCTCATAAAATCATGATTCAAAACACACCTCAATTTTCCCAAAAGTGACTCATCAACATTAAACCAGGGTTCCCACTCCTAACCACAAGGTACCCAGAAGATAAGGTGACAACAGACATGCACGTGCATGACCTCTAACCCGTTTGCACTCACAGGGCAGGGGGAGGATAAACTGTTTTCCAGGACATTTGACCTCTTTCTCCCTCATTTTCCATATGCTTTCCATGACTGGAAAACTGGCCAATCAGGTTTCCAGGTTTTCCCAGGAAGCGTTGGGACTCAGTGGGGTTGAACCCAGAGCGTGCAGGTGTGAGCCGCTCACCTCTGTGTAGTTGGTCTGGGAGGCGGGCTCGCTCTTGGGCCTGAGGTCCGGGTCGGGGAGGGCGGGCTCCGCCCTGGCGCCGGCGCCGGCCGAGGGCTCGCCGTGGTTGGGCGGCGGCGGCGGCGGCGCCGAGGAGCCCTGCACCACGGCCTTGTTGAGCGTGGCCAGCAGGATCTTGAGCAGACGCTGCGTCTCGTTGAGCGAGTTGCTGTTGGCGCTGCGGGCCCGCAGGTCGGTGTCGTAGATGCCCATGCTCTCCATCACCGCCGTCAGGTTGTCGTTGTGCGAGGCCTCCTCGGCCGCCTCCTCCGCCTGGGCCCCTGCTGGGACGGAGCCAGCGCAGCAGTCAGCGGACACGTCCACTCAGACACCGTTTCAGGAGACGGAGACTTGACATGATGAGGTTATAAAACTTTAAAAAAACGACAATTAAAGTGACCGTGATAGAGCCGCTGCTCGGGAGGCGCCCGGGGACAAACGTCGCTTCTTTAATCGTCAGTTCAATTACCGAGATCTGATCGGCCCCAACGCAACACTCGCTCCGGCAGGGGGATCTACTTTGTGGGCAGCAGGTGGAAAGGCTCCAAAAAAAGACGAGCGCAACACTGATTCGGTTCTAATTTTAAAGCGGAGACGCGGTAGACAGCTGTTGTCCTCACCGAGCCCGACTCAAGCGGTTATTTTAGCATCTCGTGATTACCTCCTCGCTCAGCGGCCTGCTTATCAAAGAAAGACGCAGAAAAGCAGAGAAGAGGCTTTGTGAAATGCTGAAATTCACTAATCAGTCATTTAAAAAGTTGTTGATTATTTTAGTAATTGACCAGTTGTTTGGCTCAAAAATCACGACAATGAAAATTGTTCTGTCATATAAAGACTTTTTGACATCTACACAATGACATGCAGTTTTCTGTTAGAGTGAAGGAACCAGAAATACACTGAATTATTCCCTCCAAAAAACTCCAAACCGACTAATCGATTATTTAAACAGTTGTTGTCATAATTTTAATCGATTAATCCATCTGTAAATTAGTCGATTAGTTGGGTTGAAAAGGTGAAAAAAGATGAGGTCTTTAAAATGAACTTAAAGCGATCTTTTGAGCTCACCTCAATAACATTAAAATTTCCCTCACAAACATTAGGAGCCGGAAAATCTAAAGATATCTTTATATCAGTTTTCAACTGGAGCGGACCCTAAACATTTCCAAACACCAGTTATGGATCGTGTAGTGACGTGGCGGGGGGTGCGGCTGTGCCCCTCACCTCGGCTGGGCTCCCCGTTGCTCAGCGGCTCGGTGCGCTGGTGCTTGTTCACCTCCCGGGCGTCCTCGCCCTCGAACTTCCTCTTCAGGTTGTTCCCGTCCCAGGCGCCGTCCTCGGCCCGCTCCTTCTTGGGATCCTTCACTAGTGCTTTCTTGTGGAGCTGGATGAGCTTGAGCAGCTGCTTCATCTTGTCCTTGTCGTACTCGTTCTGGGACAGCCGTAGCCTCTGAGGCTGCTGAGTCTGTGGGGGCGGAGCTTCAGGAGTCTGAGGCTGAGTCTGAGGCTGGGGCTGGGACTGGGGCTGGGACTGGGGCTGGGACTGGGGTTGAGGCTGGGACTGGGACTGGGTTTGAGGCTGGGACTGGGACTGGGGCTGGGACTGGGACTGGGACTGGGGCTGGGACTGGGGCTGCGGCTGAGGCTGAGTCTGGGCCTCTCTGTGAGGCTTGGCCGGCATCTGAGCCCCGTTGGCGTGTGCCGGCGCCGCCCGCCGCCTGCCGCTCTCCTGGGGCGTCCTCTCCTGGGACGTCCTGTCCTGGGACGTCCTGTCCTGGGACGTCACAGGAGCAGGAGGCCTCTCGGCGGGCGGTCTTTCCGGAAGCCTCTCCGGCCGGTCCGAGCCCCTGTCCGAGCCTCCCCAGTCGGAAACGGGGCTGTATTCCACTGGGGCCGGGGCGGGCTGGGGCAGGGGGTTCTGTATCCTCTCCACAATGTCTTTGGCCTTGTTCAGAGGTAACATGAAGCTGGAGCCGTTGTGGATGTAGGAGCGCAGCACCGAGTCCATGTTGAACTTGGGCCGGGGCGCCGGCAGCGGGCTGCTGCGCTCGTCCATGGTGCACTTGTAGTCGGGCAGGATGAAGGGCCGCACCGTGCCCGTCTCCATGCGGGCCAGGTACTCGGCGCCGTGGCGCTCCACGCCGGCGCTGGCGTCCTTGCCCGGGTTGGAGCGCAGCTTGAACAGGGCGTAGTGCAGGGCGGGGATGAAGGCCTCCACGGAGGACAGGGCGGCCGGCGGGGGGTCCATGTTCAGGGGCTCCGCCTCGAAGGACGGCCGCGACGCTGCCAGGGAGGAGACCACAGGTCAGCATCAACAACCCTTAAAGCAAAGCAACTATATCTTCAAAAACCCCAACAAACTAACCTCAAACTAACGCCCTACCTCTCATATGAAATCGGTTGAATATCGCGAGTTTGACAACATGGGAAAATGTGATAAAATGTGACTTTAGGTGACAAAGCTCGACTTTATGCGACTTTCTATATTCGTATCTGGATCCATATTGGAGTCTCTGGAGTATCTGACTGTGATTTTAACTGGCAGGTCAGAAATGACCCGGTGACAATCTCTCTAGTCTCTAGTTTACAACCACAGAGCAAAATAGTTGAGGATACACAAAACCATATCAGCACAGATAATCATCAGCCACCTCAAATATATACATTTTTACTGTTTCTGTTAAATAAAAGTTGAGAGGGCTCAGAGAGCATGTAGAAAGAGTACGGATTCCAACATGTCTAACCATCTCAACCTGGAGGGTTCACCATCGAAACAGTGCATGGAGAGAACATGAGGCTGCTAAAGCTGCCCAGGCTAAGGCTAACGCTAACACTAAAGCCTGCAAGTAGATGGAAATGAGGAAGCAGCCGGTCTTTTTCCTCATCGATGAGGTTGATTTGAGGCACTCAGTTTTGGCTCTGTAAAATCTTTTCCTATTGACTGATGCAGCCGAGGTGGTGAAGCGATGACAAACGCTCGTTTCTGAGTCATGAGTGGTCCAGTTTTTGCTGCGATTACAACACTAGTGTCGACGGTTACATTACTTCGATAAGCCCGAGGCAGATGACGTAGACTTCATCCTTACTCACTCCATCTTTCTTTACCTCAGGTGTGTCTAAGAACTACTGAAAAACTGTATCAGCATCAGTGATGAGAGGCAGCAGAAAGATCCCTTTATCACACATGCCATAGTAACAGAGATAAAGTGCATAAAAAAAGAATCTAAGAAAAATGTAATCCTGCACCTGATTGTGTTTTGTTATGCCCAGGTCGGGTGTCAATGCTCTCGACTAAGCTTCCACGGTTTATTAATCTTTGGAGGGGGGGGTTGCTAAGGAAGTCTCCATCACATCCACACGTTTCCTGAGAGCTCGCTCCAGCCGGGAGCTGTGTGCAGGTGGTGCGGCTGAGGACGGGGGGTGGGGGGGTGCGAAACGGACGGACGGTGAATAATACTCACGATGCTTGACGACCGTCCTCGACTCGGGAAAGATGAACAACGCTTGCAGGTTCTTCTCCATCCGCCCCCGTCGCTCTGCAGAAACAAAACGGCAGTTTTTACCTGAACCTTCGACCTGAGGAAACTAAGTAGGTGTTCCAAAAAAAGAAAAAAAAAAACAGAAAGACCGACAACGTGTGATGATGAGAGGAGAGGGGAGACGAGGAAAAGCTTTGGGGCACCTTTGGGCTCGGCCATCTGAGCAGAGGATAGCAGGAAAAGAAAGCCCCGGTCAAACAGGGGCTTCACCAGCACCTGGAGGGAGGAGAGCAGATGCCAGTCAGAGACACCGACGAGTCCACAGCCTGCTGCAAAACAGGTTTGCACGCATCCCCTGTGCACACTTACACTACACTGGCAGCCTTACTACATTTGTTTAGAGTTGTTGGTGGGGGATGGGGGTTTACCTTCCAGGTTCGTCTCGTTAAAGAGCCGATTCCGGAGCTGAATCTACCACAACCGCATTACATAAACACAATACTCGGTGACAACTCTTGTTCTTTCGCTCTCTCGGATTTCCAAACCCAGGCCGCTCTCTGGGCCAAGTTCGCATGTTTTCCCTGCGCGTGGGTTTACTCCGCGTGCTACGGTTTCCAAAAAACCGTTTCCAAAACGTGCTCGGTGTCCAAAAAACACCGAGCACGTTAAGGCCAATTAGACTCCAGACCTGCCTCTAGGTGCCTGTGTGAGAGCGAAAGGCGAACGCGTTTCCTGCTGCAGGACGCAGTCCCTGCCTTCACCCTAAACGTGCTGGAGACGAATAAAACAAAACGATAGCTTGTGTCGACTTAGAAAATGAAGTAAAAGCTAGAGAAAAACGTTAATTACAGTTACACATGGGCCAAGATAAGGTGTTGGTATGCACCACTCGTAGTGCTCACCTCAAGGACATGCAATTTTACGCCACAAAGAAACGAAGGAAACCAGAAAATATTCACGTTCAAACTGAGATAAGAGGATTTTAAGCACGTTCGTAAATCAACAATTAAAATATAATGAGTGGAATAATCGGGTAATTGCTTAGCTGTTCAGGCTATAATAATAATAATAATGACAATAAGCATAGGCAGGTGTGATGCCGTTGCAGGTACAGAGGAGGTGAAATGATGGACGGACAGGTTTTTCTGAGGCGTTCTGCATTGAACCCAGCGAGACAGCAGGCTGGTTGTGCTGGAGAGGCAGTGAGTCAGGAGTCTGTATGTGGTGGCCATCCTCGGCCATGGGAAGGCGGCGGCCACACGGGCTGACTCACCATCCTGTCCCTCTCCAGTTTGTGGACCATCACTGCCAAGCTGCCGTTGGTGGGTTTGCCTTTACCTTCCACCACCTCGAACAGGCTGCAGGACATCCCACACTTCATCACTGCAGACACCCCAGAGACAGAGACAGAGAGGAGAGACAGAGAGAGACAGAGAGAGAGAGACAGAGAGAGAGAGAGAGAGACAGAGAGAGAGAGAGAGAGAAGAGCAGGTTAGACTAACGAGCGGACGCACAGCTCCATTATGCTGTTTCTGTATGCTCGGGTTTATCTGGAGGGGAGGAGGGAGGGAAAAAATGCTTTGTTTACAACTTCAATAGACTTTCCAAGATAACTGCTTGTGAAGCGCACAATGCAGCATCTGCATTTAGACGAGCTTCAGAAACTGGATCGCACATGACGCTTCCCCGCCTGAATCCCCAGGGGTGCTTGCTTTTTTTTGCTTCGATCACGTAATTATGGGATTTTCACGTGTGGCCTGGCCTGGCCTGGACCGACCTTCCCGGGATGCGCTGTAGGTGTCCAAGGAGAAGAGCACGGAGGGAATCTTTCGCTTCACCTGGTCCAGCTGCATGCCCTGGTTCATGTCCAGCCGCTCCGGCCTGCAGGGAGGCAGACGCATCAGAGAGCACGTCGCCATACAATACTACTACCACCACCACCACTACTTCTACGACTACTACTACTACTACTGTGTGTATTCCCTCAACCAAAAAAACAACAGTGTTAAGGTTCAGCATGTGAAACCCTTTTATGTGTCTACTGATTAACAGAGCTGAAGAAGTTTCTTACTGAATAGTGTAAAAAGCAGGGGGGGGGGGTCCACTCACAGTTTGAAGGGAAGGTAAGGGCGTGAGGCCGACCGTAAACAGACTGGGAACAACTCCAGGCCCTTGTTCATCAGGGGACCGCTCCACACAGTATAGCAGCTCTTCCCTGCCACGGCACACAGGTCAAAGCTCAGGGACATAAAGAGAAACTTCACTCGAGTGAGACACAACGTGTTTGCGCTGGTTTCGTCCATCACCCCGGAGCTGTCTGAAGGGCTGCAGAAGACGGTTTAATGTGCAATGCGTCTAAAACATACATACATCTAAAACAACAATGACAAGGAACCGGATTGGTTAACACTCCACTGTGTAATAAACCCTAGTTTAAACATATGAACGTGATATACAGCTCCCTCATCGAGATGGATGCCGGTAAGAACCAGCATAACTCAGGTTATCAGTGATGAAGAGTTCAGACACAAGTACCCACGCTTGGTAACTACGGATGTAAAATTTCCAATGTTTTACCTCTGCTTCCTTCAGGGGGAATTGTATTAAACCTGTGAGGGAGAGAGAGAGAGAGGAGCTAGCTTACAAGCAGACCACAGCTGAGGTTAATCGCGTCACGCCACAGACCACAGCCGTGCACCTCGTACCTGTGTGCAGCCATGGGGGCCGCGGCGGCATCCTTGCCTTTGTACTGGAAGGAAACCACAGCGTAGGGGCACACGTGCCTGGGCCGAGCCTTTATCTCATCGAACGCAAACTCGAAGAAATATTGCTGGTGGGGGAGGAGGAGGAGGAGGAGGAGGAGGCGGGGAGCAAGGTGAGATGTTCAGTGGGAGCGTGTGAAATGCAGCACAAGCCACGAGCGTGAACGGAGAGGAGGCGGCGCTCACCTGCGTGAGCTCGAAGGCCCGGTACGAGAGCAGCGACGAGACCCGATTGACACTTTTGGACATGTGGCCGTCGAACTTGGGCGTGGGCTCGATGGCGTTCTTAGGCATGTTCTCATGAATGTGCTTAACTCGGCCCTGGGGAAAACAAAACAAAGAAAGAGACGTGCTGGCTGAGCCGGTGGAGAAATCTGTCGAGAGTCACGGAACGAAGAGAGAACGGGACGGGACGCACGTACCCTCATGACTTTGAAAACGATCAAGTCGCCAGAGGAGCCCACCTCAAGGGGGTTGATTTGTAACAAATCAGAATATCTGGAAAGATACACACCTGCGATGAGGAGAGGAGAGGAGCGTTAGAGGTGAAACGCATCTTAAAAGTGCATGTAATGATCATGTTCACAGCCTGCTCAAAGGTGGAACAGGTCTCAATGCTGCCGGCTGTGTTGGCTGCTTTCAATTTCACATTTACAAGGGTCAAAGATCGAATCAAACATGCGTAGCTGCTTAAAAAAAAAACAAGTCAAAATGAGGCAGCCCCATCAGGACAGAAATCTTAGGTCGATGCGGAGACTTTTATTGACTCTGTCTTTCATTAACTACATCATCTTGTTTAAACATAATTCGACCGAATAATAAACCAGGTTCACCTGGTGTCAGCAAACACCTGGCCACAACTTTGGTTTCTTAGAGAGGAACAAAAACACCACACTGAAGTACAAGGGAGGCAGACATAACCCTGACATAAGGTCACCAGCATGAGATGTGGTTTTGCCTGGATGAGCTTGTACTGGCAGTCGTCATGATGGCTCTGACTAACGGCCCAGGCCTACGGTGGAGACACAACCACCCCAACACCAACAGCAAGCACGACGGTGACTGACCCACTGATGGATTTCCTAGTGTTGTTATCCTGGAGTGTCCTACCGACAGACCCTTTTCACAGATCCACTGGAGCTGCACAGAAAGATAGAGAGAGAGAGAGTATCCAAAAGCTCAGCATCACGTTCAACAGAAAATACAAGTTACGAATACATGATCTGTAACTTTGACGATCACCTTTGATTTGTCGGGAAAGAGGAAGCAGTACGATTCTGTGAGCTCTTGTTCGGTCCGGCCCTCCTGCTTCATCTCTCTCCGCTTCTCGATGAACTGAGCGAGGGAGGGAGACGTAAAAAAAACAGTGAGACACAGGAGCCCTGACCTGGCAACCTCCGAGACGCTCGACCCTGGTGTGACTGGCGTCCCGGGCTGTGACGGACCAACCTCCTTCTCCAGCAGCTCGTTGTGTATTAGCCTGGCCTTGCAGTACGAGAAGGTTCCCCGCGACGTCGACTCCAGGTAAAACGAGGAGATGATCTTCACCAGGTCCTCAAATTCCCGGCTCTCGGGCGGCAGGAACTGATACAAGCCTGCGGACGGGCATACGGGAAACAGCCAGTCAGTATAACAAGAAGATGAAAAGAAGCATAACCTCTAGGTAAGTCGCCATAGTGCCTGAATACTTCATGCTACCATCCAAGTCACTTGTTTGATATGAAACTAGCATGAGGCGGGTGCTTGCGGGCTACTGTGCTTGACATACTGACATTGAAACATGATGTGGGAGTAACCGGGACGGGAGATATTATCTGGGTACTTTCCAGATCATTTTTGTGTGGAGTCTGCAAGTTGTCCTTGAACTTTCTCTGAGTGCTTTCCTCCCACAGTCCAGGAACATACATCGAAGCGCAAATGGGAGAACCTAAATTGTCTGAGGTGTGGGAGTGGAGTGGATGGTGTGACGGACTGGTGACCCTGCCTTAACTCTATGCGACCCCCTCCCGGGGCACTACTGAATACAAAGCAGCTGAGATGCACACATCAAACTAGCACCGGTCACAACAAATGTGGGGGTAAATCCCACATGCAGGAGCAAATCTGTATCTCGGACTTGAGCAAGACGCTGTGGAGCATGCGAGGGATGCTGCCACCTCTGAACTTCCCATATAAACAAACAACAGATGCCTGACCTGAAGGCCTGGGTCACAGCGACCATCGCCTCTGTGTGCCACTGGGCCAGGCCACTGCCAGCCTGCTGTCTGTCTGTCTGTCTGTCTGACAGTGGGTACGCTGAGCTGAGGAGCCCAGGAGTTCAGGAGGTGTAAATGGGATGCTCAGGAGGAGGAGGAGGAGGAGGGGCGGCCTGGCCTGGCCTGGGCTGGAGGACAGCAGCCCTGTGTTAAGTTTTATTAAAAGTCCAGTGGTGCTGTGAAAACATTTAAAATAGACGGCTGGGGTGGACAAACCCCATGCCCTTCACTGAGGTCAATCAATGAGACCCCCCCCCCCCTCCTCTCACTACCACCAACACCTTCCCTCTCCACCAGCCCCCTCCAAACAACCAGCTAACCAACATGTTGGCAGGTGTAGCTGCAAACACAAACATACACAGATAGTAACACACACACACACAGTCCAGGTCCTGTGTGAAGCTGCAGGGGGGGTGAGAGCTGTCAACCAACTAGTGCAGCATTCACCGGTGTGTCACGGTATTCAACGCCTAAAAAAACGCGTGAGCGGTCACCACCTCCTCCTTCGAGATAAAACACCCCAGGAGTGGCTTTGCATAAACCCGTGAATGGGGTGAAGCACCTAGGCTAAGTTAGCGAGCTAGCGACGTGCAGCAAGCAAAGCAAAGCAAAGCAAAGCAAGCAGTAGCAGAAAAATCAAAATGGTTCGAAAGCTTTTTTGCAGCGACATGGCAGCAGCACCACCTTTCCGCTCTCGGATCTTCCTCGGGATCTGAAAGTTGGGTCTCTGGCCCGGCAGAGGAGAGCTGCTGTAGCTCCGGGAGTCCGTGTGCTGCAGGCTGCTCCTCCGCCGCTCAGGGGCTTCTTGTTCGGGCATTAACGTTACACCGTCTCTACATCCAGGCTGATCGCCATTTTGGTTGGCTGTGGCCGAGGTGGTGGCTGAGTTCTTCGGGGGTTCGCCTCCCTCCGCCTGGGTCTCGTCCGACTCGGTACCGTCTGAGGTCCTTCTCCCCACCGCGCCGGGGTTCAGGGCCATTTTTCGGGGCACCGTGCACGTCCTACGGGCGATGTGGCTGTAACGATTACGGCGCCGCTGCTCTCACACACTCCCCTCCTCACCCAGCCTCCGCCATTGTGAAAATGACGTACACGTTCTTCTCCACCACTGCAAAGCGCTGCCGTCACTGTGTTTACTTATGAGGAGATCCGCGCCCCCTACAGGCAGAGGGCACGTACTGCACGCGACCTGTAGTGGTACGATGGTATGTGGAGGTGATGATAGATAGATAGATAGATAGATAGATAGATAGATAGATAGATAGATAGATAGATAGATAGATAGATAGATAGATAGATAGATAGATAGATAGATAGATAGATAGATAGATAGATAGATAGATAGATAGATAGATAGATAGATAGATAGATAGATAGATGGATAGATGGATAGATGGATAGATGATAGATAGATAGATAGACAGACAGACAGACAGACAGACAGACAGACAGATAGATAGATAGATAGATAGATAGATAGATAGATAGATTAGATTATTATTTAATTTATTTATTATTGTAACATGCTTTTACAGATGCTCAAAGGTGCTTCTATCATGTTTGAAGAATATATCTTTATTATCTTTTTGATATCCTTTTGATATATAGGCAGCTAGCTATATAATAATCATCATCATAATCATAATAACAGGGAGCTAAAATCTTCTAATGTGAGGAAAATTTACAAAATATTTTATAAACTATGTTTTACATTTTGTACCCCATATGCCCCCCATTTTGCCCCATATGTAGATGAAAAACATGCAGATAGATCGATAGATCGATAGATCGATAGATCGATAGACACATACATACATACATACATACATACATACATACATACATACATACAGACATACATACTTACATACATACATACATAGATTGACTGACACGAAAAGTTGGGAAAACACACTTAAACAGAGAACAAAATGATTGATTGACGAATAAGGAAGAAATCACATGCAAATACAGGATACACAGCATATGTGCATATCGGTGCAAAAAGCATAGAGTCTACAGTAGCAACATATGTGAGAGTAGAGTTCAGATGCTTCAACTGGTGAATTAACTGGCTCTTAAATTGTGTTTTTCTACTCTTCATGACCACTCAAAGCAACATTCACACATTCACACCCACTCATACACTGGTAAATAATAGCTAATTTGTATTCAACCACTTCCTCTTCCATCTCTATGCATTACTCGTAAGTTCATAACATTTTCCCACACACCTAGTTGTGATGAAAGCTGACACACACACATGCTGTACAACACGACTATTTTGTAGATTTGGTGTGCCACTCTTGTGTATGCTGTTGTCTTGTGCAGCTAACTTCCATCCACAGTGCCTGTTTAGTCTACCAATCCCCAAAGCAGTTATAATTAAATCCAAAGCTGAATAACTAAATTGTATAACTCTCTGGCAATAAATCAGAATCTATTTCTATCGTGATGCAACTTAAGAAACACTGTCACTCTTGTGATTCTGCATTCCACCACCAGGATGTGACAAAGAGGCAGTTCCCATCGAGTTCAGAACAGTTCAAGTACTGTACATCACATACATTTTCATTGGACTCTGGTTTTATTTCGTATTTACAGTAATTACAATAAGACTGAGAGAGAAATAGTTGATTTACAGTTCTTACTCCACACAGAATTCTTGCTGCGAGACGACAGCACTGACTACTAGTTCATACAACTTCTATTCTTTATGTTCAAAATGACTTTTTGCTGTAACAAAGTTGAAATACTTACACGAAGCAGACATATGACATTGAGATAAAACTCAAAAATATTGTACACAGTATTGCTATACAGTTACACTTGGTAAAACAACAAGTCTTTTTCTGATACACACACAAACGATAAAATATATGATTCTGTTCTCCCACTATCATTTCTCTGTAACAACTGTCTGTTGTCTATCTTTTCAGTACATGTTAACCACGCTGCCCCTGCTGTAGATATCATACTCCTTGTAGCGTAGGTAATCTTTCAGCCGGGGAGGAAGAGGAAGGAAGTTGATGAAAAGTGGGGCCCTCAAGCGCAGGCGACTGAGATGCTCCCTTATCCGCAGCCGACACAGGTGCTTCAGGCTCCGTGCATTTCCTGCGCATCGAGCACAAGTCAAATAACTCGACGGCAAGACGAGACGAGACGAGACACAGTCATTAACTGCAGCACAATCGGGGGAGGTGGGCGGCTCTTACTTTGAATGTGGCAGATGTCAGGCCACTGCTTCTGCTCCTCTAAGGTATCTTTGAGTTTGGAGCAGAAGGAGACGTGGTCAGTGTAGTCGAGCATGATGCGCACCACCTGAGCAGATAAGTGCTTGAGCCAGGATACCGTGATCACCTCGCAGAACTGGAGAGAGAAGATCAAAGGCGAGGCAGACGTTAGCAAAGACAAGTTTTCAAGAAGAAAACCTGAAAGCCTGCGCCCGCTACCCAGTGGAATCACATCTTTCATTCTCTTGTTCATCATCTTACACGTTTTGTACGTTAATCGAGTCGCTTGTGCTGCTGAAGCCTATCACAGCACACACTTGCCCACCATTCACTCTCAGTCACACTTTCTCATTAGCCTAAGTATCTTCAGCCGAGGAGCATATCTGCCTAATTACTTTTTTTTTCAGATTCATTTCAAAGAATAATTTCAAAAAATGTAGGAACTCCTTTATCAGAGCTTGAGAATGACTCCCGAAGAGGGTGAGATGGACTTATATGTATATGTATGTATGTATGTATGTATGTATGTATGTATGTATGTATGTGATGTGCAGTCAAGTTTGCAAAAAAGACACAATAATGATTTCATATCAAATATAAATGACTTGTGCAATTCTTGCAGAGACTCGACTTTCCTCAATTGCAATTTTAAAACGTAACGAGCACGAGTTGTGGGGCAGATTTGCTCTCACATGCAGGATTTACCTGAGGGCGTAGGTAATTATGCAGGGTGATGCAGCAATGCTAGGAGAGTAGTGTTATTCATTAATTCATTCATTCAATTATGCATATTGTTTGTGAACTGTGCGAGGAAAACCCACACAGAAAATGCCCTTGATCTGACCCGGGAGTCAAACCCAGGTCCTTTCTGCAGTTACGTCCTCAACAGCGCCTCTGCCTCGCTGACAGAATCAATTAAATGTGTTTCTGACTCTTTGCACCTTTTTTTTTTTTCTCTTTTTCTTTCTTCCTTCCTTCACACACACATACACACACACACATTCACACACACATACGGACCAGCTCTGCCTCACCACCATGTCCTTAATGACTGCGGTCGTCCACTGAGCGTTGTCATGGGAACTGTCGCCGTAGGGACAGTCGAAGCATCGCTTCACGTCGTAGCCGTGGTTGAGGATCATCCTCAGCATGACCTCGTCTTTCAGGGCGTGCTGCAGCGCCGAGGGGAAGTGGGTGCAGTTGATGCGTGAGTAGTAGTTGACGTTGGCGCCGAACTTGAGCAGCGTGTTGACCAGCTCGTAGTTGCCGTGCCTGAGCGCCACCTGCAGGCAGTTGACGGGGTCCTGGTTCACCATGGCCCCAGCCTCCAGCAGCAGGCGGGTGCACTGCAGGTCGTTGTTGGACACGGCGAAGAAGAGGGCCGAGCGGCGCTCGTCGTCGTAGCCGCGGCGCACCCGCGGGTGCAGCATGAAGTTGGGGTCGTAGCCGGACCGGAGAAGCACCTCCACGCAGTGGGCGTGGCCTCCGGCAGCCGCAGAGTGCAGGGGACTCATTCCGCTTTCCTTCACGGCGCTCAGCTTAGTCACAGGGATGAGCTGCTCCAGCGCCCTAGCAAACAGGAGTTTCACTGATTCAAGAGCTCCGAGTCAAATCTGCAGGAAAAAGACCAAATTCTGTGCTGTGAGTGTTTGTTTTGTTATTTTAGCTCACAGTATGTGCCCATGATAGGCCACTCGGTGAATGGGAAGGTGTCCGCTGTGAAGAGGCAGATTGGGATCTGCGCCGTAGTCCAGCAGCAAGGAGATCACGTCAGGGTTCCCCGAAGCTGCCGCTTCGAACAAAACAGTGCCCGATTCTGATTCACACCAGATATGAGCCCCTACAGAATGATAGGCACAACAATATTAGATTTTAGATGGGATTACTTACAGCTTTCTTGTCAGTGTACAGAGAACAGGTACCAGTTTATGTAATGCAGTTAAAAGGGTGACCAAACATACTCTTTCACCTGGTCATATTTTTTCTAAATTCCCAAAATGCCCCCGGATGGCAATCAATGGAAATCATCATATGGCCACCCTAGTTGCAATATATGTGAGAAATTATCTGTATGTGTGTATGAGGATATCTCATTTAACCATTCGTGGCTTTAACTCTGCAGAGGAGCTTGAACGTCCTCATCAGATAGGTCACCTTTCTCTAACAGGGCCTCCACCACATTCAGATGCCCGTTCTGAGCAGCCAGAGCCAGCGGAGTTTTCTTCTTGATGTCGCTGGCATTCGGGTTGGCACCAGACACCAGGAGTAGATGGACGAAGTTCTCCAGGCCCAGAAAGGCGGACTCGTGCAGAGCCGTCCTGTCCAGCGGGCCAGTTTGGTCTATGCTGGCGTTGTAGCGGAGCAGCAGCGTGGCCAAGTCGTACTGGTCGTTGAGGATAGCTTGGGAGGAGTCGGTTTAAAAAATAAATGAGAAATTGTGACGTTTAGATGGGTTTTGAGTAGTGTGCAGTGACAAGTACCTGCTACTAGTGGAGAGTCCTGCTCATCGTTCTGGAGATCCGGACTGGAGCCGTTCTGCAATAGGAATGTAGCGTTCTCTCTGAGTCCATGAACCACGGCCAAAAAGAGTGACGTCTCACCCTTCAGAGTGCGACACTGCACTGTACCTGGGGGCGATGCTGCAACCCAAACAACAACAACAAAGAAACCATCTAAACAACATGCCAGAGTTGCAAAAAGTCAAATTTCAGACTCAAACTTTGAAGTACCTGAGAAGATAATCTCAAGTATCCTTTTATCCTTGTGCACTGCGGCCTCATGCAGTGGGACCCATCCCCGTTCATCAACCCTGGACAGCGTCTCCGGTTGCACTACGATCCTGTTGAGCGCGTCTTCATCACCTAATATGAAGTCATTACATCAGAGACGCCCGGCGAGATGAATGAGAACACGCATCAGCTCCGACAAGTGAAAGCTTACCATCCTTGATTGCTTTGAAAATCTCATCGGGGTCTTCACTGGGTTTCAGATCGCTGCCGAATGAAATGAAAAGGAATCAAATGATGAAGAGGTACGTTTGCGTACGGAAGGATATTGAATTGTGACTGGTTGGAGATTAACCTTGGAGTCAATCCTTTGAGCTTTCTGTATTGAATCAGACTTTGCTCAATTATGTATTGAGTCGCCTCATCTTCATCCAAGTCGTCCTCCGATTGATAAAAGTCATCTTCTGTCTCTGTGCTCATCTGATAGTCCTGACTGGGTCAGCGCACAAGGGGGCTGCTTTAGGGAGACACAGCCGTGAGGTAAACAAGGCCATTAAACGCTGGAGCCCAGAACTTGATCGGCGCGCTCTGCCCTGAATACTAACAGGGAAACGTGAGCTGCAGCCCAGCAGCGCAGGGCAGCCAAGCGCTGGATTGTTACCCCCCGACTTCTTTTTTTTCTCCTTGCATTGAAACTGACATCAAAATGAATTAGGTGACAACAAAATGCAGCGTAGCTTTCGTGTCTAAATCTTTCGCTCCATAGATCTCACTTTGCTCCCTCTGAATGCTGATCATCGACGGCAAAGTTTAATTTTACAGTTCATCCGTCTTTGCAAGGCCGTAAAAAAGAAAAAAATACACAGAAATTCCTCAAACACGAATGAGCGATGGGAATAGATCGTGAGCAACGACATCAATGCAATTGAAACAAGACAGGTTAGCAGTATGACTCAACACAATTCAGCAGCTTAACCTAATAAACAATCGAGTCCAGAGGCTGACCTAAACTACAATCTCCACCAAACTCAATCTGGATTTCATCTAGATGCATCATTTATTTATTTACTGCCAGTTGTTTACCTTCAGTCAAATGGCTCTGCCCTCGGTGGTTTTTAACAGTAGAGCCGGTGGGCTCCTCGGTGCCCGCACACATGCTGCAGCTATTTATATCTCCACCCTAAAAATACCAGATCACGGGGTCTTTCACACTCAGTACCTAGCTGTGACCCACTGAGCCCTGAGAACTACTGCCACCCATTCAGCTCACATGCACAGTCACTTCATTCACTCACCGCTCTGAAGTCGTGATTTAGACAAGCACAGAGACAGAATAATCAAATGGAATAATCTGATATGCACAAATACCACAAATATTTACAATGATTTCATGTCTGAATGTTGCCTTTATTAATAAATGTATGCATACATTTCCATATGGCATATATGAGGTTCATTATTTTGATTATATATTTAGTATTCAGTCATAAGGAAATGGTTTTGTTTTTTTCAGCCATGTTGCAGGCTTTGCTGTTTGGTATTCCGGTGAACAGCAAAGACTGTGTGATGAAAGTAAAGCAGCTGATTGTTCATTCATTCATTTTCTTGACCCGCTTTAGACCCAAACAGTGTGGCGGGGGCCTTCCTGGAGCCTCTCCCAGCACTGGGGGCAAGAGCCTGTGTGAGGTATTCACAAGGCTGCGGACAGTATCGGCTCGCAGTGACAAACAGTGCAAAAAGAGGCATTGAGAAGAAGGAGCAAAGGCCCCAACGGACAGACCCAACAGCAGGGCACGCGTGGAATATTCACACTGATAAATATCATTTTAGAAGCACATCAAGCTTGATCGCAACAGCAGTTAAACATAAAGGTCGGTGGTTATTACTGGTCCGGTTCCCGTTACAAATCATCTGTTTTGAATTATTTATTATGACAGCTGCCTTATGGCCAAACTGCTGATGCAGCATATGACTAAATATGTGTGTGTGTGTTTGTGTGTGTGTGTCGTGTGTGTGTGTATATATATATATATATATATATATATATATATATACATATATATATATATATATATACATAAAGAGACAGTACATAGCTGCCAGGCTTAATGAGGTTAAAAAAAAGTGTAAACTGGTGCAAAATCTGCAATTTATTGCTTAGATTAGCAAATTATGTTCAACAACAAAGACAAAGTGGAGTTAAGAAAGGTTTGTAAAAATAATAAAACCAATGTAGTGGATTTTACTTATCATCGAGTTGGACAAGTAAGCGTATTGTGCATATTTTATCCCTGCATGTTTTTTTCTCATAATTGCATAGTGTTGTGGGATGCGAGCTTTGCATCTTGTAGCAGCTAAACGAACTGAAAAAGATCTAATGTACCATTGCACTGTCATCAAATATGCTTCCTCTTTGGTCTGTTCCTTTTGAACTGTGAGGGAGCAGAGAGTGAAACCATGCATCAACGTTTTAATGAATCACAGCAAAGTGCTTCGAGTCCTTCAGTCATCCAGCTGGCAGAGCATGGCCACGCCACGTTTGATCCAGTGCTGAGGGCGTTTGCTCGTGAGCAACGTCATGGAAATGACAAAGTTGGTGGAGTGGCCGGTGGTAGAGAGCGTTCCTTTTCTCTCGCTGGTCTTGTAGAGAGGGCAGACAAACAGGCTCTGAGGGTTGTCCAGGTCCTTCTTCTGAGCTGCGAGGGGGAGAGAGGGAAGCAGAAAATCGGACATTGTAGAATATCAAAAAGTGAAAACAAAGCACCACCGGGACATGAACGGTATGAAAACTGTGTGTGACACACGTGGTGGTTTACAGAGAGAAAAAAAAACGTACTAGGTTTTATCCAAATGATGGGCATCAGGTCAAACAGCACTTTGGGATGCTGCTCAGCCAGAACTCCACTGGTGACAGAGACAAGTAGTCAAGATAATTAATTGTGTTTGCATGTAACTACGAACCATATTTCTCAAAAGAGGCCAATTTGAATCTTCTCCGGTCTCGTTAAATCGTCATGAGTCTACCTTCCTTTGTCCCATCGAGCGCCATCCAGAAACAGCCCCTTGACGAAGACGCCGTCCTCTGGCGACGTGTCCGAGTCATCGATGGGAAGAACCTGGAACGCAGCATCAAGACAGGTGAGCCGCAGACCAGCACGACTTAAAGGCTTCTGTGTGTGGAGGTCTGTTGATCGCGTGGCGCTGGCTTATCACCTCAAAATCAAAGCCTAGCAGGTCAATGGGGACGTGGTACTTGCGGGCGTAGTTCTGCATCGCCCCGGTCAGGAAGGCCTGGGTGAAGAAGAAGCCTGACAGCCAGAACACTGTGGGCTTGTTGGTGTCGTACCAATCCTGAGACCAAACAGACAAAACATGAAACGATGAGTGAATGTAACAAATCAAACAGAGCTCTCATATTGTCACCCATGTTTGACCTCACTCGGGAGGCCCCACCTGTAAAAACTTGAGTCTGGACAGGAAGTCTGTGATGTAGCTGCCCAGCGGTTTGAGGCTGGGGTACGAGCGTTTGGCCCACTCCGCCGGCACCTTGCCCACCATCAGACTGCCGGCCACCGCCTCCAGCTCTGCATCCATCACCACCAAGCCCTTGATGGCCTTCAGCAAGTTCTGCAGACTGACACGGACCGTGCTGCACAGCCTGAGAGACAGACGGAAACTGAAGTTCAGCTGGGCGACGCAGGCAGTGGTGTGCCGCACGTCTCGAAGCCTCGGCCGTACGTGTTGTAGCGCTCCATCTCCTGGACGAGCACAGTGTTCATGCTCTCCTCGTACATCACCGGGTACTTCAGCAGGGCTGCTTCTGTGTCAAAGTTGTTTGGAAGCTGAGGAACATGAGAAACTCTTTTAGTTACAGATATCCAACACAGTGCAAACATACATGTAACATTTACGAATCAGCAGTAAATAGCACCAGAGTTTAATCTTAATATCAGAAAATACTGGACCTGATGACACCACTAGACAAACATATTAACTATGAACCATCTGAATATATGATGTCTCGTAGTATGATTTCATACAACCTTCAAAACCTTAACTGCAGTAGACAGATATTCACTACAAACCTTTTTAGCTTCATCCTACTGTGACTATGAAAGCATGTGCAAAGCTTCATAGCGATCTATCCAGCAGTTTGTTTTGTGTTTTTTATTCTTCATTGTTTCGATGCATAATGTCTGTGATGTGCCTTGAACGGCCCGACCGGGAACGTTTAACTTTGAATTGAATTAAATATAGAAGATGAAGATAGAGATCTGTCTGTCAACCCAGGAGCCTCAGCAGCAGCACAGCTTGAAACCTGCTGAATTAACAGGACGCTTGAACAGGTTCGTACCTTGGTGAGGATGTCATTCGCTATATCGTACAGCGTGTTGTCACCCCCAGAGCTCGCTCCCCCCTTGGCTCCCCCACCCTGGGTGAGGAGCAGTGAATCGAACAGCAGTTTTGTCTGCTGGAGGTCTTTGGATATATCCACGTTTTCGTGCATCCCGAACACCTCTGGATGCTGGCTGAAAGGAAGTCCCTATAAACAACAGATATGCAGCTTGTTTTACAGGTATCCTAAGGTAAACAAAACAGAAATGCAAGTTTAATCTATTAGCCCCTGTCCACCAACACAGTTCAGGTGCAGATTCCAGGTTGGTGCTAGTAGTACTGGTTAGGAGGGAACCAGTTGCTTTTCCACTGCCATGTCAAAATGCTGCTACTCTGGAAACAACTTTTCAGATCTTTGCAAGTGGAAACAGACAGAACGGCTCCGATCGAGCACTGGAACTGCATCTGTGGAAAAGAGGCCTTTGTGTGTGTTCTCTCGAGCGGTTTCACCTTGATGAATTCGATGTAGTCCTCATAGCTGGATTTCGGAGGGGCAAAGTATTCACCGCTGGGTGAGAAGCGGTACCGAGGTTTCTCGATGACGTCCTTGTTGTAGAAGTCAGCCAGGATGGTCATCAGGAGCCGCCTGTCCCAGTCGTCTGTAACACGGCCTCCATAGTTACACTCGCCCGTCAGGTAGGTTATGGCTTCGAAGGGAACCTTCTCATACTCGTTCACAAACAGCTGAAAGAGGGAACCTGAGTTCAATGCATTTTGGAGTGTTGGGATGTAGGAAGTCGACCTGGCTGGATGTATACCTGCAGCTGTCTGATGCTGATGCGAAGGTCGGACTCATTGAAGCCATAGGGAATATTCCAGCCCAGGGGACCAAACTTCTTTCTTTCCTGAACCAGAGCATGGAAGAAGCAGAGTCCGTACAGCAGCTTCTCCCAGATCTAGTGGAGAAGTATAAGAATTTTTTATATTTTATATGATGAGTCTCGGAGAGGAATACTGGCACATGAAGGATGGCAGCTTATCATATACAGTTCATATGTATATAAATTAGTTTGTGCATCTCTCTCCAGCAGAAGATGAAACTCATTTTTCTTATGAATAAAACAATAAAGGGAGAGTTGACCAAGTTTGCTGTTTCACATCTGTCACCAGACTCAACTCACCCGCTCCTTATTGGGACAGTTACTGAAGAAGTGTGGGTCGGAAACAGGATCTGACAAGTAAGACTGAAGCAGGTTGAGTCGGAGTCCAGTTGGAGGCTCGTTTGTCATTTTGACTCCATTCTGCAGGATGGTGACTGGAAACTGAAGCCGGAAGGAAACTTTTCATATTTCTACATTTGGAGTAATAATAATAATAATTTCAATAATAATGCAATCTTTTTAAAGTCCAGTTTCACCTTGGCTGAGGGGTAACTGGTGAGCCAGAGGCGGAAGTCTGGGTGACACGTTGCCGGGCTGAAGTCCTCACATATTTTCTCTAGTGTCGGCATCCAGGAAACGGCCAGATGACAGTTCTGCAGACACACCCATGTCCCCTCCTGCATGGCTGTGGATATCATTTTGGCAGCAATGGGTCCTTGGCCCTGCCCCAGTGAGATGGACTGGAATTTGGCGCTTCCCATGTTCTTGTCACTGGCAAACTTCAGTAAGCCTGTGGAGTAAAAAATGTTGTTTGAGATGATTTTCAGGGACAGCTTTATACATTAACTTTGACGGTGAAGTGTCTAGTGACTTACTGGCCATGGGATCGGCTCCTGGAGACAGCACAAACACTAGTGGGATGCTGGAGTTGGAGTCCAAGTAGCTCTTACTCAGGTCGAAAGGAGGCGGCTGAACAAATTTCTTCCCCAGTTTGCCTGTCACGTATTTAGTCACGGCTGGCACGATCTTGTCCGGCCTGAGACAGCGAATGATGATCATCATCTGCAGCTCATTCAGCCGGTCACACCACGGACTGGGCAGAGGAGTGTTGCACGGCTCTTTGCTGTCATAAACAGGCTTGAAGTCTTGCGGGGCTTTGATGAAAGCCTCTCTGTGAATTAAACAATATTACAGGAGATGAATAAGAGGAGTTGCAGCTAGCAAGTAATAAAATGTATTTTTGTTTTGAGTGAATTTTGCTTTATACTTTATGCCTTGTAAGCCAGGCAGCTCGCTGGCTCTGCAGATCTCATCCCAGCTCTTATCAGGTAGCCAGGTGGGGTCGGGATTAGCAACAGTGTTCTGCAGCCCTACGCCCCCCGTCAGCAAGAACATGAAGTCAGAGTATTCAATCTCCTCTTTTGCTCTGAGTGGAAAGAGTGAAAAGAAATATAAAATCCTATCTTTTTTTTCATATGGGCATACGGCTGAATAATCTAACTCATTCGAGCAATATCTGTAACACTTACAGGAGTAGATTGCAGCAGAGCAGGAAGGAAAAAAGGAGTTTGTCTCGCTCAAACAGAGAGCGACAGACATTACAGTAGAGGTTGTAGGTGAAGTGATCGATCAGGTATCGCAGCCTCCTCTCCAGGATCTTGGACTTATTACTGATTTATAAAACAGAAAACATACAGTATGAAAAAACACAATAACTAGCCATAACCTCAGTGAAGGGCAATGTACTGTTACCTGCAGATGTAGTTTGGTTTGTACTATTACGATGCTTATCTAACCCCTGGTGCTATAGTCTGGGGATGAGCTATTTATAGTGCGCCACACAGACAACTCACAAAGAGAGGACTAACAACAAAGTGTCTGGAAATGCAGCTCATCATCCCTGCACTTCTTTCCTCAGGGTCAACAATACCCGGCCTCTGACTGCACTTGTGTCTACTCCATCCAGAAACCCATGGAAGTACATTTCTAGCAACTCCCCCAGCTGCCATAGCAACACTATCAAGGTGCCGCTGGTTTTCCCCCAACATCTGCACCTGCTCTCACAGTGTCAAGGCTTGGCGAGGCCTTACAATGACCTTAAGGCCTGGAGTGACCCGGTGGCACAAAGATAGACAGATAGATGCTTCATTTATCCAGAGGATAGTTAAGGATGTGAATGATTGACATGTGGAATCCATAGCTTGCCTGTGTATGTGTTGATCAGATGCGACATGTTCACAATGTCTTTGATACCTTGAAGCACAGAAATGTACATTTCCTGTGTGCACAGAGTGTGTACTCCTGTGTGGATTGTGCCCCCCTCTCAAAAAAAGGTTAAAAGACATCAGAGATGCATTTGAGAAAACTAATGCATGGGTAATTTGAGCAATTACACAAATCTCTGAGCACCCACATAGCAACTAAAAGTGGCTGAGTGGCTGTAATAATCATCCACTTATCCCACTTTTTCCTGGATTACATCCAAGTTTTTTATGCAGTTTTGTAAAATGAAACAGTCTGTGAGTCCCGGTAGATCTGTCCCAACTTGTTTTATCAGCCGGGAAACTTATAATTTACATTTCTTAGGCATGACCCACCTGACTTGAATGGAGTTGATGTAGAGGTTGACAAACCAACTGAGAGAGTACTGGTACATAGGATCTATGTTGGTCAGATCAGCAATGCTGAAGAAGAGGATGGAGGAGTGCTTCGCGATGGGTCTGTAGCCCTCTCTCGACTCTGCTATCTCGATCTCTGTCTTCTCTGCGATCTGGGAAGAGCGATTATCAAATATCAGACACAACATATTCACAACCCGGAGAGCATTTAAGAACATATAAGAGTTCTATACCTGCTGTTTCTTGGTAATTTCATTGGACATGATCTTTGCGGAGTCTAGAATCTGTATGGCACTTTCATCCTCAAGGATATTTCCCTCCGAGGACTGCAGTGTCTCCAGGATCTTGTCCTCAATTTCCTTCAGCTGCCTCTTATTAGCAGCCGATTGCAGGATTAGTGCATTTCTCTCCTCCTCCAGCTCCGGCCTGGAGAGCAAATAGATTTTATTTGCATTTATTTCCATAGAGCCTTTCACTTCGGTGCCAGTGTGACCTCCTCATGAGGGCTACCTCTCCTTGGCGACCACAATCCCCAGCAGCTGGTCCTCCAAGCCCTCTGGGGTGATCATGAAATTGAGCAGGGACACCTTGGTGGCCAGCTCTGGCAGATAGTGTGGGTTTCTCAGCTTGGTGGTGATGTAGAAACAGAAATCACAAGAGTACTCAATCACATTCTCCCCTAGCCTGATGCAATCCACGCCACCTGGGGGAAACAAAACAAAAACAAATAAATACTTTGCACAGGTTTCAGTCTAACTTCCTAATCAGGCTGTTAGATGCAATCTCACATCTACAGCACCTTGTTTGAAGGTTTGTTTGAGCAGCAGTGGTTCCAGCGAGGGGTCCAGCTCCTCTCCCACATTTTCCAGCAGCAATGGTGTTCCGAACTGAATACAGTTTTCCAAAGTTCGCATGTAGTCGCTGTCCGTTAGCTTGATTACACTCAGGTTGTTGTCTTTCTCTGAATTCTTCACCCACTTGTTGGCCTGGCCCTGGGGGTCAATCATCAAGGGCCTGCGAGAGCATGACAAAGTTAGGATGAGCTGATACAGCTCAGTTTTGCATTATTCAGCATTCTGGGAGAGACTGGATATTTAAGCAACGCAGACTGACCATCTCCGTGAATTACTGACAATGACGCCGTTGTCGATGGAGAAAGAGTCACTGGGGAGACCTGCGATCTTCCAAGCCCTGATCTTAATGGGATCTCCAAGAGTCTGACTGAGGGTGAAGTCGTCTGATGATGGGATGTTCTTAGACTGAAGACATCCAAATATGAAAGGAATTAAGATTGTTTATGGACCCAGTGGTTAAATAAGAGCGATGACAGAACGGGAGGATTGTTACTTGGCAATGTTTGGTCCATGACTTGACGCAGTCCTGTCTGAAGCCGGCAGTGAAGGCCCCCAGGTAGGCGATGACCCCAGCAGAGATGAGGACATCTCCCGTCAGGTTGTCGTACGTGCTCTGCAGATCGTCTGCTGCCTTAGACCATCTGCAGACAGGAGTCACGCCATTAACTGTCACATTATTCATCAAATCATTCACAAAATTCTATTAGAATCGAATTTTTCCTGTTGATTTTTTCTCAATGAATGTGATGTTCTTTGAGTGACTTTGACTGCTGGACAGAATAATTTCCCTTAGGGGATAAATAAAGTTCTGGTCTTATGTTATCTTTAAAATATATGCATCATTCTGACCTCGTCTTCTCTCCACCCAGACCGCCGATCAATTTCTCAGCCCTCTCCAACTTCTTGGCACACAAATCCACTTGGAACTCCAGCTGGGCCTTCTCCTCTGTCTTTTCCTCAAACGTTTTCTGAAGGTCAGCTAGACGGTCCTCAACCTCCTTCAGCTCTGACCGTTTCTGGTCCAGCAGAGCCATGGTAGCAGCCAGAGACTCTTGTGCCTCGGCCAGACTTGCCTTCTTAGGGGCCACAACCTAGAGCCACAGGGGGTCGAAATCAAAGAGCACATAGAATCACGCAGGGCGAGGCAACAGGAGGGGGAAAAGTACACACAGAGTCCACTTCACCTTTGCCACTCTGTCATACACCTCCATCGCTTTAATCCACTTGCACAGACCCTCTGCTGCCGAGGAGGCCTTTGCCACGATGCTGGGGTCAAAGTCGGGATTAGTCATGTACTCGCTGCGGATCTTTTGCATCACCGGCACCTGCCGTGACAGAATTGAGGATACAGTCACTGTGAAATGCAGCGATAACTGGTAAATTAATAAATAAAGCAGTTTCTCTGACTCACAGGAATGTTGTCCTTGTCGTATTCTTTAAGGTCTCGTAGAAAGTTCATGTCACCCAGGAGCTTCTTGCTCGGACCCCAGTAATCCAAAACCTAATAAATAAAGACAATATATCCATTGTGATGACATTATTCAAAGTAAATCAATAACCTCTGGTAAGAGAATGATTTTTAATGAGCTTCAGCCATATTGTAGAGAACAAAAATAGATAGCAGACAGGCATATATCAATCTCGCCTTTTTTCCAGTCCCTGCTGGGTCAGCGATCTTATCCGGCTTTATCTCCTTCATCACGCACACAGCTGACATCACCAGTTTCACTCCCGAGGGAGGGTTCTTCATCGATTTCACGATTGTAACGTCAGACGGCTGAAACAAAACAGGCAGATTTACTTACTCAACTGTCAAATCCGCTGGAGTGCGAGGCCGGCTCAACAGCGAAACGGTGCATTTGAGCGGCGCTCACCTTCAGAGTGTCCAAGGCTGAGAGGGCAGCCTCCAGGGCCGGGATGGCCTCGGCCAGGTCGCTCTCACACTCGTCCTTCAGAGCCTGGGCCTCGTTGGCTTTGACCGTCGCTGCCTCCTCGTCAACACGCACAACTTTACTTTTGGCTTCCACCTCGATGGACTCCACTTCAATCACCTTGAAGTCAGTGCATTGAACAGTTACGTGTACAATGTATGTCAGTTTAAAGAAATATCAATTATGAAAAATGTGGTTTTAAAAAGAGAAAAACAAAAAGCATACATGTAAATGTCAAATGTTGAACCTTATTTCCAATATGAAATCTACATTTAAATGTTAAATCTGTATCTTAAATACAGATCAAAATATTAAACTTGAATCTAAATGTTAAATATAAATCCAACTGCCAAAATTGAGATGTTAAATATAAATCTAAGTGTTCAATATATATCAAAATCACCTTCATCATCTTGGTGTTGTCGATCTTGGCCTGTTCCAGTTTGGGCTGCAGGTCTACAAGCTCCTTCTTCATCTCACCGACCTGCAGAGAAGAACATTAAACAAACATTAAAGGTTAAACATCACAAAATAAAACCAACAAACAAGCCCAAAAATACACGGATGAAAGTTTTGCAGCCCGTACCTGAGATTCAGCGAAGGCTAGCTTATCCAGACCATTGGTATACCTCTGCTTGGCTTTCATGACCGTGTCTCTTTTCTGAGTGAGCAGCAGTCGGAACGCTGCAATCAGCTCCAGGTAGGACGTGGGTGTCACGTAATTATGGCGGCCGAGCTCGGAGAGGAACCTGGGATAGAAAAAGGCGACTTAATCAAGCCTCTAAAAAGGGCACGTGGCCTTTGAGCATGAAATAAATAAGACGGTACCTCTGAGAGAGAAGCTTGGCAGAGGTGTGGAACATTTTGCAGATGGGTACGACCTGCTGCCTCTCGTTTTCACTCATCTCCAGCGACTCCAGGAAGGAGTTAGCTACTCGCTCCAGAGCCTCCTCCGGCCACGGCTATCAGTGACAATAAAGGACAACCAGGATGGGCACACCTGGGACAATGCATCTCTTAGCTAACTTCACTCTTTACTTCCCCCTTTGCCGTACCTGGAACCAGTCAATGGTGCAGCAGTTGATGAGAGATGGAAACTGGCGCAGGCGGTTTCGGAAGGCGTCTCCGATGGGACTGAAGGCCACCACGATGTGCAGGTTCTCTCTGCAGCGTGCCACGAAGAAGGCAAACAGGCTCAAAGGGCTCAACTCCAGATTCTTATTGCCCGCCTGGGCAATGGGACGCACTGTCTGGAGACGCCAGACACCAGGTTACAGATCGCCCGGTGAAGAAGTGCAGTTTTTGCATGAGGTAAACACTCTGCGGCAGCTCACCTCCATTATCTCTTGCTTCTCGTCTATAGCAAACAGATTGGGTACCTCCCCGGTGTTGAGGACGCTGTCTACATCCTCAAGGAAGGCCTCATCTTTAATCTGAGCATCGGTGAGTAAGAACACCGTCTTCTGACCTTTCACCCCAGCGTTTTTCAGCAGCATCTGAAATATGAGGTAAATAAAAGTGTAAACCTTACCAGGTTGTTTAAGTGTAGGGGTAAAATGAAATGGGATGCAGCAATAAGACAGTACATATAACTATGCTTAAGGCTGAAGTGTTGACCTTGAGGTCGTCTCTCCACTCAGTTATGCCGTAGCTCTTAGAGATCTCGGGCTGGAACATGGTCATGTGGGCCATGGATGCAGCCAGACGCGTGATGGACTGGCGTCCGCTGCCTCCCACTCCCACCAGCAGAGCGTTGCCCCCTGGCTGCTTCAGCACGCGGCTGATGCGTGACAGGTGCTCCAGGACGTAGCTACACAGTGCAGACACGGTTCTCTGTTAGTCAAAGTCAGATCTGAGCTGTGTCCTATTGAGCCTGCGAGACCGAATCTGATTACCGAAAGATGACCAGGTTCATGCGATTCTTGTGCATCTGATTGTATTCCTCAAGACATGACTCCACCACCTGGGCAAAGCTGTCCATCGAGGGCACCTCGGCATACAGGCGCTCATCGTCCTCCAGATCGGGATCCATGTAGTCGCCAAACAGAAGATTCCGCATGTCCTCCTCAACTAGCTGGAAATGACAAGAAAATCTAACATAAACACAGAGCAGCAATTATGTTCTCATATATCTCATAATAATCATGTGAGCCATAACCTACTTTTTTGCCTTGTTTCAGGTGATCAAACACCTGCTGGAAGGACTCGTTGAAGTGGTCTTTGAGGATGCTGTTCATCAGCCGGTAGAGCCACGCTTGATCTTTGTTGTCCACCAGCCGATCGTAGTAGACGCGGAAAACCTCGTGGACAAACAGGCGGATCATGGTCTGTTTGCTCTTCAGCGAGTCCTTCTTTAGCAGCAGGCAGCCTTGGATGACGCGTGAGAAGTCCCGCAGGTTGAAGGTGTAGTGAGACTTGGCCGGGGTGGGAAGCAGGTTGTCCATGGCCTTCTTGTACACCTGTTTGGGGTTAAAATAATCCAGATGCCGGAGAAGATGTGATACTATTAATATTATCATTGCTATTGTTATTATTATGTTAATTATTAGATATTTTCACGGGACTCACTTCCATGGTGGCTGTCACTATTTGGTTGCCGACAGTGAAACATTCAGGTGGGAAGCTGTTGTTTTTCAGGTAGAAGGCCACCACCGAGGAGAAGATGCGGACCATGGTGTCGTCACTGAAGGCGTTTATGCTCAAGATGTTGAAGTGCCTCAGGAAGCGGGACGTCACAGCGTTCCTCCCACCACCAGGGGGACCCATGGCTGCGATGAGCTGCAGGTCAACGAGGCTGACCTTGGAGGTGTCTTTCAGGTCATACCTGCCGGAGCATGAGGTATAAGCACAAGGTGACTTTGTTTGCCCTGGTAAACGTGATCCTCTTTGTTATTCTAGTACATTCTTATCATTCTAGGCTGGGGGTGGGGGTGGGGGGCGTACCAGTTTCCATGATCTATAAACTGTCGTAGCAGCTCCACAGGAGGCTGCGCTCCAAACTGCTCCAGTGCAGGCATGTTCATGTCATCCACAAAGATGACACACTTCTTCCCCATGGGAGGACCGAAGACCCCCTTCCTTCTCTTATCTAACCTGGACATGATGATATTCTGAAAAATATAATAATCAGATGAGTCTTCCTCGTTCATTGAGATTATTACAGCTGATAAATATTTCAACCAGTCTTCCTACAGACTGACCTGAGTTTGGTTGGCGCTAGTGCGAGCTGAAAAATTGATGAAGAAGGGCAGAAAGAGGTCTTTGTCCAGATTATTCATCAGCTTCTCCTTCACATACACAGACTTCCCGGTGCCAGTGGGGCCAACAAACAGCAGAGGTCTGAGCAGAGAAACAGGGGAAAAGATTGGGATTACTCAGCTGGATGTTAAAACAAATGAGAGCAAATACACATGTCAAGTTAATGTTAATTTCTTCCATCAGTCCTGCTGTGTTCTCTCTGGGATACTGACACTCCGTAGTTGATGCAGAAGTCCATGAGGTAGGTGTACCGAACCGTGTCTATGGTGGGAACAATGATTTCCTGAACTTTGGTGTTTTTGTCTCCCAGGCTGACATTCTTGATGCAGTCATTCCAGTGAACCCAGTGGCCTTTTCCTTTAAACTGTGCCAGAGGTTACAGTGACATTCAGTGATTGAAACCAAAATGAAACACCTCTCGGTGATGTTATTGCCCTCATACCTCAAAGTAATAGTCGTACACCAGGCCTTTGTCATCCATCGGACACTCCCATTTCCCCACAGTGTCGGGGATGGGATGTCCTTGTGTCTGTCCCGACACAGTCGCCCTGAAGAATTCACTAAACTTCTCTCTGCTGTTTGCATCACAGCTGCCGCCCACAGACCACACCAGAGAGAAGGCAAAAGCTCCCTGCAGTCACGTGAGGAGGCAAGATGGGGTTAAATACAAAAATACAGACTAGAAATGTTTCGAAACTTATGAAACAATGTGTTATGAAGTAGGTAAGATCATTCATTATGATATATAACTCTTTTACCATGATCCAGGTGTGAATATTTTTATTAGCAGGATCCTTCTTTACAGGTTTAGTGAGCAGCATCTCAAACAGGCGGCACAAGGACACAATGGTGTTACTGTTGCTAGTGGCGACAACTTCCTGCAAACAAGAAAAAAAACATGCAATCCAGCATGATGAAGAAGTCTGAAATGCCTCTATAAATTACATGAAATTCCATATATCCTGCAACTGTTTGTCTCTTTGTTTGCTCTGAGACCTGGGTCACTCACTCTGCAGTGTTTCCGCAGCATCCTGAGGCTCGGTGGGACCAGCCAGTGGAAGAGCTCCAGCAGCAGGGAGCGGTTTTCCGAGCTCTGCAGAGCATCAGGGAGAGTGTTCATCCAGGAGATCACTATGGGGTCCCAGCCCAACTGAGACGGCTCCATGAAGATCATACCACAGCGACTCACTGTAGCAGGCTGGAGGAGGGACAGAAAACAGCATTATAACCTCTGAATACAAGCTTGCGGCCCGAAACAGTAGCATTTTCCAAAAGGTTTGTTCAACAACTACTATTAATGGCATTTTGATTTATTTATGTTTTCTGAGATGACAAGTGTAGGAATTTACTGGCATCTAGCACTGAACGCAACCAAAATGCCCTCACTTCACCTGTTCTATCCATACAGAGTGGAAATTGAAGAGGCCAAAAAACTCATCAAACATGTAAAATGTGCTTTCTGGAGTCAGCAACTGATTTCTTTCCAGCTATAGGTCCTTCCTAATCCTGAAAAGTATGCATTTTAACAGAAGGTTTAGAGGTTTGGACTCAAAATCTCTAACTCACCGAGGCCTGAGATAGATCCATTGCCTCAAAGATCAGACTCATCTGATTGGACATCTGGATGATCTCACCGCTCATTAGGCACAACTGTGGGAGAATAATGTGCCAGGGGTTTTATTCAGTGATGAAGAACACATTATTATAACATCTAACTGTGTGTTATGTACCTTTTTATTGTCGTCCAGCACCGTGTTCATGCTCTCAATCCACAGGGTATCGATGGGACCGTCAAACACCACCCATTTTCTGTCGGGCGTGTCGGCCGAAGCAAACTCACGAAATGTGTTGGCCACAATCCCATCGGTCCACTGATGATGAGGAGAAACAGGGGTGAAAAAACTTGAGAGGAAGCATGGGCTGCCTGCTGTCCCAGCTCTGCATTAAAACTTTAAATTCTGTTTCCGTACAGAACAAACAGAGGAACCGAGATGTAGGTACCTCATGGGACACTAGGTCGAACTGTCCAAACAGCTGTCCCATGGTGATGGATTTGGGGTTCAGCGTCCTGTAGATGACCTTCTCCTCCTCGCCGTAGCCTCTCTCATTCATCAGAGTCAATGTGTCAGCAAGAACGTGTAACACTTTGGTCTTGCCCGCGAAAGGCTCTCCCACCAGCATGAACCTGAACACAAGTCAGCAAAGCTTCAGACAGACACATCCTAGTTGTTAGAAATATCGTATAACTGGAAAGCTTTACCATACCCATGTCTGACTATCATCATCTCATAAGTCTGAATCATCTTCTGCAAGAAGACCTGTGTTGGCTGTACATTGTGATTCTTACAGCACTCTTCAGCAGCCTCCAGAAACAACTGTTGAAAGGTGGAAAAGCATTTATTTTGACATGGATTACAGTGTGCACGATTGAACATGCCTCATTCCAATGACAGAGGAATATGTAACCGCTCTGAGTAATCAGACCTGATAGTCAGCCTCAGGCAGGGAGATGCCGGGGAACAAGTCGCTGGTGATTCCGTTGAAGAGTGGAATATCATGGGAGAGAAACTTGGGCTCATTTACATCCTTTATGGACCTCAGGAGCTGGACGTCACAAAACAGGGGGAAACAAAATAAGGTCCGAAATGGTGAGTTCATTTAAACAGGACTAAAGAGAGTGAGTGTTCTGCAACATTTACCAGTATGTCCTCGTTCTCGTCAGGATACTTGAGTTTGAGGTTCCCCGCAGCCACTAGGACAGCTTTGACAGCCCTCATGCCGTAGTCGTAATGGAACTGGGAGGAGAGCTGCTCCGAGCACAGCCTGTAGGTCATCACTATCTTCACCGACAGCGGTTTGGCGTTGAGGAAGCCGTACGAGTACAGAGAGATCTCTGCTATCAGAGCGTAGTTAGGGACCATCATGGCTACAGTTCTGAACAACACCTGCACAGACAAAGGCAAGAATGTGTGGAAAACATGAAAACATGTTCCTGTAAATGTTGATCAGTCACACAGGTCCTTCTTTTATATTGCATTCTCATCAAGAAAAGCCAAAATACAAGAAGTTATCACTATATCACTCAAAAAGCAGTATGGAAGTCTTCTCTCTCGTCCCTATTCTTATTCCTATTTCTATTATTATGACTATTTTCATGTCATGTTTTTTCCCTTACTGTTATTAGTTTTCCTACTATTAGTATACTGCTTTACTTATTGTTAACTGTTACTTATTATCATTTACTGTGAAGATTCTGTGTAGATTGTTGTGACTTTGGATACTGTGCAGAATAAATTCCCTTTGGAGATAAATAAAGTACTCATTTCATCTATATTTCCTACACTGCTAAAGCCTGTTGAAATACTTGTTCGGACCTTGAGGTTGTCTGGGAGTTCTGAGCGCCCTGCGTAGCCCGGGTTCATTGTGATGGACACGAAGCAGTTGGGATTGAGCTTGAGCATCGTCCCCTCAAAATCAAAGTACTCCAGCTTCTGCTCCACGGCCCTTTGGATGCAGAGCACTTGCTGGGCCACCACAGACAGCACCTCCAGCTCGATACGATTGAACTCATCGAAGCAGGCCCACGCTCCGGAGGAAGCCAGACCTTTAAAAAACTGAACAAGGTGGCAGAGAAGTACATATCAAAAACACTTCTATCAATAATTAGAGTTCAGAATATACATTTTAAGCGTCCTCCAGGGGTTACTTTGCCCATGGCGAGGTAATCCAGTCCGTCAGAGCAGTTGAAGACCACACACTGCACGGCCAGAGCTTTGGCCAGATCCTTGGTGGTTTCGGTCTTTCCTGTTCCAGCCGGACCCTCGGGGGCACCCCCCAGATTCAGGTAGAACGCCCCGATCTAGAACAGAGGGCAGACCTCAGAATCAGTTAAAAAAAAAGCTAGGCAAGTATTCATGTTGGAGTCTGTGGCTACGTTACCAGGGTTCTGTAGCATCTGTCAGTCAGTGGGGTGATGACCAGGCGCGGTGAGTTCCCCAGGTACTCGTAAGCGTACTTCACATCGCAGTTGATGATGCGAACGCGGACGTTGTCGTTGCTCCAGTAGTAGCGAAGCTGGGCTAGCCACTGGAAGTCTGTTTCGTGCGACACACCTGTGGAAAACAGAAATCCAATATACAAAACGTAAACTTGAAGCATCCTACCGCCACGGCCCCCTCTGCAGTCCACGCCATACGCTACCTTTCTCGATGAGATCCATAACCACATCCCTGGCGTGGACATCGATCGTGACCAGTGCTCCCAGGGTGATGCGGGTTTGTTTGGCAAGCTTTCCTCTCACCTGTTCCACGATGTCGTTCAGCTGATTCTGGAGCTGCTGGTAGTAATTCTTTAGACCCTGCAGACAGCAACAACCCAGTTACTATAAATAGTTTTTTTCCTGAAGTGACGCTGTTCTGGTGTCGTGAGTGTGGCACAGCACAGCTTTGTTCCTCCAGTGGCACCATCCACACTCATTGTTACGCACTCTTACAGCACTCTCATTAGACTGCCTTTTGACACTTTCACTGGGAAGTGAAATTTGCAATTTTCTCTGTTAAGTCTTTACATCATCCTTTGAACTTCAGAAAGACTCTAGAGCCTTTAGAGGATAAAGAATAAAAGCAGTGCTTTTATTATTAAAACTGTAATTCATAATAGATATCAATAAAAAACATACATCAGGCCCTGATCTGATGGCTTCATGAACCTCCAAAGTCCAGAAAATCTGAGAGGTGCAAAGCACCACCTGCCCAGGCCACTCTTTCACCCACTGGCTCCTCGGAGTCTCAGCATAGGCCTGTAAAGACAATGTGCTCAGTCAATGGAAGCAACGGCTTTTAGAACAAGTCTCAGTGCTGCGTATTATTTAAGAGAGGAGGAGGAACAGTGATCTCACCACTCTGGACCGGGCCACGACATCCCGGACACTGCGAACCATTACGTCCTCCACCTGCACCAGCCATTTCTCCACAGCTCCTTTGGCTTCAGACGTGGAGATGTTCTGGATCAGCTGAACACGCTCACCCTCACTACTGTACATGGCCTGGGAAAGAGCAGCATACGCTAGAGTGAAGGTTCATCATACAACCAGGTGTGTCAGAATAATAATAATATGTGTGACTGCCATGCCTGGATATCCAGGTTAGGTAGGAAGTCCAGTTTGGAAATTCCCTCAAAGCACTTCTTCAGATGCGGCTGCACTCGCAGTGGATCTTTGGTCTCAGACAGAATCTCCAGCATCTCATCATTGGACAGGAAGAAGAACCTGGCAGCAGCAGTCATGGCGAGCGTCAACTTCTGCAATACTACAACAGAACTGGACAAAAAGCAACGCAGCTAAAATGTTTTCAGCTACCGTGGAAAGAAGAGACGCTTCTTCTCCAAATAGGCATTCAGCCCCTTCATGATGCTGTCCAGGAGGCTGTTAGACTCTTGCAGTTTCTCTAGTAGTCGAGGCATCGATGTTGCTGGCAGGATCTGCAGTTTCAAATCACAACTCAGCGTAGTCAGTCCATGTTACAGAGCTCCATGTTCCAGCAAACTGTCTCCACCGGCGACTCTTTATGGACTGCTACCTTTGGGTCTTTAACGCAGTGCCTCATGACCTCCTTCCAGTTTTTGTCAACAGTTTGGAAAAGTCGTCCCTCCTCTGGAATCTGCTGCATGATGTCTTGAGAGGAGAAGATGGGTTCCAGGTAAAGCCACTGGGCTTGCACCTTCAGCCATTCATCTATGGTTTCCTGGATACGAAGCAGACGCTCCTCCCATACCTGAGGTCACGTAACAATCAAGTGAATTAAACTGAATAATCAGGTTGTGTATATTATTGCTGTTAGATGTGTAAAATCTCTGAATGAAGCAAACCTTGATCCTGCTCTCAAAGGGTTTGATAAATGGCGAGCCCCTCATGGTCTGCGTCTTCACTATCTGATCATCTAACATTGTCTGGATCTCATCCAAAGCGGTCAGGATGGACACGCCGGTCTCCCTGTAAGGCTGATGGTGGAAAGAAATGTTGTCCCACACGTGCATCATGGTCTGCATAGCTTTCTCCAGGGAAAACTCCTACAGAGGCAAACAACAGGGTTACTGTATGTACTGTACATTCAGCTGATTCAACCTGAGGGTTATTCAACATTCAACAACATGAAGATTACACATACAGTACATGTTATAGCCACAACAATGTTTTCAGAAAACCTCTGTTGCATGTTTGCCATCTGTTTGCAGTGCAAACAAGTATGATGATTTGAATTAGGTAAATTCAATTAGGTAACCAATATGTAGCTAGTTTTCCTCACATTTAGCTGTGATTTGACACAGAAATTCATTCATTGTATACTTCAAAAACAAATGTCAATCTCACTTTGCTGGCGGCCGTGCTGATGGACTCGAACTCTTCCAGGTAAGGCGTCAGGTTTTGCTTGAGCACTTTGCGCAGGGTCGTGCCAGAGTCAGGAGTTAGGTCGTAGCCCACTATGTCTGACATCTGGTCCCAGTGGCGAGCTCTGATGCCCGGATTACACAAGATAGACACCACAGGGATATGGTCCTGCAGACACAGGCACATTCAAAGGGAGGTTTAGCATCAAGGGGCAGGACTTCATAACTTATTGTCATTAAGGAGGGGTTACCTTGAACTCTTTGATTTGCTCCATTACAGTTGAGCACAAGAGTATCGTGTGGTTCTCCGGCTTCACTTGGTCAGCTTGGCTAGATTCTTGCCTTGATTTCCCTGCGCTCCTCTCTCTCTCTTGATCAGCCTTATTTTGTCTCTGCTGGAAAAACTTCAGCGTCTTGAAGATCTCCCTGAAGAACTCGTCCACTTTTACTTCCATGCTCTCGCCATCTAGCTCTAGGAAGGAGCCGTTCATCCATCTATTCCCAAATGAAGGTAAAAGTTCACCGTGGGGTAACATTGTTAACTACATGGTACAGAACAGAAACTGAAATCTTACCTGTCTAGTGTGCGCTGCCAGTTCAGTACGAGTCCAAACAGCTTCTGATATGGGTCAACGCTCTCTTTAATGACCTCAAGTTCTGGGTAAGATGTCTGGTCCCATTCGTAAAAGTCCTCCTCTTCATTAATGAAGGCGATTGTATCCTCGGCATCTTGAATAAGTTTCTGAACTGTTCTGACTTCTACCACATACTGTCCAAACAGAGACGAAAAGACAAATGATTTCTCATCATTGAAACAGAGCTGGCTACTGTTAATTGTTACGTTTTTACTAGTACATTATATACAAAATCATAAGGAACTAAACTGTGGATTAAATCAACTTTTTAAGTTAGGGTTAGGGTTAAGTTAAAGTCTTAAGGCGTGCAGTAAGAAATCTCACAAATAAACACGCCACTGAAAAAGAAATGCTTCAAGTGTTGTGAGGTGCTGGTAAGCAGAGTTTCCTCCAAGTGTTTATCCTCCATACTTGCAGCTCTGTATTACTGCATTACGTACAATTAGCCAATTATCATAGATGCAAACGACCCCGTACCTGCTGCATCATGTCCAGCTCAGAGCACAGTGGCAACTCCTCTGCCCTGCGCCCCACCTTTTCCAGCTGCACCACTAATCTTTCTCTCTTAGCGAGCAGCTCCTTCTCTCCTCTCTGCCTGGCTCTCTGCATCACCTGGACAACGACACAGGACTCCAGCATCAGGACATCATTCGATATCTACCGGGACACGGTGATATCGATTGCAGAGCTTTACCTCGTCGCTGAGTTCAAAGACTTGGAGGATTTTGCGCGGCCACAGAAAGACGGTCGAATTAAGGTCTATATCCTCTGGCTCAAAGATGTGGACGTCCAGGAGGTAGGCCAGTCTGCAGAAGGTGTCCTGTCAGAACATGAATGGATTACTTTAGACCTTCTACCATCAATATCTTTGATGCAAGATATCAGAAGGAACATTATATTCACCTTTATTTTTTCATTAAGTTCCGAAATGCCCATTGTCTTGGTGGAAGAAACGTAAGCCATGAGCTTTTTCATGTCCTCTGTGTTCTCTGGTATTTTCAGAGCGTTGTCTTGGATGGTTTCAAATTCAGCGCACAATCTTTGAACGGATGCATAAATTGTTATGAGGAAAATCTGCATTTAAAACCTGGACACCAAGACTTTGACTGCAGGAGGCTACAAAACACTGACTCACTGTAGATTTTGCTCCCGGTGGCTGGCGATGAGTTTCTTCAGAAGTATTTTAGCGTACTCTCTGGCTTTTCTGGCCAGACCCTGTTTCAGCTCGACACAGTCCAGGTGGACCATCGTGAAGTGAGCTTTCGCCGGCAGGTTGAGAATCTTCTTTGACAGAGCCCGAAACTCCTCCACTTGCTTTAAAAAATGGGGACATTACACAATGAAAGTTACCAAAACAACTGAAAGCGTGACTAAAGTCTATAATGTAGGGAACACAGATGTGTCACCTTTGTATACTCTTCAAAGGAGTGCTCCTCCTCCATGAACTTCTCCACTCGAGCCTGTGCTGTTCCATTGACCAGCCAGTCATAGCTGTCGACTGCAAGATAAAGAGGAGTCAGCGTAAATGGAGCAAAACCGAGGGATGGCAAGACACTGTTGAATTATGTAACATCACCATAGCTCTGGAAGTATTTGTCAGGCTCCTCTAGATTCTTGGGCACATTGGTTTTCAAAGTAACGTGGGCCCAGGCGAGTATGTGATCAGCCACCTTGGTGTCCAAGAAGGTAGATGTGGCACGCGCCCATGACTGGACTGTCTGTACTCTCTGCAGGTCAATGTCATAGACATAAAAACAAGATTGAAATCCATTCCTACTTGAAAAATAAACAATAAAGTGATCTTTTGATTTTAAATGACCATTACACATACTTAACCTCACCTGCAGGGTTCTTGTGATGGAACTGAGAATCTCAAAAATAGACGCTTCCAGATCTTGTGGGGTGGGATAGATTTCCATCTTTTCATCATCAAATGTCAAGGACATCCGAAACAGGGGCAAGCGATGGGAATTGTTCGGCTCAAACACCTTGACAAACTCCTCAACACTTGTTTGAAGCAGGAATTTCAACTGGGAATTTAGAGAGAATGGTCAGGGGCTTATTATGGTCTCCTTCATACTGACATTTTTTAATGCGTCATATTAAAAACACAGAATAATTAAGTAAGAACTACACAAATATAACCTTTATTTCAGAAACCTTACATGCTTGTTTTGATCAACCTCCAACTAAGCCACAGGGTCAGATCATAGTTATCTCACCTGGTTAGAGACTAGAGTGGACGCACAGTCGAAGAAGGAATCCAGTTTTTCCTCTTTAACTCCGCTCAGTGTTTCTGAGCATGTTACTAAGTGGATGACTTTGGGAAACCAGGTACTCATGATCCGGTCTTCTGTCCTCTTACACTCCACAGCCATTTTGTTCTGCAGGCTCTTGCAGTCCATGGGCCCTAAAGCCCTGAACCAGCACAAGCCAAAAGAGAATCCTCACACATCAAAGCCATTTGAGATGTAATGAAGCCCATAACAACTCTCTGATAATAACCCTCCAATAATATGGTACATTTTTACATTATTGGCCAATTATAAAAAAATACTCTTTAAAAATGTAATTATGCATAAATATGACTACAGTCTGTATTGCAGTTTTTGTGCGGTCAACATCAAAAAGAGTTATAGTGGATGGCATAGTCATCATACTCATTCACCCAAGATATGCACATCTTTCATCTCTCTCTCTTTTTTCTTACCTGCACTTTGAGAGATCGGCCAGGATCAGTGGAGAAAAAGTCACATTGCTTATGCGCAATACATTTTGCATAACGGGATGAAGAATATTCAGGTTTGCTTTTATCGTGTTGCGGTTTCTAAGAAATCGATTGCGCCAAGGTGTGGAGAAATCCAAAATTCTGAAAAAGATAGGAAACGTGTTACACTACATGGCATAACAAAAGCAACTGTTATTGTGGGCCACTGCACACTCACTTTGACTGCATAGCTGCCTGTTCCCCTAGAAAATCCTCTTCTTTCTCTGGATCCTTTAAGGCTGTGTCCACTACAGGGAGTGAATATGAGGTATTGAGGCGTAGTCCTCCTGTGCTTCTCATGTACATTGTACAAAGAGAGCGACAATACCTGTGTGCTTGACAATCACATCATGGAAGTGGTTGATGACTTCTTTAAAGAGCTCCTGTAGGAGTTCAGCTGTCTCAGGCCTCTCCTTCAGTTTGGGTGGGATTCGGCGAGCAATTGAGTCTAACCACTTTTGCTGGATTGGAGCATACGGGCGGCTCTCTATCTGACGTTTCATCATCATATAGTTCAACTGAAGATGAGAAACCAGGAAAAGATGACATGAAATGTCAAGGAAATGTCAAGTTCCCACGTGACGTTATGTTCTCCTGACTGTATAACTTCAAATATTATATGATTATGTCAATTATTATATGACAATGTTAACACTGCTACCTTGTTTTAATTCATATCTGTTGTATTTGTTTAAGTCATTAACGTCCAATTTCATGAAAATAGACTATACTTTATCTACTTATTTATTGACGTTCAGTTTGTTATATTTGTTTAACTTTTGTCAATATGCTGGCGCTTCCCTGCCACAAATTTCATCATCAGACTGCGTTTTCAGTAGACTTCTTCGAAACCTTTTTAGCATGTGCATGCATGTGTGTCTTGCACGAAAAGTGCTATACAAATAGTGTGGTTGACTGCAATGGAAAATAAAACTTACCTTGCGCTTCCGTTTTTCACTGAACATCTGTAAAACAATGGTGCCACGTTATAATCTGCAATATATTTCTCATGAATCTTTTTATCTTTTCAATGTGTGCATAAGATGGATAAGAGTCATACAGAAGGTGGCTCTGGGCTGTATGCTGCTCCTCTCTCTCTGCTTCTACTGTACGCCTCCATTGCTCGAGACATCCTGTTACAATACAGTCAGCAAAAGTTTATTTTGACGATAAAAAAATGACAGTGAAAGAGATGGGAATTGGAATTGAATACAGCTACGACACACTATCTATCTATCCCAGTTTAATTTGTTGTACACTCTTTCTGCTGTTGTGAATATTTTGTCTTTATATGCACTAATAGACAGCCAATATGGAGCTCTTAATCAAATATGAACTGTCAAAAGTAAGAAAAAAAATAAAACAAAAAGAGCTTTTTCTGCCATTATCACACGCTCCTACAGTCTCTGCTAACAGAGTAAATGACAGAAAAGAACACGAAACCTACAAGATCATCTGGCGCTTGTCTTGCTGCACTTTGCTCCTCCTGGGCCTCATCCGTTCCTTGCTCCTCCTCATCATCTCCACCAACTCTGCACACGTCTGTCCGCCCTCTATCGGGGGCAGGACCGGGATCTTAGACAGGATCTTCACGGCCGAGACATCTGTCAGCCCAGCACAGGAGGAGGAGGAGGACAAAGAGGCCATCCCTGGCGACACGATGCTGAAAACAACCGCGGGAGTGACACACAGTGACGTGCGCTATCCGTGTAACGGAGTTCTGTTAAAGTTACTACCTTTGCAAGCTCTGTCTCACTCCATAAAAGTTCAAGTCTGAAAGAAATAACAGGCAATTCTGGGTTTTACCTGTACGTTCATTCGGTGCAGTCTTGATTTGGTTTGTCAGCTGTGGTTAATGTGAGCCAAAACTACGTAAATTAGTATCTGAGGGCACGTTGAAGTTAACTGCGTCACCATGGTAACAATAAACAATGTAACCATAGGAGTGAGGGGGGCGGGAGGCGGGGCTTACCATGTTTATCGCAGTTGCCATCATCTACACGTCTTGAAAATTAAAAGTACTGTATGTATTTATTTTGATATTTCAAGTAATGTATTAGTAATTTATGTTTTAACCAATTTGTAAATCTATATAAGAACTTGAATTTGTAAACATTTTTCATATAAAATTAATTCACATTTCATATATTGGCTGCTGATTACCAAATCTATCTATCTATCTATCTATCTATCTATCTATCTATCTATCTATCTATCTATCTATCTATCTATCTATCTATCTATCTATCTATCTATCTATCTATCTATCTATCTATCTATCTATCTATCTATCTATCTATCTATCTATCTATCTATCTATCTATCTATCTATCTATCTATCTATCTATCCATCTATCTATCTATCTATCTATCTATCTATCTATCTATCTATCGCGTTCCAAACGGTTTTAAATTGTGACATCTGGATTTGTGGATATTTTAATGTTTCACCTTTATCCAAAGGGCCTTTTCTGTTCTGACCTCAACTTTTTGTTGCTTTCATGAGGTGTCTGCATTCTTCCTCTTGCCACTGCGCCTCGTCTGTAATCTTGTATTCCAGTGGGTGGCGTGAGTCAGCGGTGGTGCAATACCTTGATTGTACTGCAGGGGGAAGTCTGAGGCGCGCGCGTTGTTTACCTTGCACCGGAAACGGACCAGAGGAAGAAGACGAAGAAGAAACGCTGCTCCGCTCGCTAGCTAGCTAGCTACTGCTGGGAAGTAGCAACACAAAATTCCAGGTATTGGCGTTTTTAAACCCTCATTTTTGTGCCGGACTGTCGATGCATGTCGATAGAAGATTCTTTAGTAGCACATCAATCTTTTTGGGTGTCTGTGTTGTCAATATAAACGACTTAAATAGCCCGTGTTCCCTTTGTTTTGATGTGTGTTGTCAAATTCAGGCGTCAGTGTTGTGTTTTTCCTCGAAGGCCCAAACTTTAACCAAATTAAAGTGCTGTTCGTTAATAACAGGTCTGACCTTTTGTGTAGCATGGTTTAAACACGGCCTAAGCTAACCTTTCTGTTTTTTCGTGTAGGATAAAAGCATAATGAGTTATGCAGAGAAGCCGGAGGACATAACAAGGGAAGAGTGGATGGATAAACTCAACAATGTCCACATTCAGAGGGCTGACATGAACAGGCTCATCATGAACTACCTGGTGACAGGTCAGTGTTTTTTTTTTAACGTTTTTTGTTGGTAAAACTTTTTGTTTTGTTGTCTGTTAAGGGACAAGTCGTGTAAAGATGTTTGAAGGTGAAATGATGAGGAGTTATTTATTCACCATAACATACATATGAGAACGGTTTGTTAAAAAAAAATAATAATAATCATAATTAAGTTGAAGCAGTAAAAAAAATAGCTCAATGTATGCTTAAAATCAGTTAAATATTTTCTATTTTCCAGAGGGCTTTAAGGAGGCAGCAGAGAAGTTCAGGATGGAGTCTGGAATAGAGCCCAGTGTGGACCTGGATTCTCTAGACGAGCGGATTAAGATCAGAGAGATGATCCTGAAGGGTCAGATCCAGGATGCCATTGCACTGATCAACAGTCTGCACCCAGAACTGCTGGACACCAACCGTTACCTCTACTTCCACCTACAGGTAAAGTAACACATTGTTTTTCCATGGTCAGAAATATAAATTGTGTTACTTTTGTTATTTCCTTTCTCTTTGCATCCATTATCTTATCTACCTTACACCCAATGGTGTTGTGTACGTTGCCAGTGGTGCCTGTATGTAGTGCACCACTGGCAGGAAATGCACCCTGGACAGGCCTCTAGTCCACCTCCACACACCATTCTCTCTCAGACTCACACCTAGGAGCCATTTGAACAGCAGAAACATGTTTTTGGACTGTGGAAGCTTAACTCACCATGCCATCTATTTTGACTCCCTGTTGCATGGTTTTGTATTTACAGCAGCAGCATCTGATCGAGCTGATTCGTTTGAGGGAGACTGAAGCCGCCCTTGAGTTTGCCCAGTCCCAGTTAGCAGAGCAGGGCGAGGAGAGCCGAGAATGTCTGACTGAGATGGAGCGAACATTGGCCCTGCTGGCATTTGACAACCCAGAGGAGTCACCTTTTGGAGATCTGCTCAACATGATGCAGAGGCAAAAGGTACGATCCAGTCATATAAGCAGAACCTGCTCTGTTGTGCATCTTTTTCCCATATCTACAGTATGTTTTATATTTTAATGACACAGTTTAAATATTGGGTTTTAGGCATGGAAGTCATACAGAGTCATACATATGTAGGTTGAGCTGCATGTCATATGTTATTTATATATTTACTGATTCGGAGTATCACTCAAAGTTCTGGTGCGCAAGAAATCAGTGACAAGAACGTCTCTTGATTCACTTTTGTTTTGCTGATTTGTTTGCTGTCTTTCAGGTCTGGAGCGAAGTGAATCAGTGTGTGCTAGACTATGAAAACAGAGAGTCGACACCCAAGCTGGCCAAGCTCCTGAAGCTGCTCCTGTGGGCTCAAAATGAACTCGACCAAAAGAAAGTGAAGTATCCCAAAATGACAGACCTCAGCAAGGGAACCATCGAAGACCCGAAATAAGAACCCACAGTGAAATCACAACACAGCATTACAAAATGGACACATTTCTTTTCTCTATTTATACCCCAGGAAACTGACTCATTAGAGTACAACCTTTTCTTTTTTTGTAAGGGTTGCGTTTTTGATACTTTAATAACTTAGAATGTGGAAACTGGATTGGTGGCATTTTAAAATGACTTCTCACACTCACAAATCATTATTTTACTCGGTGTTATCATTTACATACTTGTTTATGTAAAATCAGTACTCTAGTTTTTCTGTCTGTTGGCAGGGAAAGTTGTTGGCATATGGCGGGTGTGAATAAAGCCTAAATTAGGCTGTCACTTTCTGTGCGGGACCACTTGGAAGGGGCTGAGTTTGATGTTTAGGGAAAACGGTTGGCTCAGCATGCACTGCCTCAAATATGAACCCTTTTCTTACATAAACATACTCACATTTCAGCTAGTAGTCCTTAGGTAGTGCGCTATGTGATGGCAGTAGCCGAGGCAAGGATCTCGGGATGTTTCAGACTACTGTGACTTTGAAAGTTGATTTCAGATTTCAGTCCGTGCTGCATTATTGCTAGAGACCTTATAAAAAGATGATGATGTGGATAGGATGAAAGGAAAGAGAGGAAAGGCTTTCAAGCTTGCTATAGCTGTTTAACAAGTGAGAGGGAGTGAGCTACCTGGAATGGTTGAAAACATTACGGCGTTCTGTGACTGTGCAAGCTTCAAGGCAGCCTGAGTTTCATACAGCTATAAAATATCACAGATTACAAAAGATGTGAACACTTTTACAGATGGAGTATTTACATGTATGGGATAAGTAGCTCTTTTTGCAACATTTGATGTGCTTTTTTTTTTGCTGGGATATTATTTTGCAATAAAAGTGAATTTTTAAACTGTGCGAGTCAAATAACTTGAGCGTTTGGTGTTTTTAATGATACACATTTGTAGAGGAAAGTGCCAGAAAAGCGGAGACGGAGAGTAACTTAGCACAGTTATTATAGTGTAGTTCAGTATACTTTATTATACTTTAGTATAATGATATTCCTTATATCTTAAGCCTTCAAATTACTTTATTTACATGTTTTGTTGAAATAAGTATACTTAGCAAAAGTAATTTGAATATGTAAAGATTTGTAGGATACAGCTATACTGACAAGTTATTATTGATGCGTCAATGTGTGAACTATTTTACCGGTTCACTTCATGTCATGTAAAACAAGTGTCAAATAAATAGTTTTTCACTCCGAGCACGACAGGAGTCGAAGTTGCCATGTAGCATTTGAAATGTGCACCACTGGTAAGTCAGATTTGGAACAAAATAGCAATCCATAGAGAGATGTTATTCTGTTAACTACAAGAACAATAGTACAGTAGGTAAACTATAAGTATTTTACAGTGTGCTGCTACTTCAACAGGGACCTAGAGTGATTCTCATTCTTGCAGGTCATAGTATACCAAGGAGTTATAAATCATGGCAACCTGATTTGTAAAATTTTCAAATCCAGTGGCCAATTTTCTCCTAGGCTTGTTCTCTGGTATTAAGACGGAGATATGGAGCATCACTTCAGCCAGAAATGCCTTAAATGCTATTTTCCAAGCCAATTTGCAAACATGTTTTTAGATGTGGAAATATCAGGGTGCACAACCACACATTGGCCTCAGGCTGAATGTTTTTCTAGTCTCTCATGTGAATGACCACGTGACTTCACATTCCTAACTCAACAACTTAACCTTTTTTTTTTTTTTTTTACCAAACTGGAGCAATAAGAGCCAGTGCTTGTGCTGCGGGAGAAGACGTGGGATGGCATCCCTTCTTAAACTGTTATCTTCACTGTCCATACCCTCTGTCATTTTTAATCAGTGAATGTGGAAGTGTTACTACTGTTTAGGGGGTGAGATCTGTGACAGGAAACATCCATAGCCTGCATGTCGTTTTAGGAGTATAATAAATATAATTATGCTTTAACAATAACTAGAACAAAGTCACCATTGCTCCCAACATTCCTTTTACAACCAGTACTGGACACTGTGTATAAATCCAGCCTTATAGGTTTGAGCCGGAATCTGTGGAGTGTTGATCTGTCACAGATGTCATCAGGCTTTATTTACATAGTACCTAATACATAGACAGATGTATGCAAATTGTATTGGAGACGTTGGAGTCAGCATGGGTTGGGTCACACTCATATTTTATGTCACTTCCTGTCAATGTGTAAACCAGTCTGCACTGTGTAATTTGAAACTGTCACTCATGCAAATGTTCTCACTGTAGCACCAACATTGAATAAGATGCAAAACATAATACAACATGACAATAATTGATTATTCCTAACTAGCTAAAGAATAAATAATAAATCTGCATCTATAACTATAAAGACTGGTCAGAGACTGATCTGCACATTTCAGTCAATCTCTACGGAGCGTGTGGTTGGCGGGTGATGTGCACATGTCAGATGACTAGTTATTTTCATACATTGACTAGTATTATTAACAAATACAAGATAAATATTTACACTTTTAGATTATGTTCAGCTTGTTTTCAAGGCATCAAGACTTGTATCGGTCACATGCAAATGTACAAGAAACTGGACCTGACAGTGCAAAACAAGAAAAGAAACACAATATGAATATTAAAATCTATATACATTGAATTGTGTGGGTATTTTAACTGTGACAATCTATACACATGGTTGTCATTGATTATCTATACACATGATTCACAATGTCTGTCAAGAGCCATTTGTGTGTTAGTATTTATGTATCAGTGAGGACTTTTTTTCCTTTTTCAATCTTTCTGGGTCCCCTTTAACTTGGTCGAGGGACGTGCGAGCACCTCTCCCACCTCCACGCAGGCAGGGCTGCAAAAAGTTGCGCTGAATGCAGAATATTACATAACGAACTCCGAGAGCCAGCAGCATCCAAAATAACCTTGCAGGCAATGCGCACATCTCTCGCTGTTATTGTACCCTCAGATCAGATCCGGGGACCGGGGCGGAGATGGCGGGGTGGTGATGGTGGCGGTGGTGACTACATCCTGGCTGCTCTGACAGCTTCCCACTTCCACTTCCACATACACACTGAGCATTTTTCTATATTGCACCGTCATGATCGGGAGGAGATGCCGCTGGATGATGGAGCCAGGAGACTGAATGAGAAATCACTTCCTGACTAAAAAGCCGCCCTACCGATCAGACGCAGAACTGCGCGGCTGGGGAAGAGAAGAACTGACACGTGGATCAGTCCTCCTCCTCCTCCTCTTCCTCCACCTCCTCCTCTTTGAGGAGAAACCAGCCCAGGGACCAGAGCTCCCGTGATCACACTATCACGGACTCGAAAACAGCGTGATGTGACCTCCTCGGATCACTTTGAAACAGCAGAAAGGAAGGTTTGTTTTTGTTTTTTCATCTCCTCCACCTCCTCCTCCTCCTCCGTCGCGTTTACTTTTCCTGTCCGATCGAGCCCGGGAAGAGAAAGTAAACATCCGAGGGGAACGGGGGTTTTTCATCGGAGGTTGTGGTGAATGGCAGTGATTCAAAAATATGGCAAGAACTATGGTCCGGATTTGGTCTGTCACAAGGAAAACCACCCGTGTGAGAAGATCGGAGCTGCTGGATGTCAGAGGAAGTGGACTGAACACAACACCAACTGGTCCAGGTAACGTGGAGGAGAACGAGACATCATGCTTTCTCCCCTCTCTTCTCTTTCCCTCCCCGGTCTCTTGTTTTTTATTTTTTATTTATTTAGCTTCTGAAAGGATGTAATCGATCAGACCAGAAGGCACTTTTTCTTGTCGTAGCTTGTGTCAGCTCTCATCCTGAGGTGCCTCGCTGTCTGACGGGCTGTGACACGTATATACATGTAGTGGGCTGGTGGCTGCAGATGGAGCCTCACTGGTTAAAGAGGTTCCACTGAAATAAGGAAGGAAGTTGTGCTTCCTCTGTCAAATAAGCTTATTAACATACAGTATCATCACGATGTTTGGACGACAAGCTACTAAGACCCTCAAGGTTGAGGAAATGTGCATTTTGTACACCCTTACACCTATATGTGTGTGTGTGTGTGTGTGACATACACTGACTCAGTGTTTAGTGTGCGATATTCTCATATATGAGGTAAATATCCACACTAAAGCTTTATTTATCTTTGTACTTACTGATATGCATAGTTAATCCTTAAAAAAGATGTTTCAGTACACTGAGTGCAAATATATGAAAGTAGTTAATGCTTCCTGTACTATATTGAGACTTTTAGTGCAATATGATATCAATCTATGAAACTGTATGCAGGTTCTCACTTTTTTGCTGCGATATGTTGGAGATTTCCACCTCTAAGTTGTGTACCGGTATTTTTGATAACCACATACATGTTAAGGGAGCCACAACAAGACTGATGATTTCAATACACTCATTGCAACAGAATTGTGCAAAAATGTGCAGTATTCCCATCTATATTGTAAATATCCACACTGAAGTTGTCACATATATTGTAAATCAACCCTAAGAACACATTTGGATTCTGTACAATACTCAAACTTTATCAGTGCAATAGTCTCATCTATATTCACACTCAAGTTGTATATATGTTTAGTTAATTGTGTTGCACATGTGTTGCCAGATACCCCAACAAGAAAGAAGGATTCAGTGTGGCAAAATTTTCTCATTCTCTCATACACTGACAGATAAAAAGCTGGAGAAAACTCACTACTTGCTGAGCCAGATGGTTGAGTGTTGAGGTCAACTTTTAAAACAACTCAGAAAGCTGCGAGGAAAATCATCTTAGGCTATGCCAACAAAACTGTTACGCCTCAAAAATGTAAACAGTAGGCAAATCTATGTATGCCACAGAGTGAATGCTGGCATATTTGCTTAGAGAAGGAAGCAGATTAGTGGACATGCTGGATCATCATGTGATACTTAAACAGAAACTCCTGCCTCTAGTAGAAGCAACTTTCGTCCAAAGTACAATTTTGACTTTTGCCACCACTGATTATCTCTTGGGGGGGGGGGGCAGATTAACACAAGAAACCCTGTTAAAGTTTATTGCAAACCTCGGAGTCTCTTTTTACAGCCCACCACAGTTTTGAGCGGCTCGTGTAACACTTTCTCGTGCTACTCACAATAATGAATGTGGACTCTCAGATATACAACCACCCCCCACCGAACGCTTCTCGCACAGGCTCTTATGTAAGACCTCCATTGATTCTCCCCTCGGTCCAAAGTTTGTCTCCAGATGTTGCTTGTGTTGAACCAGACCGGTGGATCCCCACAGCCTCTGCTCTCCTCCCTCCCTCCCTCCCTCCCTTCCTCAGGCCCGTGGCGAGGGTCTGGACGGTGGTGCTGCTGCTGGGGACGTGCCTCCTCTACTGCGCCCGCGTGGCCATGCCCATCTGCGCCGTCAGCATGGCCGAGCAGTTCAGCTGGAGCAAGAGGGAGTCAGGCATGGTGCTGGGCAGCTTCTTCTGGGGCTACTGCTTCACCCAGGTGTTCGGAGGCTACGTCAGCGACCGGTAAGAGGGAGGACAACAAAAAGACGCAGATTTCCGAGGCGATGCCTGACAAACGCGTCCTGCTGGTCGCGTGACATTTGTGCGAGAGTGCTGCAGTGACGTGAACACGCTCGTGTTCTGCTCCACCCTGATAGATAAAGAAAGCTGAATTAAAGCCAGATGTTTTTTTTTCTGCACGGGGAACTCGTCTGTGCTCACAAAGTCTTACGCTTCGCAATACTTGCAACATCATTTAATTGTAGCTCTGACACATGACAGACCTGGGCAATCCTCCAGTCAGCTTATGACTGAGGTTTTTTGATTGGTCGCTGTTTGTTTGTGGTTCTGTGAGTCCTTCGGGCTGTCTCCGTATCTGTTATTTGTCTTGTAAACAAATGATTGTTAAGCAGGACCCGCTCCGTGGGCTGTGGTTGGCTGCCTAACAGTCAGTGTTTTGCATGACGGGGGACGGGGTCGTGATCCAGTGGAAGAAAAATGGTGCCAACAGTCGTAACCTTGCAAAGAGACATTCGCTGACTTTAAAGAGAGCCCTGGTATTAAGTCACGCACCTACAGGAGGAGGAACCATCCTGGGTGACAAATGAAACTCTCCACACCAGCAATGATGATGTTATCCAAAAGAGCAGAAAATATATATATATATATATATACCCAGGGAATATCGAGGTGTGTTGCAGTTGTATTGTTTCTCAATTTTAACCTCGCTATCACCTCCAGGTCTGGCACAAAAACTTTGCTGTGAATAATCTCTGCCACTTGTCTTCAGAGCGGTGCAGAAAGCTCCCGTTATTTAGCAAAACAAAAGCAACCCGGTGACACAGTCTCCCCTACCAACTGCTCTCCCCTTTTGTAGTTATCGTCTCAGTCATTGCTCTTTTATACTTTCTTTTTTTTAAATTGCAGAATTTTCCTGCAAACTTCTGTATGTGAGCCAAGTTGTTCCTGCGGGCCTTTTTTTTTTAAAGCTTTACTTTGACTCGAAGATGAAAAAACCATCTCTGCCTTTTTATGCTCAAAGAAGATCTCACTTGAAACGAATGCCTGGCTGTGTCTGCAGGGTGGGAGGTGAGAAGGTGCTCCTGCTGTCTGCAGCTGCCTGGGGGTCGATGACGGCCTTCACCCCCATCCTGGCCCACTTCTGCTCCCAGCCCATCCTCTCCATGACTGTGTCCCGCTTCCTTATGGGCCTGTTGCAAGGTGAGACCACACCAGGCTGACCTAACCGCACCCGAGAAACATAATTCTCTCTCTCTTTTTTTGCTGTCAAACAATAGACTTTTCTCGCTCTGGCGAGTGAGAGCCTGGTAAATGACGATAATGCGTTTTTCTGACGTCATTATGTGGATCCCTGCAGAGAGTCTGTGTGAGGCGTTTCTCCTCACTTTCCAGGAGTGCCGGCTTTAAGAGCTCACCAGGAACTTGAAGTGAAGTGGCTCGGAGGCCTTCACCAGAACGACAGGAAAATTAGACCTGAAAATGTGACTACCCTAGCTGTGTTTTTCATTCCAATCCCTCCCCTTTCAATTCCCACAGCTGGGTCTGTTTTGATCGAGGATCATTTATCAGCGGCCTTTTAACGTGCGACACATCGTATTCTAATGGCATTTTATTTATTTTTGCATCCAAAGAGGAAACGTTATAAATCGCCAGTGAAGTGACGTTTACAGACTTTCGCTGAAGACGTCCAGCCTCGCTTTGTCTCTGCTCCATCTGGCTTTTTTGAGGAAATGGGAAGTTACAATCAACAATCTGAGGGAGATTAAACGGCCTTAAAAGGGCTTTGCCTGCGAGCGCCGACAGAGCTCAGGCGTGGACGCTCTGCTGTATACATCAGTGACGACGTGGTTGAAACGTTCTCCTCGTCCTTGTGTGTTTTTCTTGGCTCCTCTCTTCTAAATAACCCGACAAACATGCGATGTTCCGATTGCAGGGGTTCATTACCCTTCCCTGGCGAGCCTGTGCTCTCAGAAGGTGGTGGAGAGCGAGCGAGGCTTCCTCATGAGCACCGTGGGTAGCGGCTCCTACCTGGGGTGAGTCAAGCGTTGTGCAATCAGACGGGGCGCTCTGTGGGAGAAAAGCGGGGGGAGGGGGCGGGAGAAAACCACCGGGGTGAAGTGGGACGGGTTTCATCTGAAAGCTGTGTCACTTCTCATACCTCTCTGAGTGATTCATACGGCTGCAGATTTACATTATGGGCAGGTTTAACCTGATATGCGAGTTCTTAAGTAATGGGCTCACAGACTACTCATTGACCTACAAAATTAGTAGTAGTAAGTATTTTTTAGCAAGTATTTAAATAAAGGTTGAGAAGAATTTGAAGAAAATCAAATCCTCCTTTGAAACCTTTCCAGCAACCTTACCTCAGCCTTTGTGTGACAGGCATTAACCATATTCAGCATTTTTGCATAATTGCATTGACTAATTGATTAATCTAGAAAGTGATCGACAGATTAATCGACTATAAAAAGAACCGTCAATTCGGTTCACAGTTTCTGTAACACTGTGCTTTCCAGTGGAAAGCTCGTGTTGCTGGAGTGGCTGCGTTTTTGTGACTTGTCGTGTCTTGTTGTGTTTCTTCCAGCACCCTGGTGATTGGAGGGGCTGGCTCCCTCATGTTGGACCTGTACGGCTGGGAGAGTGTTTTCTACGTGTCTGGTCTCCTGTCGGTGCTCTGGGCCTACTGCATGTGGAAATATCTGCTCAAAGGAGAAGGCAAGCCAGGCGTTTAACTGTGTCAACAGTATCCGCAGTGACACTCAGCTCCCAGCTGCTTTTTCATTCTATGTGTGTGTGTGTGTGTGTGTGTGTGTGTGTTCGGTTGTCCTCCTGTATGCCCACGTGTGTGTGTGTTCATCTGTGTTTGCAGGACCTATCATCACCCTGGAGTCCCTGGGAAGTGGTGGGCCCCAATCCAAACTGTCCAAAAGACATTGGACACGGCTCCTGAAACAACCTGCAGTCTGGTAAGATAAGGACTGTGTGTGCGTGTGTGTGTGTGTGTGTGTGTCTGTCTATATGAGTGTGTGCGTGTGTGTGTGTGTGTGTGTGTGTGTGTGTGTGTGTGTGTGTTGCACGTCATGCTGTGGAGCTCTCATTTTGCGTGGCTAAACGGCTGTGATTTCATCTAGCGCAGTGTAATATTACGACTCCATTACGACATCAAAACTCCAAACAAGCAATGGAAATGTCAGGTCAGAGTTTCGCATGGCTCCATCTCAACGTCATTCTAGTTTAGTGAGATGGTACTCTATACTTGAATTAGGCACAGTTATTTTTGTCGTAGATTCATGTGATTACTCTCGATTAATTGACACGCTGTTTTGTTTAGAAAGGAATGTTGTAACGGTGAAAACAGGTCATGTCTGACAAAGACAAGACAAGTTATGAAGTCTTTCGACACCTTTATTTAATCCTGACCTCAACGACATTCAATTTTCTGTCAGAGACCAAAACAAACCAAAAACTATGACTAATCATTGAAAAATAAACCTAAATGCTCAATTTGACTCACCAGCTATTAAAATAGTTGTTTATTATTTTCTGATTCTGTTTATGTTCAATAATCAATTAGTTTCTGCAGCTCTAACTTTTAATCCACAGAGCAGATTAGTGGATCCACTCTCTGGTGCCTTGGACTTGCTATTATTGTCTGGGATATTTAGCTTCTCCGTGCCCTTCTACTCTCTCCCTATGGCCTAGATACTATAATGCAGCCGATTCGCTCCGCTTCCAAACGACAGGGAGAACCTTTGTGCTTCCCTGTGACGTACAGTATCTGATCCACCTGCAGAGGAACGGATTAGTCGATCGCGCTTTAATACGTCCACAGACTCTCGATTCTTCTCCAAGTATGTGATACGTCCCCCCACCCCCCGCCGAGACAGCGCATAGAATAACGGGGCATTGTCCGAGTTAGTCCTGAGCTCTGCTGGCATATACGTCAATGTAGCTTCCAATGCACTTATTTTCCTCCTCTGCTTTTTTGTTTTTCTTAACCCCGTCTGACAGCGCTGTGATCGTGACGCACCTTTGCACTGCAAGCACCTTCTTCACTCTCCTGTCGTGGCTGCCAACGTTCTTCAAAGACACCTTTCCCGATGCCAAGGTAGACCAGACGCCGTTCGCCACCCTCTCCTTTAATCCTGCCTTTTGTTTGACGCCGGGGTGATGTGGAACAGCAATTGGTCTGAAACAGCTCAGAGGATTAAAATCAAGAAAGAATGCACTTCTCCCCCTTCGACAAGACCAGAGATCTGCAGCCAAAAGAAAGCTTTGAATAAAATATTTATACATCCCCCTAGTATGCAGTTAAACAGGTAGGACTGCTTGTTTTGCTTTGATGTATGACAATAGACAGCAAACAGGAAGTTCTCTAATGATTTATAGGTTATTTGGTCACAAACATTGGACTTGACACCCTAGTGACTTATTATCCTTTCAGTATTTTGGGCGATCTGCCAGAGGATAAGAAAAGTGAGAAAGAACGCCCGATTTACTTCTTTTATGAACCTGCTGTGACGTTACTTCACAAGCGTCACAAGCATGTAAACAATGGAAACTCACGTGATACAAACCAATTGAAAAATGTGGTCACGTCACTGACTAATCAGTGGCCGAGAGACAGGCACCAAAACCTAGAGCAACTTTGAAAGTGGTTAAAGGGGATGTAAGATTTGTTCTCTGGGGGAACATCCTTTGACCTGCTTTGTATATGTATGTATGTATGTATGTATGTATGTATGTATGTATGTATGTATGTATGGATAGATGGATAGATGGATAGATGGATAGATAGATAGATAGATAGATAGATAGATAGATAGATCTAAACATAAACAGTATATACAAGGGAAAGACTCTAACCAACAATAGCAGCAGTTACAGACTGTACTACTGCTTATAATACATAATACTGCATATTATGGACAGTGAAATGTTTCATAGAGATCATTTGAAGATGATTTTTTGTTATTTTTATACTTTCTATGACTAGAGTACTTTATTACTTTACATACTTTTATTGATATGTTCTTTCAGTGAAGTCCAGCACCTCAGCTGCTTTAAACATGCTTCATAAAAAGGGTTGAGTTGGTTAGTTAACCAGCAGTATCTCCTTCGCATTATTTGGAAGGAATCCGTCACTGATAAATCCACCTTACGTTGGTGCGGACCACCCAGAACGAGCTGCGATGGACGTCCTGACACTTTGTACTTCCTGCTGTTTGACTCACTGCTGTCCCATCCGTAGGGCTGGGTGTTCAATGTCATTCCCTGGTTGGTGGCCATACCCTCATCCCTGTTCAGCGGCTGCTTGTCCGACCACCTCATCAGTCAGGGTAGATCACGTCAGATGACCTCACAGTGACCTTTGCTGATGTTCGGAAGGTTTCTAAACACCTGACTTGGTATCTTTCTCTCTCTCTCTCTCTCTCTCTCTGCATCTCTCTCTGCATCTCTGCAGGTTTCGACACAGCCTTAGTGAGGAAGCTGATGCAGGTGAGGAGGGTTTTTCTCCATCTATGTATCTATCTGTGTGATTTTTCTCCCACTCAGTCCCAAAGTGAACGGTGTGGGTTTCTGATTCGTTTTGTTCCTGTGTCCATTCATTCCTCTTGTCAGTTCTTCTCCATGGGTGTGTCCAGTGTGTTCACCCTTCTTCTGTGTGGAAACACCACCTTTCCCTGGGCTGTAGCATTTGTCTCTGCCACCATGGGCCTCACCACCTTCAGTCACAGGTATGCCCCTCCCACCCTCGCCCCAACCTGCCGCTCCTCACTCACTCTCTCTGTTTGTCTCTGTTTCTAGACTTTAATGTGGTGTCACCCCAGTGATCATGTTTTGTGTTGTGGTGCTCTTCCCATTCCTTTCCATTGGGCCTTTACCTACTTATAGAGGTCAGGTGTTGTATTGTAATATATGTCTGGAGTGTTAAACAAACAGCATTGGAAACTTGAGATGTAGCAGCAGGTATTGAATTGTTTACAGTAGTAGTAATAGTAGTAGTAGTAGTAGTAGTAGTTAAAAACAAAGCAAGAAAAGTGATGTGAGAGTGCACTGAATACTGTAACTCCAAAAGTGTTTGCGGTTAACTATTAATTTCGTCCACTCTGTGTCCAGGGTTTTCTATGGAAAAACCCTGAAAAAAATCAGGTTCTTTATTTCAACTGCTTGTATCTTCCATACGACCACAATAATTACCTCCCAGATGTTGACAATTCAAGCTCAAATACTCCTGGAAAAAAACGCCAAAGCACTTGGACACAGGGCTATTTATGACCATTTTATAGTCATAACAACAGGATGTGTCCAAACGGCCATCTTTGAGCTTCAGTAGGTCAAGGGTTACAGTCCTAAATATGAAAACTTCTCTTTCAAGTTTCTCTCGTTTCTTTTTTTGTTGTCCCAAATATGCTGTTGTGCTTAGAAGTCTCCCCTGAGCTCAGCCAACAAAGACTTGGCAGCGTCTCAGCTCATATCAAGCCTGCAGTCAGAGAGCTGCTTGAACCCCTCCGCCTGTCTGATTCATTGAATTTCTTTACAATCTTGTTTTAACCACTTTGGGGAAATGCTCCAACTTCTGCCATAAGAGTCTTCCATTTTTTACAGGAAAACCTGCTTACTTTTATTACTCGTGACAATGTGTAATCTTGGTCTATAAGATATGTGCAACACATAATGCTGCATGTGGCCGAGTCTGTGGATAGAAGCAACGTTGTGTAAAGGAATAAAGATGAAACAGTCTACCTTTTTTCCCCAGATTCACAAAACTATACTTTGACAGAGAGTGTAGGAAAACAGAAATGATTATAAATTGCAGAGGGAAGAACAAGGGGAGGATTCAGTAATAAAGGACTCAGGTTCATTTCAGTTCATTTCAATTCAGGTTCAACTCAGATTTCCTGGGATTTCCTGCGATTGTAGCCTGCGGATGCAATAACAATAACTATGAGTCCAAATAGGGCTGCCACAAGTGATTAGTTTTGATTAATGTCTTGATTGACCCATGTGGTACTTTATAAAACTACATAAAATCTGGAAAAAGTATTAAAACAGGTTGTACACAGACCAAGATAAAGTCTTTAAATGTTATTTTCCGACTAAGGAAACAGGATTATATCCACTGTGAAGCAGCTGGTATTGGAGAATTTTGGCTCAAAAATAAAGAAAATCTATTAGTTCATGCAGCTCTGATGCCACTGGATATTATACTGCAGCTCAGTTCCCTCGACCTTAGAATATATTTAACGTGTCATTGTTTTACAGTTCAGCCCCAATGTCAAAAGCAGAATTATTTGTAAGTGTGTGAACATAAATAGAAACTGAGGGGAACTGGGAGTGGTGGAGCTGCGCTCAGCTTGCAGGTGCTTCCTGTTATTGCTGCGGACACACACACACACACACACACACACACACACACACACACACACACACACACACACACACACACACACACCACAGGCATCATTTGCATTGCACTGTGACCTTCCAGTCTGTGAAAAAACAAATTAAAAACCATGCAAATGTCTCCAGGCTGTGAACTCTGCCATCCTTTCAAAGTAGTGAGAGTCCTTGCTAGCTTGTAGCAGAAGTATCTGAATGTTTTGAAAAAGTTTTAGCTGTACAAATACTATTCCAGTATTTCTAATATTTCCACAGATGTTAAAAGTCTCATTTATTTCACAATAGTGAATCCACACCTGCTTTATTTTCTCAGGAATGTGTTGTCTGAATGTAATGTACTGTATGTCTATTACAACTTGTCAATGAATCAACTGTCAATGGACTGATTCAAGAATCAACACATATTTAAGTGATCAATTAATTAACTTAAGCTCTTAAAAAGTACTTGAATATTTTCAGATTTCTTTTGTCGTCTCTTGAATGTTGTTGATTTGGAGGCAAAAAAGAAGCATTTTAAGACCTTATCTCGGCATTGGGAAACGGGCATTTACATTTTTCACAGTTTTTGCACCATTTTTCTAAACTAATCGAGAAATTAATCAACATATAAGTCAAATGCAAAATGAATTGTTTGTTGCAGCTGTAATCTCTGTTGAGATGCGATAAATCAAAATGACAATGCAGATGAATGCGATGATGGCCTGGGCATAGTAAATAGACTCCTCAGTCATCTTGTCATCTTGTGAGTGCTGTGGTATAGGAGCCGTATTGTAGGTTTGACAGCGAGGCATCTGTAGCGTCTGATGGAAGAGGGAAACGACTAATGATGTGCGTTTCTGTTGCAGTGGCGTATCCGTGAACGTTCAGGATCTCGCTCCATCCTGTGCCGGAGCCTTATTTGGTAAGTTGAAACAAAACGTTTCCCTAAAATGTTCACAAATGTGCAACATGTCAGCGCTGACCCTAAAAGACCATTTGTTTGAACCTCGGATGACATTGAAAAACAAAAAAAAGTTTACATCCTTTGTTCTCTCTGCTTCCAGGTGTGATGAATACATGTGGTGCTTTCCTAGGTGAGTTTTTTTTTTTGTTTCAGAGTCTGTGATGAATCTTTCAGCGGCGGCTGCTAAACGACTTTTTTTTTTTTTTTCCCGGCTCCCAAACGACAGCCCGTGAAGTGCAATAATTCATCCACATCTCTGAGCTCCGCTAAACTTTTGAGCTGTTGTGTCTCCTGCCCGCCTGCCTGTCAGTCAGACAGTCACGCCGGCTCCATGCATATTTCATCAAGGGTCGCGCACGCCACAGTTTGTTTCAGATGAATAATACAGCGACACGGGACGACAGTTAGAAGCTCAGGCAGGGACGCATAATGAACCGTGATGGTATCTCTGTGGAAAAGCAGTCAGAACAGTCACAATCAAGATACCGTGTGTTCTCTTAATCTTCCTCCTGCACGCTATTACTGCACATCCACAGGGCCGCAATGAGTGTTAAATGTTGATAAATCTATTTGGGAGGAGTTAAGAAGTCTTAATTATGTTGTTGTGAGGCATAAATAGTCCAAATAGTTTGACTGTAAAAAGTCTGGTGTATTTATGATGAGTAATTGAGTCAGAGTCACTTGTAAACCAAAGGTTTATTTTAATAAAATTTACTCTTTTGAGCTTTGTTCCTTCCCAGGTGAAGGTCTATTGTTTTATAGATATAACTGCAAAACAAAGATAGAATAGAATATGTTTTCAGTTTTCCTACAATAGGGAAATTGAAGGTGACACAAATACATAAATAAAAAGCAGTGGCATAGATTAAACTTTCTATGTGCACAGATCAACAAAGTAGCAACAAATAACAACAGATAACTGTTTTCCATAAGAGAACCTTCCACAGGGATCAATTAAGTTTCTATGTAGCCAGCTAGTAGCAAGCTAGGGAGCTAACTACCTAGATAGTAGCGAGCTAGCTAGTATCTCCAGTAATTCACAAAAATGAGTACGCTCCTCACATTTTTGCAAATGTTCTATTACATCTTTCCAAGTGACAACATGACTAAAAGTAGTCATTGTACAGCTTGTTTCGAGTAGAGATGTACTGTCCCTGCAAAATAGCTTGACACAGCACTGATCATAACAAGGTATAACAAGATATTTGCAAAAATCGTGAGACGTCTTTTGTGAGATACTGTATCTATCCATAACAACAGCTAACATGCACCAATGCAATATGTGTTTTTCTTTTAGTCTTAAAAAGCTATTGAAGTGGGCCTCAGGATTCCTGCAGATTCCCTGTATTAACTCTGTGTGTCTGCTGTGTGCAGGCGTCCTGATGGTGTATTTCTCGGGGTACCTCATCGAGGCCACAGGCTCGTGGGCGACCGTGTTCGCCCTCATCACCACGGTCAACCTGCTCGGCCTCTGCACCTTCCTGGCCTTCGCCGAGGCCCGCAGGGTCGACATCGACTCCAGCAAAGTGCGACACCACATCCACATCTGAGCCCACGGAGGACAGGGAGAGAGAGAGAGAGAGCGCACCCAGGGGAACGCAGGGGATAAAACTTCCGGACGAGGAGAAGCACAAGGCGGAGTCTGCACAGACCTGTGGAGGCTGGGGCCTGAAACTCCTCGTAGGAAAGCGTGTTTTATGGAAGGCGTGACGAGGGGACGTCAGCTCAGGAGGCGTTTGTGGGGGACTGGCTGTCAGTTTGTAAAGATAAATCGAGGTCATCATGGGGATTCGTGACAGATGCTGTCGTACCTGAGCAAACTGTCTGAGTGACACTTTGTTCGCCAGCCGCTAATCACCTCACAGCCCCCCCCCCCCCCACCCACCACACCCCCCCGCCCCCCTCCCCCCCCCCTCCCCCTCCTGCGACTTACATCTCTGTCCCCCGTTTCCATGGTTACCGGCGCCGGAGTCACATCGGAGAGCGATCGTGTCGAGCAGGAAGACCAAAGGTTTTCACTCATTTCCTTCATTATGTGATCGCTCGTGATAGAAATACCTCACTTGATTGTTTTAACGACGTACACGTTTATATTTATATATATATATATATGGCATATTTTCTTTCTCTTCGGTCGATATTTTCAGAGGAGCAAGTAACGTATTGAACTAGAAAATATCAATATTTATTAGGCGAGACGACAGAACGGTCAAGCAGCATCCGACTAGATCATCCAGTGCACTTCCTGTCTCTTCTTCCACAGTACGACTGCACTTTCAGGTCCGTGGAGGGAAACGCGTTCACGTTACTATTGTCTCGGTAGCCGAGCAGCTTTTCTTTTCTTCTCGTGCCACGCCTGGAAAGCATTTAGAAAGCCCTTTGACGCGTGACGCTTGCGTCACAGGTTTACATACCAGACGATTGTCGAGCGTCGGGCGGAGAGATAAAGGCGACAACGTCACAAAGAATGTGTTCACGTCACAGCTTTTCTTTTTTTTACACGCTTGAGGTTTTCTTTTTCAAAAGAGATGCTTACTCGACGCACGTACCTTAAATCTATGCATTCATTATGTTGTGCCTGATTTTTAAGCGCTGGGAGAGTTGTAAGAGCTTTGATCCTTTTCTCTTTTTTTGCCTTAATTATTGCTTTCTTGCGATTTCTTGAATACTGAGTAATTGCCATTGTGTGAGATGTTATTGTTCATGTAGAAAGTTACAGTGGTTCACAGTCTGTTACCTGTTTTTTCTGCATTTTTTTCTTTTCTCGGGTTGGAGATTGTGTTGGTACGTATTTGATATAGAAATGTCCACACATCTCGGACAAAACTGTGTAATATGATTGAAATCTTTGCTCTCTCTCTCTCTCTCTCTGTCTCTCTCTCTCTCTCTCTCTCTCTCTGAGGGAGTAAAGCTGTATTGTTACGTTCATTTCACCTGTTACATGTATGTCTTCGTGTGCCAGAAGACGAACTGACTAATAGAATAATTTATTTCAGTATCTGATCTGAGAACTGACATCTCTTCAGAAATGTCACACAGTTTCTCTATTAACACAGTTATCGCTGCACAAAGTACGTCAGCCCTCCGACCCTCCTGGTTTCTCATTCTCATGCGTTGTACCCGTGGTTCCTCGTCCTCCTGTCACTCTGCTGATATCCCGGGAACGTTCATGTGAGAAACTGGAGAAACAGCTGGAGCTCAGCTCACTGACATATCTCACTCGGAAGGTTTCGGAAAAAAACCTTCCGAGAAATATTATTTTGATAACGTGTAAGATATGTATGAAAAAAAAAAGAGAAAGAAAGAAAGTAATGCAACAAAATGCAGTATTCTGACGCTTTTAAGATGTGTTGTATATAAAAGCACATACCAAGTTTGAATAAAAGTATATTTTGTCAACACCTTTGAGTCGGGCTGCGTGCATTTTCTCCGGATGGCCACAGAGAGGCAGCACAGGATCGAGGAAAAGTGAGGCGCTAGGAGCCGTTCCACCTCCGGCTCCATCACAAAGACTCAGACAGCACAGCAGTGACCTTCTATGTGACGATTTCTAGAAGTTTTTGCTTTCGATAAACTTTGAGCTGAGAGCAAGTAAGGCCCAAGAGAGACCCACACAGGTGAATATAAGCCTGAATGTGTTTTTTTATTATCATTTTTTTTAACATTATGAGGTTTGCGGCCATTTGTCTGTGATTACCCCCCCCGCCCCCCATTCAGGGCCGGAGTCTGTCTGTCTGTGGATCAGCTGCCGAAATTGGGGGTTCGAGAGCAGGTCTGTCCCCTGTTCACACCGGCGGATCTCTGCGGGCCCAGATCCCGGGTGCGGGCCTCGCAAGAGGACGTATGTGGTGGCACCATATGGCAGGATGCTGTGTGCCATGTTGGCGAGCTGGCACTGCCCACGTGTGAATGGCCAGACGCTAGTCAACCCAACCCACTCCTTTCTCATGGGACCCCGAGCGGCTCCGGTTGCCATGGAGACGGGCGGCTTGTGGATGCTTGCGTGGCGATGAGAAGAAAAGGGAGGGGAAGGGGAAGGGGAAGGGGAAGGGGAGGGGATGGAGGAGAAAGTAACAACAAGTCAGATAGAAGTCAGAGAGTGGAGCGAAGCCGGACGTGGATCTGGCATCTTGACGTACAGTTTGTACAGGGACGGCCGCGGCTGTTTAAAGAAGAAAGAGATTAAAAAAAAAAAAGAAGAAGAAAAAAAAGAGGTGGTGGCCAGTCACTTACTGGAGTGCTCTCACTGACAGAAAATGGTGTTGTAAAAGCAGACATAATCATGATGAGTGGCCCACTATTTAATTAGCAGAAATGAAACACTGCACCGGGAGAGGAGGAGAGGGGAGACCGAGACCGAACCCTCCCCCAACTTGTCGTCTGGTAAAGAGTAACCCAGTAAAGGCCCCATCAGAGAGCCAGAGATACATGTAAATGAAATAGCCCCATTAATTAGTAATTAACATCAAGTTAATGACATTTCACTGTGTCGCCATCTCTTCCTATGTCCTTCCTCTGTGGTGGAGGGGCTGTCTCTCCGGTCCCTGATCTGAATGCTAATTAGCGCGAGGCTAAACTGTCATATAGGGATACCTAATGATATAGAGGCCCAGTTTAAGACTGGTCATTGTGCGCGGAGGATTAATCACTTTGTAGTAGTAGATCAGGAGGCTTTATAAGTCTGTCACTCCTTAGAGGGCTGCGATATTGAGGACCATTGACAGGTTTTATGTGCTAATTGCGTTGCGCCTATTTCCGCTAATGTCGGGTTATCCCTGGCGACTCGGAGCTACTTTTAACCGTATCTCCTAGTTTAAAGTACGTCCAAGAAATATATCTGTTGAGGGAGTTTGTAAACGGTTTGTTATGTCAAATCTAATTATTGCGGTATCTTTCTGTGCGGGTTTTGATTGAGTTTGAGGGCCCGGGCGCGGACTCGCTCTCGTTTGTTTCGGGTCCCCTCCTGTGCCTGAATCGGTTCTGTGACAGAGGCACTTTCACATGATTTGACTGCAGCCGGGGACGGCGTCTCTGTGAAGCTAGATGAAACATGAAGTTAACACTCTGTACGCAGCGGTGTTCCCGGAATGGACAAGAATGTCAACTCCGAAATGAAGGAAACGTATTCCCCACACTGGCAACGCGGGGTTACGTCCTGCTTTGAGTCTGCAGCGGGTTCCTCCGCCTCTCTCTCTTAGTTCCTCTCAGCATCTCTCTTTTCCGTTGCCCTCTCTCTTTTTTCTTCTCCTCTCTCTCCAAAGTCTATTCTGATACATGTTTGACCCTTGATGGGGTCCCCTGATGCCTCAACCCAGCACACACACACACACACACACACACACACACACACACACGCACACACACACACTCTCTTTCTTACACACACATACAACCAAATATGTTGATTTCTGTCAATTAAACCCTGTCAGCTGTTTGCCTCCTGCTAGACATATGGCCTGTGTTATATCTAAAGAGCAAATGGAGCCGCCATTGAGTGGGGCATCATTTTAATGGAACCCTGAGGGACAAGACCCACACCTGCGCAATAATAACATTAAACCATGCACAGCCCACTGGCCAGATGAGGACGGCACTGTTTTGTGTGTACATTGTGTGTGTGTGTGTGTGTATGTGTGTGTGTGTGTGTGTGTGTGTGCACACATTGCATTCATCCTGTCTTAATTCAGCCCTGGCAGCAATAGAAATATTAATATTTACAGAAGAAAGTAATATTAAAGTCATTTGCATCATTTGAGTAAATGTCTGTCCGTGTCTTTGGGCTCCGCAGGTTCGATCTGTTTGAAAGTGTTTTCAAAGAGAGAGAAAGAGAAAGAGAAAGAGAGAAAGAGAGAGAGAGAGAGAGAGAGAGAAAGAGAGACAGTTCAGGCTGAGACTGGTGTCTAATATTTAGTTCTTATATAAGTCAGAAAAAACACGGACATGAATGCACCTCAGAGTGCAGAGCATCTCTCCCCCTGCAGTCAGAGTGAGTGAGAGTACAGAGATTTCTCTTTTTCTTCTTCTTCTTTTTTTATTTATTATTATTATTTTTTTTAGTCTTATTTTGCCAAATGAATAGTTATGGAGTTCACAGGTCCGCAGTGAGAGACACAGAGCAAATGTTTAGAAATATAATTTTAGAGAACAATATGGTGCTGTGCCCCTGGCGGGGTGTGTCACATGCTTCGTTTTCAAGACCAGAGGAGAACAAAATGAAATACTCTCACAACTGTGCGAGTAGCGAAAATCTCTCCCATAACTCACCCATAACACATTCTGATGTATTTTTGTTCCATGTGAGTATGTCACTATTAATTGTTTCCGCACTAATTGTTTAGTAGCAACAGCATCTACGACTTGGTTGAAGTAACATTTATCATCAGAAGAATTTCAGATTATTTTAGTACTCGATGACTTAACTAATTCATTGAATCTCTATTCACTAGTTGAATTGAATTAATGCAGCACAGCAATTCTTACTGTTATTGTTATTTTGCACAACTCAAATTTTCATGTACACTTGATATAATAAGAATAGATGAGAGATAGAGGACAGCTCAGGAGGTAGGAAACAAACCCTATAAACAAATGCATGTGCAGAAATCTTGCTGCAGCTGACAATTATTTCCATTTATTTCACAATTCAGAAGAATCACTGAGCGTCAGAAAGATCTCCAATACAATAAAAGTGATATCCTTAAACCAAAACCTGAAGATATACCATAATTTAAAACTGAGAAACAAAGCAAATCCTCACTTTACAGGAGCAGAAATCATAGAATATTTAGCAGTGTTTTTCAGAACACAGGTCATTGATTATTTACATCTCCGCCATTTCATTGATTGATATTCCAAATAATCATCACAGATCTATGTGGCTCCTTCCTCAATTTTTTTATTTCATTTTATTTGTTTATTTTTTGCACATAAACCAAACACATCAGCACGATGAGTGTCTCCACACAGGAGAAAATCTGATACAATATAGAATATTATTCACTTCATTCACTCCTAATAATCTGCAGCATTCTGTTTGTGCATGCATGCGAGGAGGTTAAATACCCCACCCCCCATCAGAACCCCCCCTCTACACACATGCACACACACACACACACACACACACACCATCACCCCCTCAGTATCCCCTCCGCTCATCTGCTCCAGCTCTCCCCGGCTTCACACCGCTCACATCTCCAACACCACCAGATCTCCCCTTTTTTCCTGCTTGCTCTTTTCTAAAGTTTGGCTGTCAATCAGCAGTGGCCTCAGGCAACAGGCACTGATGAAAAGACCCCTGAGACAAGGAGACCCAAATTAGATTTCAATAAGGATGTTGAATATTCATATCAGGGAAACATCTAAAGGTAAACGCTTTTTGATCTCGGCGCACAAATATCACTTGTGTGCATTCCCAGGTCCTGGCGCTCTGGTTCTACAGTGTTTTCTCCCCCAGCCTGGTCCGGCCCCGGCCTCGGCTCTGTCTCGCTCCTCGGGGGCTGCGATGGAATAATGATGATGAGGGGGCTACAAAGGAGAAAAAGAGCCATAATGAATGTTTATACTAAAGGGACCCAATAGAAAGGGCACCCGTACTAAGTATTCAGTAATTAGTATTTAGCAGAAGTTGATCGCTGAGTGCATTCAAACACACACACACACGCACACACAGGCACGCACACACACTGAGGCACACACATATCCAGGGCAGAATCACTGAGGCATAATCATTTGCTGTGTAAACTTTAGACAGGGGAACCTCCCCTGACAGCAGCAGTCAAAACACAGTTTCATTGCCCCTGTCAACATGTTTCCTTTATTTTTATAATTGACTCCACTTAGGGTCTCTCTCCCCAAAATGTCAACAAAATTCACACTGTGCGGCTGTTTATTTTGCTCCACGTACCTGCGCTCGGCAGCCTCCTCCTCCAGAATCACAATTATCACTGGCTAATGAATATGTCCCCCCTAACCTCTGTGTTAGATCTGCTCTCTTACCTTCCTCTTTTTTTTGTTTTTGTTTACGCTGGTTATGAGAACTATCAAAAAAGAAAAAAAAAAGAGGGTCAACATCGTCTAAATACCCTGAAGAGACTGCCATCACTTCCATCTACGTGGAGATGGAAATGTGCGGGGATGGAGGATGTGGGGAGGATGTGGGAGGGGGAGGGTGGGGGTGCTTTGGTTGGGAGGGTGGTGGGACTGCCAGAGGCTCTTTTCCGCACAGAGTCGCCGCTCTGAAACAGCTCGGAAACACGCCACCAAGCCACAAGACCAAAGGATGCGAAGGACCATCCCGTCTTTGACTGGGGGGGGGGGGGGGGGGGGGGGGGGGGGGGGGGGGGGGGGGGCATCCGGCTAATAGTCCACATCAACTCCCATCATCGATAATCGCCTGATCCCGACGAGCCGAGGCCGAGCCGTCCTTCAGTGGGGCGAACACAAAGAATTTATTTCTCCCTTCAGATTCTACTTTTTTCTCTTGTTATTTCTCTCACTCAGTGTTCCTCTCAACCTCCCCCCACCACCCCTTCCTTACAACATGATGGTCAGTCCATTGCCAGGCAATCTGGTCTGTGATGTTGTTCACACCTCCATCGAGCCAAAAAGGAAAAAAAAAAAAAAAAAGAAAAAGAAAAAGAAAAAAAAATCTCAGACAAGATACGATGACTTGCCCAGGTGGTGTGTTTCACTGGACTCTCGGCCTTCTGGGTGAGGGCAACCAACCAAGGTGTGTATGTGTGTGTGTGTGTGTGTGTGTGTGTGTGTGTGTGTGTGTGTGTGTGTGTGTGTGTGTGTGTGTGTGTGTGTGTGTGTGCATATGCCTACAGTATATAATGGTGTGTTTACCCCAGGCCCTGTGTTGTGGTGCTTTGATGCTGAGTGTCACCCTGCTCCGGCCTGAGCCCTGCAGCCAGAAAAACCAGCTGTGAAACTGACAGGTTTGTCTTCTGCACTCACCTACACTCTTTCTTTCCCCTCACACACACACACACACACACACACACACACACACTCCTCTCTCACAAACACACACACACACAGCAATAGGTACACATGCAAACCCCATACACATAATGAGGCACACACAGACAGACACACACACACACACACACACAGGCAGTTTCATGGCCTGAGGTTTAAGTACACATGCACACACAAGCCCCCCCACGTCCACACATATCCACAGACCATCACACAAGCTGCAGGCAGTCTCTCTCATGCCAGCTACAAACACGGTAGCAAAAAGGAATATGCTTACAGAGCTCCGGTTATACAGTGGCTGCTCATAACCTGAACACATTTTTTACAATTTGATGGAAATCAGAAAAAGAATTCAAATAACCAAGTGCAATGTTCTCAAGACCGTGATTTTCTTCAATATTCTGCATGTGCAGTGTTTTTATTGTTATTAAGCTGTGAATAAGGAAGCACAGGTATTCAGTGTCGTATCAGTCAAGATAGACAATGTCCATGTGTAAAAGGTGTTTGTGGCTAGTTTTAGATGATAACTGTTGCAAACACTATGAAGGGAATCCAACCTCCAATGATAAAGATGACGGCGTAACATAACAATGAAGTATTTAAAGTAGTGAGCAATTTCATAGGAAGTGAGGAGGTGAAAACAAAGTAACTGTATTTATAATACTGTATATAAATGAAATACTGCACATATATGTAGAGAGAGAGAGAGAGCAAGAGAGAACATACATATAAAAATAATGTCAGTTGTTTCGTCTTGTCAAAATGTGATTTGTCATTGCTGCAGAATACATTATTAATCCAGATAAATAAAAACAAGCATGACAAACAAAACAAAAGAATACGTTAAACCAGCTGTTTTATTGCCAAGTAGCTGCACAGCTACGATGCATTTGTTTTGGCCTAAAAGCTGCAAAAACTAGGAAGGAAAGCATTTATATTAGTACGCAACCTACTGTACACAACCTGTGTATGCATCATATACATATATGCAATATGCAACATCCATTCGATGATTTGCATGGACTGATGATGGTGATCGTGGCGATGATGATTTCGCATTGCAGTTTTACCCTTGAAATTCACATGACATTTAATTAGAAACTGCTCCTGATAAACTGTTGAATTCTCATAGACAGCCATGAGGCATTTGCATGATCGGACGTGACTTCGTCCTCCCGGGTGAAAAAGCGCGAGTCTCGCAGCGTACACATGTAATCCTGCACGCAAGCTATGTAGCGCGTACAGCTCGCTCGTATCCTGTATCGTGTAGGTCACAGAGGACACGCAACATCGCCACGAGCGTCTGAACCCGTGGTCCGTCCAGGAAACGCTGATGAGTTAGCCTCAGGAGATGCTGCCGTCCATGGCACCTTCCCCCCACACCTAGCGGACACCTAGCCTGCACACAAACCCTCTCTCTCTCTCTCTTTCTCTCTCTCTCTCTCTCTCTCTCTCACATACACACACAGTAGTGAAGGATGCCATGTGTATCCAGGTGTCTGGCTGTGCTGTAGCACCCTTCACATGTCACAACGACAGAAATCAGTGTTCTGACCAGAAAGTCTGCAGGCAGCACGCATGTCTTTACCTTGCCACATTTGTGTATGCGAATGTGTGTGTGTGTGTGTGCGAATGTGTGTGTGCGTGTGTGTGTGTGTGAGCCGGCGCATCTGTGTGCACGCACATGCACGTGTGCTTGTGTGCTGCTTTATTCCTAGAGGGCGGAGGGTGAGAAAAACAAGTGAGAAAACAGCAAAACAAGTTAAGAGACAATGAAGAAAGCAACACTGGCACCTGTTTCCCCCCCGCCGGTGTGGAAGGGTGAAGAATCCACCTCAGACGCTGCACCACCTCTGACGCCACTGATGAGCCGATCTCCAGATATTTCACGTCCGACAACACGCTCCATCTCTCATCCTGAGCCTCCATCAACGCGCTCGTTCTCCTCCAGGTACAAATTTTTGCTTTTTTTTTTTTTGGGTTCAGTTATGTGGCCAGATGTCCAAGTTGACATAGCGCTTAAGGCGTTTGACTGGATGAAACAGTGCATTGGCTGCGGGTAAAGAGGGATTAAAACAGGGCCCGAGGCACTTGTGTTATATTGAAAACATCCTGGGCTGCTTTGTATGGAGATTTGCATACATTGGGGTCTGTGCGGCGGATGGCCCATCTGCTGAAGTGCATTGTCCCCAAACAACAAAGTGTGTTTAAATATTTCACATCTCCATCTACTGGGACATAGGTACATAGAAGTGAGTGGAGAGTGAGCGAGAGAAATAGAGGGCGATGGAAAGGAGGGGGTGTGGGGGTGAAAAAAAAAAAAGACAAAAAAAGGAACGAGTAGATTGGCACAGCTTTGAATTTGAACAGCTCCCAAATGTGCCTCAGTCAGAGCCACAGTAAATAACACTATTGCCGGCCAGGATCCGGGAAAACGAGGAGAATCTAAATATAATATGTTGTAATACTGAATTCGGCTAGAAAACTAGTTGTATGAATACCCAGATTACAATGTCACATGTGTGTTTTGTGCCCACAATTGTGTGCTCTTAATATTAAAATCAAAATCAAATAACTTGACACATCGCACTGGGTCGCACTGCAATATGAAGGCGCACACATACAGTGCGGATCATTAACTAGATGCTTATTATCATGCATGCATTACAGTAGGAGCATATCGGGGCATTGCTATGTCTTATTAAGCATTTACTGACTTTTTATTCTTCTTTATTTTGTACAACTACCGGTTCACTGACAGTGTTCAGGAGGGGCTGAATACATTTAATGGAGTTATGTACTAAGAAAATACAGGATATTAGTCACTGTGTTTCAATCCAATTACAATTTAAATACTGTGAATTATTACGTGATAAAACGGTTCATTACGTGAAGGGATTTATCTGTTTTACATGTTTGTTACATCCACACAAAATGGCATCTTTACCTTCTGGGTCCTTGTTAGAGTTGTTGTTAGACATGACATTCTTTTATTTTATCACAAATATAAGGGTTTTAAGTAACCCTCCAAACAGTAAGGAAGGCGCTGAGGAGAATTAGAAAAGCTTAAGAGCAGGCCGTTAATGACCAATAAAGTGTTGATCGCCACTACAAATCAAAGCTAATCAGTGGGCTGAGGATGAAGCGTACTCAATGACGTGTGATGCAAAGTTTGACCACTTTCAATTATTGTGACACTGGAGACACATTTCACCCAACATGTGATTATTTTTGATGCAGTGTCAAATTACCAATTGAAAACATTTGGACTTTTTTCAGCTTTTTTTTTTTTTAAAGAACTGGCAAATATCCACAGTGGGCAGTTTGTTACGGACCGGTCCAGTATTAAGTTATCATCCCTGTGGCCCAAACCCTCTTTATTGTATTAATGTCATAACTCTGGATTTCTGTGACATTTAATGGCACTGTAAAATTAGATAATTACTGTAATATATCTGTGTACTCATGCCCGTTTCCGAGGTCAGAAGCATAAAAATTAATAAGGAACAAGTGGGAGAAAGGGGACAGAGAAGGGAGATTAAATGAGAGAGAGAGAGAAAGAGAGAGGGGAGAGTGCACACATACGAGAGAGTTTGAAGTGACAAAGATGGCAAAAGTTAGTTTTATTAATGCAAAGAGAGCACAGACTGGAGTTACTTTGACATCCAATGTTTATGCATCCTCTCTCGATACCCCTGCATTTTTATTATTTTCGCCCTCCTCTCCCCGTGTGTCTTTCATTTCAACCAAAACACACATCAAATGAAAAACATGCTCAGGGCAGTGGATGGTGGATGGAACAGTAAGGTGATTTAACGACGGGACGGTTTGTGTGTAGGCTGGACAGCCTGGTGCAGCCTCCGTCTTCACAACCCGCACACACAAACCCTGTGTGCACATTTACACGTACACACACACACACACACACACACACACACACACACACACACACACACACACACACACACACACTGACACCAAATATCTGAAAAAACAGCCAAGATGGACGTGAGGAACATGTTGCCTGCACGGGGGAGGATTTTGGAAAGAAGAACGTGGTCAATCTGTTTGTTTCTCTGCCACATCCAAGAAGAGTGATAATTTCATTTTCTTTCATTATTTTCTCTCCTTTATTGCACGCCTAATGTCAAATTTTGAAAGCTGCTGAGGTTTATGTTTGAGGAGAGGGAGCGCGTCAGACAATGGGCTTTATTTATTCCGCTACAAAATGTCAGCGGTTCTCTCTGTCTCCGTGTCGTCTCCGTGTCGGGAGACATCAGGACGTGGACGTGGACGTGGACAGGGACGGGGAAGTGCCGACGCCGTACCTCTCGAGTTCATCTGGGCCCGAAATGTTGCTGGGAGGTCACGGTCAGCGAGTCTGCGGGGAAAAAAAAGTGTAACAGACACACATTAACCCCTATTTAATCAGGATTACAGAGAACAAACCCAGCATTATTTAACACACATCACAGAGCATGGCAGCGGCTGCAGCAGAAGGGAAATATGGGACACACACATCCAACTCTCTCACACACACACACACACACACACACACACACACACGCACACACACAAACACAAATCCAGCACAATCAATCTAATGGTGTGCATTAGTTAACTGCCAAATGTTGGGCTTTTTATGGCAGGATCACCCGTCCCTTGAAAAGATAAATACGGTGCACAGATCCCAGTAATTACAGCAATCCCCTTACAGTACACAGAGAGCGTCCTCGCTCAGCAGCCTCTCTGGAGGCCCGTCGGCCTCTAGATTAAGTCATTTAGGACAGTTTCAGGGCACCGGGGGTGAGTGACAGAAGAGGAGCTGAGTGGAGTGGAGACAAAAGGATAGACAGAGGTGGCGTTAATGCGTTTTGTCTTTACGCCGTGTTGCGGGGGGTGTGGGGGGGTGGGGGTGGGAGGGGTAAATCGGAAATGTGGGCACGGGAAAGACAACACGAAGAGGTGAGTGACACGGTGAGAGCACCTGGGAGTTATGCAGCGCGGTCGAGCCACTGGGACTTGGGACTGGGTCTTGTGATGTGAAGCAGGTTGCGTCAGGAGGCATCGTTACCGTCTCGACTCGTAATGAATAAGTCAAAGAGTCACGGCCTCAATGTAGAAAATGCCAAATGAAAGGTTGATAAATATTGGATGTCATGTGATGATGCACGTAAGATGTGATGTTTGGGTCTCTGGGACAGATTTGTAATATAAGAAGATGCAATAAGTGATTATTTCAAACTCAGACTGAGACTCGGAGGAACATGTACTACAGCTTTTCATTTTACAGATATGGGTTTTCGGTCACTGGGACCTGTGTCTGAATGTTTTGTCTCTTATGATAATGTTTGTTTATATTCTTAACATTGTTTCACTCTCATGTCATTAATACTCCTTTCAAAGCACTATTATTGATGAAGGTGGTCTGCTATTAATCTATTATCTGTACATAAATTGTTAGGACTGTGATTTCTGATTGAAGCCACATCTCTGTGCCTGCATTAAAATGTGATCATAATTAAGTAGGTAATACGCACAAAATGCATTACATATGAGCAAGAAAATACAAATCTTCCGATGTTTCTGTTGTATACGTATACTGTACTTGAGAGCTCTCGGTTTATATCTTTCAAATCTTAAGCGACACAATTTTTTGGTCTTTTTTGTGATAAAACAAAACGAAACTGTGCATCATGTTCAAAATAAACACATCTTCGAATATATATGTTTAAGTAATATGCAATTCAATGAATCAACGTTTCAGCTCTGAGGACTGAATCCGCTCCTCAACCGACACAGACTGAACAAACACCCACCATCCCCAGCTTTGCATTGTGAGAGTATTAAGTTTTGAAGAAATAACGACGCTCTGCTGAGTTTCCTTGTAAGCAAACATCTCATATTTACATTCTCTGTTGCTCGATAGAAAAGTAGCGTGTATGTGTGTGTGTGTGTGTGTGTGTGTGTGTGTGTGTGTGTGTGTGTGTGTCCTGCAGGCACAGCAAACACACTGAATGCATCTCCTGCTTCATTTTCATAAAACATGCTTTGTTTACATTCATGTTTGCTAGCTTCCCTCTTCTTCTTCAGCGCCGTCGCTTCTGTGCGATGCTGCCGCCAACTGTCGATCAGCAGACGAGCTGGAAGCGCTCGACACACAGGTTCCCGATATAAAGCAAATACACTTTCAACGACTAGGATTCCTCTAGCCTGCAAAATCTTTCAAGGCTCTCCATGCCGCCGTGTCCACTTGTTGTATGCAGGGTCAGGTTTCTTCTGACTCCTCAAGATCCCTCGACCGTGTCTGAGGGTTTGTGGGTCTGTTTGTCCCTTTGTATCATATTTGCTATATGTTTTTTTAGGGACCTGTCTTGATACCATGATCAAAGTTCTTCTTAAAAACCTGATGTGTTTTCTGCCTCCTCTTGGATTATCTGCACCTTAAGATTGTAAACAGTTTTCCAAAGGTTTGGAAAGTTTGAAAAAGTAATAATAGAAAAAATCAATTCAATCCTAATTATCAAATATTTTGTAACCCAATGATCATGTCGATAATGCATATATTGGATGTAGCTTTCTGTCCTAAACCAGACAACAAATAATGGTCCTCATTGTTGAAATTCAGTGTTTTTGGCAATATTTTGGGAGTTTTTTTTTAGGCCATCTAACTCTCACACCATGGGGACAGTTTAGAGTGTTCAATCAGCCTAGACATGCATGATTTTGGACTGTGAGAAGAAACTGTGAAGAGTCCCTGGAGAAAACCCACGCACACGGAAGGAGAACATACACAACTCCACACAGAAAGGCCCTCAGTCCAAATGGGAGAGAGGAACCCGGATGCTTAACATCCACTATAATAATAATAATAATAATAATAATAATCCACCATGTCCTTATTTGTGTTTGCAGTCGAACTTTCGCTGTGATCATTAAATTGCCGTTTATACCTAATATATAAAACATGATACAAATGTGAGTGTGTGAGTGCATGCAATAAGAGCAGTGGTGGGTGCAGTTTAGCGCAGGGAGCAGCGCAAAAAGCCTCCAGGCCGTTTTGGGCGATTGATGTCCGGCGGGTGGCCGAGGAGCACTAACTCACGCCGCTCACTGACGGCGTCTGAAACCTCTCATTAGTTTAAGTGTGTGAGAGTTCGCTGCCTCTGCACCCCGTAGACAGCTCAGAGAGGCAGAGGGCCAAAAGCCCCTCAGATGGCTGTCTCTACAGGGGAGAGCCGCGCAAGCAGGGGGACGAGGATGCCTGCGAGCTGCACACAAACTTTGACACACACACACACACACACAAATGCATTCTTGCACACACACACATGGTCTCTCTACCGACGTCTCTCTCTTTGGTTTTCTCACAGAGTGCACGTACGCGCAAGCTTAACAGCAGGGTCTAATGAGGTCTGAAATATGAGCGGTAAACATTTGTATGGACAGATGTGGATTAATGTTCATCTTTTCTTCAAGCCACAGATTAAATCTGGTGCACCGCCGCACAGGTTTTATTTATTTATAATTTTTTTTTATTTGATTACAGAGAGATAGAAATAAAGACAGGATGTAAATGAGACACAGTGGGAAAAGTGAAACAAAGGAAGTAGGAAAAAAAACAAAAAACAGAGCGATTGTGTCTCCTACTGCAGGGAAGTTGCCAGAAAGAAGCCAGACAGTGAAAGTGGAAGAAACAAAGAGAAAGAAAAAAAAGAAAACTAGCAGCGGGATTGGATGGAAGGGGCGGCAGAGGGAATTGTCAGATGCTCCTTCATTCCTGTTGTGGGTTGCTGAAGTGAAGGAGAAGAAATTTGAGTCATGAGGATGGAATCAGAAATGTCAACAGATTGAGTCAGAGCAGAGCTGGGACCGTCTGGAAGGAGAGAGTATCAACAGTGACTGAGGGGCGCGCAAGATTTAGGGACCGTCGCCGGGTTAATGGCAAAATTATTGGACATCATGAGTGTGTGTTTGTGTGTGTGTGTGTGTGTGTGTGTGTGTGTGTGTGTGTGTGTACGTGTTGCATGGGGGAGGATGTGGGATTGGCTTAGTCTGCTGTCTATAATGAATGGTTAATGTTAGTCGGGGAAAAAATGAATACGGTCACCATCTGCTCGATCTAAGTCTGCGTTCTGTGCATGTGTGTGCGTGCACATTTGTGTGTGTGTGTGTGACAGTCATGCAGCCACACACACACACACACACACACACAGACACACAATGTGCTCTTGGAGAGGGATTTGGAAATATGGAATGAAAGAAAAGGGAGGGAGGAAGAAAGAGAAGAGGAAGCAACGAACAGAGGAGGGACATGCAACAAAAAAGCTGCACAAACGAGACAATGAAAGGGGCACGAGGGAGATTATTCATGGACGCACATCACACATCGTGTGTGTTTAGACGGAGGAGCGATGCAGATACAGGTGTCTTGTCAGGTTTGTCGAACATGTAGAGAAACATTCTCAAATTACTGAATGTACATAAATGTTAACACTACAGATATTATGACAGAGGTTTAAGCAATTAGGCTATTTGCACGGCTTTCATGTCTCTCACCATGGTACATGCATTGATATGTGTTTTTC
>CM055193.1:8056358-8061358 GCA_029224185.1 Karalla daura | reverse complement strand
TCAGCCATCCATCCATCAATCCGTCCACCCATCCATTCACCAATCCATCCATCCACCCATCCAACCATCCACCCATCCACTCACCCATTCAACCATCCATCCACCCATCCATCCATCCATCCATCCATCCATCCATCCATCCATCCATCCATCCATCCATCCATCCATCCATCCATCCATCCATCCATCCATCCACCCATCCATCATCTATCTATCTATCTATCTATCTATCTATCTATCTATCTATCTATCTATCTATCTATCTATCTATCTATCTATCTATCTATCTATCTATCTATCTATCTATCTATCTATCTATCTATCTATCTATCTATCTATCTATCTATCTGTCTATCTGTCTGTCTGTCTGTCTGTCTGTCTGTCTGTCTGTCTGTCTGTCTGTCTGTCTGTCTATCTATCTATCTATCTATCTATCTATCTATCTATCTATCTATCTATCTATCTATCTATCTATCTGTCTGTCTGTCTATCTGTCTATCTATCTATCTATCTATCTATCTATCTATCTATCTATCTATCTATCTATCTATCTATCTATCTATCTATCTATCTATCTATCTATCTATCTGTCTGTCTGTCTGTCTGTCTGTCTGTCTGTCTGTCTGTCTGTCTGTCTGTCTGTCTGTCTATCTATCTATCTATCTATCTATCTATCTATCTATCTATCTATCTATCTATCTGTCTGTCTGTCTATCTGTCTATCTATCTATCTATCTATCTATCTATCTATCTATCTATCTATCTATCTATCTATCTATCTATCTATCTATCTATCTATCTATCTATCTATCTATCTATCCGAGCTTAAACGTGCATTTTCAGTTCACCTCGAAAAACCCAAACGTCCTCATATAACATGATCCCGACTTCCTGACATCCTGCTCGTCTTCTGTGCATTTTTCCATGGCATAGTTTATCCTCGTGACATTTGCTTGTCCATAATCTGTCTATTATCTGTCTCGGGACGTTCTCCTGACTAATCCATCTTTGTTAGCATCCAGAGTCACGTTACAGCGTCAAACGCAAGCCACGCGGACATCTAGCCCTCTGACACTCTGCCGTCAACCTGCACATCTGGGACGTCAGAACCAGATGTGGTGATGTGATCTCTGGGAGCTGAATCAACAGTGAATGACTCCCACCCACAAATGTCTCGATCATGTAGATCTGACAAAAAGATCTCTGCACCTCAGCTCTTGCTGCAGACTGTCCCCCACAAAATACCTGCTAAAAACTTCAGTATTCACCTGCCATTACAAGTAATTATTTCCTTTTCTATAATTTAAAGGATTTTGGAGATTTAAAAAAAAAACTGTTTTATCTTTTCATTGAATTTGATGACAATGATGGAAAATCACAGAATATTCCAGGATTGTCCCTTACAACTGCATTACAATACAATTATAATTTAATATGATTTAAATCAGAAGACAATTACATTGTGTAAAATATGAGTTATCTATGTGATATCTATGTCTTCACTTTAGTGAAGTGAGATACAGTGAATAACTGAGTCTCATTTATGAACATCATATTCATACTGTGATAAACTGTAAGACATTTTTGGAGCAATCCAGTAAACAGCATGTATTTTGTAATGCATTTCGCCGCTTTTGTTTATCATTACACAACAACAATATTAAAAACGGCCTCTTCTCTTCTAATCACAGGCCACTGACTGCACTGCTCGGTGGCACGGCAGCGCTTAGCTTCACATGCAAACATTCTCGTCTTTCTCTGCGCTGAGACAGCGAGGCCGACGGCCGCCTGTCAGGAAGTGGACAAGTGCAGGTTCACCTCGGTGAACATGATTAAATCACACAATAACCTCCTTCCCCTTATCAAATCCTCTTAAGCAGGCTGTATTACATATCTGCCAAACAAAGAAAACTCAATCAGAACAATCAACCAAGCCAGGCCAAGCCCGCCCGACCAGCTTGTCTGATCCCATTGCCGTGATTAAAATGAAAATGGAGCTGGGACATTACCAGAAATCCCATGTTCACCTTATAAGGAAGATCAGAAGTCTGTGTGTGTGTGTGTGTGTGTGTGTGGGTGTGTGTGTCTGTGTGTGTGCGAGAGAGAGAGAGAGAGAGAGAGAGAGAGAGAGAGAGAGAGAGAGAGTGGGGATAATATAAATGTGTCCTGTGTAATTCCCTGGCTTGGATCACAAAACACAGTTTTTATTGTTTGCAATATTAATAGAAGAAAGATTATGATTGATGGGATTGGATTAGAAATGTTTAGCTTTTTCCATTTGCAAAAGGTAATAAATGAATTTGTTTACGAGAAGCGTGTTCAGGGGAAAACATGTTTTTATCATGCTGCGTGGATCTGAAGCACCTGTGAAACTCGAAACAAGTTCAGATTATGGTTTCATAGAAAAAGCAATAAAATGGTGGTTAGGAAACTTTTTGTCTTGCAAAGTGCACAGGCCAAAACACACATTTTATTTTGTTATTTATTTTCTTAAGCGTGACCAAAGCTTAGTAATTTGCCCATCTACCTAATAATAAGATTAAACTATATTTATGTATTATACAACATTAATAATTTGTTTCTAGTAAGTCCATTCCAGTAAAACACAATGTTTCCATTTTAATTGTTGTAAAAATAAATATTGGATGTATTAGGCTTCATACGGCCTTTGGTGCTTCACCTCAAAATCAAATAAAACCAAATTAGATGCAAAGTCACCATTGTTGTCAATTGTGCATGTTCAGTATCAGTTTCTGTGTGTGTGGGAAGGAGGTCCTTTATTTTTTGCTGCATGTCTGTGCATGTGTGTGTGTGTGTGTGTGTATGTGTGAGAGAGAGAGAAACAGAAAGGGAGAGAGAGAGAGAGTGTGAGACTCCTGGGCGGGCTTACAGTAAGAGGCAAGCTTCACATTACTGTTGCTCCAATTCACTTCCTGGGATAATCCTTAACACAACAGAGGGAACGGCAGGTGACCTGGCCCGACAGAGCTACAGTATGGGGCTCCATTAACAAACGCATAAACACACCCGGCCACAAACACACACCACACCTGCGTGTGCACTTTTTTTTTCTGCACACACACACACACACACACACACACACACACACACACACACACACACACACGCACACACACACACACACACAGAAGCACCCATTCATAAATAATACCAATATGACCCTCCCTTCACCCTTCGCTCTCTCCCTCTGCTTTTCCGCTCCGCCGTAGTTTCCTCTCCTTCCCTCCCCTTCCACGACTCTTAGAGAAACATATTGCGGCTCTGCTGCCCGAGACGATGGCGTGTCATTCATCCCCCGGCCCCAAAGTCATCGCCTCCATTAACAGCGCTGCTCTAATTAAACCTGGAAATGACAAACACGTAGACACAAACACGGGCCACGCTGCTCCTAATGGCCCGCTGCGGCGCCAGGGAGAGTGATGGGCAGCTGTCTCTTGTCCATCGTCTCTGCTGCTCAACCTTGAGACAGAGGACCTGGGGGACGTCTGTCGGACCACCCGAGATAACGCTGGAAGCTTAGCAGAGCATTGATAATGAATGATTTATATATAGTGGGCTGGCAGTTAGCTAGGTTAATTGATTCATTAACTGAGAGCAATATTGTCTTTTTAAACAAGGTGATGTTTTCATCGCGGCGTTCGGTATGTCCCCCATACGTGTTCGTCGCCTCCCAGATTTTCGTGCGAGTAAAACAAAAACAGCGGGGGAGCGCACGCAGAGACAAACATGAGGTGTTTTTCTGTTGTTTGACTCGGGACCAAAAACAATTGGAGAACAATAACTGCCCCCGCGGATCATATCCAGGGTTATTATCCTCTTATTTGCCTTCTATGAAAAGGGAATAACAAGGTAGTGCGAGAGCTAATCTGTATTGACCACTGCAGCACTAGCATCAGCAGCATAAATCTGACATAATCAATTAACCCTGTGAAGCCATTCAAAAGCTGACCTTTTTGTTGTCTTTGTTGAACATCTCCCCCAGAGCATGGTATCATCTGCGTATAGGATTTTTGTTTTGTAAAATACTTGAACCATCAGACAAATGTGGCAATCAGCTGATCACCACACTGTTTATCTTGCAACCCTTATTGTTTTGATCACAATGTTTATATTGTAAAGCTAACCCCTAACACTAAACTGTAACCCTACACACTAAACCATAGCACTTAACTCTAACCCCAACCCCAACCCTACATATAGACAATAACCCCAACTATAAAGCCTGATCTTAAACCTAAACTCTAACCCTAAAAACCCAGAACCTTAACCTTAAACCTGAGCCCTGACCCTTAATCCATTGAACCCATGAAGCCTGACCCATGATATCAAGTCATAGATATCAAATACCATGTGATGTGTTATAGGAATATCATGTAGAAAATACATGATAAACCTTAGTATAGTATAATATAGTAGTAATAGTAGTAATAGTATAGTGTATGGAGTACTGTAGTGTTCATACACTTATTTGAGGGCAACATAACTAACTAAAAATCTATATACAATGCAACCTAGTGAAACAGCGACAGAAATAGATAGCTCTGAAAGTCTCTCCTCCTTACGAAGAGAGAACAAAAGAGAGTGTTTTTATTGTGTTACAACTTTGTGGAAACCAGCAGCTTTCCAAAACGTTTCTATTCATCTCTATCTCCCCTTTTCAATCACCAAAATCATCCACTTTACTATCGCGGTGTCCTGAAGAAACCTTGAGATAAAAAAAAACAAAGCTCAAATCCATTTCCATATTAGTATGAAATGTTAGAATATTTCAGTGGAATTATCCCCTCCACAAAACAGACTAAAACCCCTCTTATTCCTGCTAATCCTTCAAAGACTGTGATATTACCTGATAGGAGGTTGTACAGTGTGAATACTATCAACAAGACATGGTGAAAATAATGTAAGCAGGTCCCTGCTGTGGAGATTAGAGTGAACATGTCGCTCTCTCAATTTATCTGTTCCCCCCGAATTGTAACGCC
>CM055193.1:7813858-8051358 GCA_029224185.1 Karalla daura | reverse complement strand
TGCAGACATCACACAGTCTGTCCGTACTCGTGCACCACACTGGGCTGTCGTGCGAGTGGTAGCGCGCCGCACTGTAGCGCTGTGTGTTTGTCTGCATGAGGACACTGTCAACACCAGACAAAAGGTACAAACAAGCGGTAGGAGGTCTGTGCCCGCGTGTCTGAAATTCATCTATTTCGCCCTATACTGCTCAAATCTAGAATAAATACTATAGAAACACACATATCCGGCCTATAAAACACCACTAACAGTCGTTTAATGAATGCTTCTCACACTATGAGATAACCGGTTTGTAAGCTGAGCATGAACAGCAGCAAACATAATATATCAGTTGTTGTCATGTAAAATTAACACAGCAGAAGTCAGAGATACCGAACGTGTCCTGACATCAGCTCAAAGCTACATTATAATGTGCACGGGATGATTCGTTAAAACATGTTAATAGCTGCATGAGAGTTAAAGCAGCAACACCGTATTTCCTTGATTCCTATGATTTTGCAAATCCTTTCAGAGTTATAATCACACATGGGATTACGTATGCTTGCAAAACTCGGTTGAAAACGAGGAATCAGGATTTCACTTTTGTCATAATTTTTGCAGCCGACTCAAGCTTTACAAACAGTGATCCTGTTTCTTTTATTCCACATCTCAATACACGTGTTTGACTCTCTGCAGGAGCATGCCAAGGGCACGCTGAAACCCTGACCTGTGCTTAGATATTCTCACTGTTTCACTAAAAACAAAAACAGATCCTCTTGTATGTTTGTTTTAGTCTGTGTTGTACTGTTACTTTTTTCCCGCTTGTTCTAAACACAGTTAATTGAATTCCATTTATTAAAACACTGAATTGTATTCATCTGCTTTGTAGTGGAATGAAAATGTGATTACAGACATAAATTGTGCATTCATTAAAACCGAAATGAATTGAAATGAGAGCATCATTTAGCGTCTCCCTCTCTCTCCCTCTCTCTCTCTCTCTCTCTCTTTGCCATCGAGTCAAAGTGAGCAGCCGCAGAGCAACATAAACACACTAAGCACTCGGCACACTTTACCACTTCTGTTGTTTTAATATGAGTGTTCACAGAGAAAGTCTAAACACACAGAGTGTAACTTACACAGTCGTCTCACTGCTTGGGGAAAAATTAAGGATAGTTTGTGATCTTAAAGCACACACCACCCACTGCTGAGGGACCAGAGGACCCGGGCCATGTGACCAGCAAAAGAAAAAAAGAATCACAAATCTGTCACAATGTATAGACGTGGCCTACATGACACACTGCCACCATGCACGCGAATGGCCATGAAGATAATAAGGAGGACACAATAGGACATATATTTCAACAGCTCGACATTAAAGGCCTATAGGGAGGGGGGAGAAAAAAAAAAGAAAGTGACCACCCATCCGAGCGTCCCCTGCAAAAAAGGCAACCGTCTCATTTGTGGCAATTAGGCTGCGAGGGGACTGATGGAGCGCAGGGCCCGAGTGCTCACATCATCGGCAGCATTTGTCACATTTCATCCCCGCTGCCTTGAACGTCTCGTGGGGCCTCAGACGAGACACGTGTCATCAGAGGGGCCAATTTAAGATGCCATGGGTGGCCTGTTGTTGTGACATGCAGCTAAATTGTAAGACAGAGATTGGGGTGGATCACTTAGTCACTCTCGAAACAGCATAAATAGACCCCGCCTGATCTAAGTGTCGGTTCTAATGTTCTCTAGCATGGCTCAGTTTGTGGAGGACGAGCACGAATGGCTGATAAAGGAGGGGGGAAAAAAAAACAAAAAGACGTGTGAGGTTTAAAAGTAGTCATTACTTTTTGGTTGAGCTTGTTAAGAAATGATTATGAAATATCACTGCTTTTAATCTCAAAATCATTCAGTGTCGAGGCTGCGATGGGAAAAAGCATATTTTCTAATTTCAGGCCTGTTTGACAAACCAGCGTTATCTAATTTGGTCCAAAAATATATATTTATGTGGATTAAACTGGAAGAAATCACATCCCGAGCTTCAGTGTTAATTTACAGCTATAAACACTGCGAGCATGATGGCGTCAGGTGTTTTTATCCATCATCTCAGCCACTTTCGTACCCAAATGCAAGAAGAGTGTAAATTGTGATATGTAAATTTAAATAAAATATAAATATAATTATAAAACTCACAAAGCGACAGTAAAACCATGGCACGAGGGCGCTAGCAAGATGAACGAGGCAAAGCGCCGGCTTCCAGGTGAAGGTGACAAACAGACCTGAGCCCCAGAGACAAAGAAAACACACACCACATGTATGCATCTGTGTGTGTGTGTGTGTGTGTGTGTGTGTGTGTGTGTGTGTCCAGAAATCACATTTCTAAAAGCATCATCTCATAAGACAAAAACCTGCTGAAGGAAGCTGGCCCCCGTGACGCTCAGTGAATTAAGTGGAGCAGGGAGACAGGGGCTGAAATCGTGTTAATAGCTGTCCAGGGTCTAAGAGGGGAGCCTGCAATCACCCAAATACCCAGAGACAGGTCCGGGACGCCCCCGGGGTGGGGGGGGGGAGAAGAGGCTCCTGCATCCTGCCCCTCAAGCCCCACCAGCTCCTGCAAAAACCCCGGGTTATACACATCCTCATATCGCCATGAACACGTCCTCGTGTCAGAGGCTTCTCATGCAAGAGCAGGAAGTTGCCAACTCATTTTGGAAACGCACAGCCAGAAGCTGAGGAGAGCTGGCATCGTCTAAAACAATATGAGATGTGGTTGTGTTTCAGATGTGGTTTGTGTGAAATAACCTGCGTTTTGCCAAATATTAGAGCAAAATAGATATTTTAAAGTAATCATTTCAAAATTATCCATAAGCAAATTGTGTCATTTAAAATGTTTTCGAGCCTGCGAATGAACCGTGCTGGTGGAAATGAAGCAAACCAGGTCCAAGCATAGATATGTGTTTTAATTATAAAGACATATAAACAATATATGAAATCCATGTTGCAACACAACCAAAAACGCTTCTTCAATGTATAGGCTGCAGTTATATAACCATGAGAAATAGCTGGACTGGACTGGAGCAAGTGGTTTTTTTTTTTCTCTTTTCTTCCACAGTTGTACAATACAATCATGTGAGATGTGCAAAAACTTAAGAAGTTAATGCAATAACGAAACAAACACATTTCTGCAGATAGATTCAGCAAAACATCATATTTTTCTCCCCCTAAACACACACACACACACACGCATACACACACACACACACAGCATCAGCACAGTCAGTCCAGGGAACCCATTCATAGATTTTAAAATCTAAAAGTCCAGATCAGGGTCGCAATTCTACTTTTTTTCGTGATGTTCTTGAATGTTGCATAGATTACAATTGGGAGCTGAACTCATTTTTAACGTCGTCTTTAGGAGGCCTGAACAGTTGTTGTTTTTTTTTGTGTGTGTGAGAGTTAAATCTGCAGTATATTTACTTAACCATACTTTAAAGATTATGCATCAGACTAAACTTGTTTTATTTTTCCACAGAATGATTTAAAAATAACTAGAGAGGAGGGAGACAGAGAGAGAAAGTAGAGAGACAGAGAGAGAGCAGAGAAGATGGGGTGCAGTAAAAGGTAAAAGTTCAGGACTGTGCGGAGTGTGTGGAGGGGAGGGAAACCAGATCAAGGCTTGTCGTTGCAGTGTTTGAAGAGACTGGACGGTGTCCCGGAGTACGAGGTGCACTTTTCTGCACAGGTGGCGATAGCGGAGCCCGAGAATGGGTAGACAGCCGCCTGTCCAAAGGGCGCCAGGGCGGTGGGGATGGGAGAGCTTATGGTCTGTCCCTGGTTCAGATAGGCCACCAGCCGCCTCATCTCCTCCAGAGCCTGCGCCTGCATGAGGATGTAGTTCTTGGCCAGGAGGAGAGTGGCTATTTTGGAGAGTTTTCTCACCGAGGGGCTGTGCGCGTAGGGGATGACGGAGCGCAGTCCGTCCAGCGCGTCGTTCAGGTCGTGCATCCTGCGTCGCTCCCTGGCGTTGATGCTGAGCCGCAGGGAGCGCTGCTCCTTGGACTTCTTGGCCAGAGGACCTCCCGGTTTGTCGTCCCCGAACGAGGGTCCTCTCTTGCGGGTCTCCAGCGAGTCGAAGCCGTCCTCGTCGTCGCTGGTGTGCTCCCCGCCGCTCTCGTTGGACTTCGCCGTCTGCCCCGAGAGGAAGTCGGTGGCCGGGGTGAGAGGGAACCGGGAGCCGGGACTTCCTGCCCCGTGTCCGGGCCCGAACCCGAAGGCGGACTGTCCGTAGCGCTGCGTCAGGTCCAGGAGAGCGTCGTTGCTGATGGACTTGAGCAGGTTCTCATCGCTGACATTCATCTTTCTCTTCCAGGAAAAGTCTTTTTTTTTTCTTTCCTCTATCCTGTCTTATTAGAGTTGCAGTGTTCTTGGAGTTCCTCCTCTTCTTCTTCTCTGTCTGTCAGTGCTCTTGAAGAAGGAGGATCTGAAGCTCTACATGCGCTCACCTCCTCTGTGCACTGCGCTCGCGCCTGGTTGCGTACATAGCCCACGTTCTTGTCTAAACTGAGCTCGCGGACACCGGAGAGGCTCGTGTCCCCCCTTCTTCTTCTCTTTTTTTCTCCCTCCTCGCGCTCCCTCGCCTCGGGCTTAACTGTGACTCGCGCGCTGCTGCCCCTGCTAGCGAGTTAGTATAGGAGCGCGAGGCCCGTCGGGGATTATCTGAACCGTCCAATCAGGAGGGCGTTTCAATTAACTCCCAGCTCCCGGTGTCTCAATAATTACAGCCGCGAAGTGGCGTCGCAGGCGTCCACGCATTGTCCACTCAGTGCGATGAGATGAGCTGCAAATTAAGCCTTTAGACAAAACACGGTCAGAGAAGTAAGTGGATAACACTCACCTGTGTGAAGCTCAGACACACTGTGAGGGATCAGGTGAGGGAGCACGAGACACACTGAGGATGCTCTGAGACGTGAGCATGTGACCTCCGCCTTCTTTCTTTCTTTCTTTCTTTCTTTCTTTCTTTCTTTCTTTCTTTCTTTCTTTCTTTCTTTCTTTCTTTCTTTCTTTCTTTCCCCAAATTTCCAAAAGGGAATTTCCCTGTGGTTTTATCTATCTATCTATCTATCTATCTATCTATCTATCTATCTATCTATCTATCTATCTATCTATCTATCTATCTATCTATCTATCTATCTATCTATCTATCTATCTATCTATCTATCTATCTATCTATCTATCTATCTATCTATCTATCTATCTATCTATCTATCTATCTATCTATCTATCTATCTACTTTCAGCATAGTATATTGATTTACTGTTGTGTTTCTCTTTCATTTGCTATCACATCTTGATAGTTTTAATGCAAAACACACACTTCTGGATTGTTTTTATTTATCCTAGACTTCAGTTCACAGAGGAGGCTCTTTGTGTATGAGCACACACATCATCAGCACATTGGCATCAAATGCTCTGGGACCTGAGCACTTTCTGTAAAAGTCACCTGAGCAGAGAAGGTAGCATCTCATGCTGGCCAGTCAGTGATTGGGGACAGATACAGTCCATACTCAGTTCCCTCTGTGTTCCATGAGTCATAAGCGTCCATGAATAATGCATTGTGTATACGGTACATGCAGAGCTGTGTGGTCACATTTGAGTTTTTTTTCCCTCCTCATATTGGATAAAAGCAAAATGGTTGTGTAAATGTTAACTCCCAGATCAGACTGAGAGCCTTTTTGTGTACGGGTTCATGCTCTGTGTGCATGTTTTTCTCCAGGTACTGCGGTTTCCACACATAGTCCAAAAACATGCATGTTTAGATCAGTTGGTCATTTCGTTCAATTGGTAATTGGTCAATGGACCTAAAGTGACCCTAGGTATGGGTGTGAGAGTATATCCTCTATGTGTGTGTGCCCTGTAACCTCTCCAGGATGTGCTGCTGGATTCATATGTGTGCTGGGATCCACACCAGCAGACACCATTACTATTAAGATAATGGATAAGCAAGATAGATGAATTTGCCATTTTACACCTTTATATGTTGAGTATCCACGTTTAGGGACTAGGCAGATAGAAAAAAAAATTGATGCAACTCTGCTAGAGTCGGCTCAGCAGACAGTGTGGTATCTTACACAGGTTAGTCTGTGACTGGTGGATGAACATATCTGTCTGTGTGTGCTGATAGTTCCATTAATTATCCACTGAAGATATTCAAGGGTGCACTCATACCCAAATAAACCACTACAAGCCTAACTTTAGTGAGTCTTCATCTAATTCAGAGCCAAGGTGACCTGAAATAGCTCACACAAGGAGGCCGCAATTACATCACATCTTCTTTTCTTAGCCTTCTGAGCTTTTAACAGGTGTTTGCAAGTGCGTAAAGTTGATAATGAAGATAAGGCTGCCCCTCAGTGTTCAGTAGAGAACATTACACTCTAATGACGACGCTGATCATTGCTTCCACATAGCTTCCGGAAAGATCATTGCTTTATGTTCTTGTGCCACCTTGTGGAGAGACAGGCAATATTAGTAACCCGGTTTTCACTCTATCCATCCATCCATCCATCCATGCATGCATTATTTTACATGCTCAGAACCCAGTGGTGTGGTATTAAGGCAAATACAGGGAATATACCATGGGCAGGTTGCTGTTGCAGTTGCAGACCCAACCAAATTTTCATGGGCCGGCACTGATTTTAACTGTGAAAGGGAACTGGAAAATATGGGGAGAACACAGAACTTCCACATGATTTGGATAGTCTATAATACAGGGGTGGGCAAGCTACGGCCCGGAGGCCACATGCATCCTGTTAAGACTTTTAATCCGGCCCACTGAACTTGAAAAAATTATAACAAGAAAAGCTCCCAGAGAGCGCGGTTCTCGTTCCCATTCCCCAGCCTGCTGGGCTCTCTCCCGGTGCTAGCAGCTCTAATACCTTGTTTCCACTATGTGGTACCGACTCAAGTCTACTCGACTCACTCAGCCTTTTGTGCGTATCCGTATGAGTTATAAATAACAACTTTCCAAGTAGGATTGGATACAGAAAAGTGCATATCTTGTACATATCATAACCTGACTCGTTGTCTGGGTAATTTCCCAAACTACCCTTTGTTTTCCACAGTAATTTGTTTCACTTTTCTCAGACCGATGCATTTGTGGAGTTACTGAGGAGTTACTGAGGATTGCAGTGGATATATGTTCACACTTGAATGAGCTGAATGAGCTGAAAGGATCGGTTTTTGCATGACATGTGCACGCACATGATAGCCTTCAAAACCAATCTGGCTTTAATTTACAAACAAATTCTAAGTAAGTCAGTCACTCATTTCCCCTCCCACGTCATACTGAAAGCAGCAGGTGGATTTTAAATCATTAAATCTGACATATGCTACTAATTAGATATTATCTTGTAATAGCTCAACTGATTTGTTATCTTTGTATTCAGGATTTCATTTTAATTCTTAAACAGGAGCCCTCTAATGTAATACTGCTCATGATTATGATTTGCACACATCAGTGACCTGACCTGATCTGTCTATTGAGCTCTAAATCAGATTTAAACTCAATTGCAATATGCAGACAGTGAACTCTATTCATTAATAATGTGGATAATAAAACATTATGATACTATGCTGAGGTTGAGTGAGTTCATCAATGAACCGCAAGGTGAATGCACTCGCACAGGTGCGATCAACAAAAACAAAATGAAAAAAAAAAAAAACAGGCCAGAAGCGAGACAAATATCCATAGGAACATGTATGAGCATAAAACCACACAAAGAACTCCAAGTGCAAAAATAACCTTTCAACAATATGACTGAAACAGTCCATCCCTCATCCTACCTGCTGGTTCGTACACCCTGTGGTGTCTGTATGGTGCATATCTCTAATGCACATAGGGTTAGTAGGGTAGAGGCAGGGAAGATAAACACACCAGTCAGTCTTACAGCTATGGGCAATTTTAGAGTGTCTGGTCGAATTAAACATGTATGTTTCTCTAGACAATCCAGCGAATCCCCCAGTGAGAGCTGAACTTCTGACCCCTTGGTTTACTAGACCTGTACTCTAACCAATGAGCTTTGGAGCCTCTTGTTAAGACACTTATTTAAACAATATTTTTGGAGTAAGTTAAAGTGAAAAGATCTCACAAATATCTCACCCAGATGTTTGGACTTGACTGTTTCATTAAATTCATTAACTGTGGTCCACCATGCAAAAGGAAGCTGAGATGCATTGTTGACTATTTTATTCATACCAAAGCTTTACAATGAAGTTGTCAAAATGTCTGAAGGGAAGTGTGTCCATTATCTCACTTGTTGTGCACCCAAAAGTGTTGAACACAAGGCGTATACCAGAAATACACCTGTCTATCATGTAGCACCCTTGCTATCATATCTAGGGCAGTGTTAACAGACTGTGAGAGGAAACCAGAATACACAGAGAGAACATACACACTCCAGACTGAAAGTCCATTGGTCCTCTGGTACTTCCAGAGTAGAGTCATGTTTTTTTTTTTTTTTTACAGTTTCATGGTTTGGTAGCCTACAAACATACACCCAATAGAGAGCAATGCAGCAACTTAACCCACTCAACCATCCATCCATCATCCTAACTATAGTGGTGTTACAGTATAGGGCTGATGCCTGACCCCATGTTTTCACCAGTCCATCTCTCGCACCGAAACCAGTTTCCTAACAGCCCGATTCATGTTTTTGGTCTGTGGGAGGAAACTGGAGAGAGATGGGGAGAAGATGCAAACTCTAAACAGACCCTGATTTGAGACCCTCAGTCTGGCTGGGAGTCAAACCCAGGTGCTTCTGCAGCCGCTTTATCTTAAAGCCCCACAGTGTATGCTCCAATGTTGACCAGCAGATGGCAGAAAAGTCCATAAGTTCACACACAAAACGCCTCAAATACATATAATTGAAAATGCTCTACATTTAAATAATATCAATTAAAATTATATAACAATTTAAGTCATCATTTAATATCACATAGTTGGCAAATATGTCTCTTTGAAACTAATAATCTAACAATGACTCAAAAGATTTATGTTAACATGAGGCTTATACAGCACATGTTCTATTAAGAGAAATTTGCCTGGTTTACATGAGAGCTTTAAAACCATTTAATTCTAAATAAAAGTTACTTTGGCTTTAAAAAGACCATGTAAACACATCATTCCGAATTAAAATATTATTAGGAATTACATTCAATTCCAGATTAAGTGGGTGGTTTATTCCAACCTTTATTTCTCTTAAAGTTTACTCCAGTTGTTAAACACATGCTCATAAGAAGAAGTGCAGTGTATATCACAGTTCTGTGACGATACAAAAGCTGGTTGTTGTACAAAGATGAATTTTGATTCTGGAGGTGGAGTGGAGCTGGGGGGACACAGAGCAGCATCAGGCCCAGCACATCATGGGGGGGGGGGCAGTCAGCAGCCTCTGGACCATGGACCAGGGCTGGTCTGTGGTCCATGGACCCTGGTCCATCCCTCTTCCCAGGAACAGAGATGCCGCACAAGCATCCCAACACGACTCCATGTCCCCAGCCACAGACGCCGTCGGTTGCTCTGAAATGGTCGCAGTGAACACTAAAAACTACCAGCATTTTGATGCTGGAAACGTTTTTCAGCTTCAAGTTTTCTCTCTTGTCTGTCTCATTCAGAATGAATGGGGAACAACAACTTTTTGATGACGTCTGCTGTTAAAGGGTCGATAAAGCGGATTTAGCTTGTTTTCCATGTAAACTTTCCTTATTATTCAGAATTATTAGTATTATTATTATTACTGGAAGGACAATATTTTAATCTCAAACCTATTTAACTCCAAACATTTAATTTGGAATTTAAAAACATAATGTAAGTGAGAAATTTTATCCAGTGCTGGTAGGCTACATTTTGTAAAATTATTTAATTATTTGTGTTTTTTTTAGCACAGTGAAGTCCACTGTGATCTCATCCCCTAGTGTTCGTTTGACAGCACTGCACGGAGTCGTCACCTTCTTCTCCAGGAGGACTGAGCACTAAAAGCTTCTGATTCACAGAGAAAAGTGTCAACACACCAACTAATAATACATGATGCTCTTACAGCCCGTGTGCTGCAGCCTCGCGTCGCCATGGCAACTGCAGCCTCAGCCGCCACACAAAGCAATGGCGGCTGTGACTCTGGGTGCTGAGAGAACTAGCCTCTCAGGGTTTTTATTTATTTATTTATTTATTTATTTATTTTATTTTATTTTATTTATTTATATTTGCAGTGACGCAGAAGGACCACCATGGGGCAGAAAAGTATTTTTTTAAACATTGCTGGGAAAACTGAGGCAGCGCTGTTATATTTGACAGGAACAATGAGTGTGTGCATGTATGCATGTGTACGTGCATGTGTGCGTGTGTGTGTGTGTGTGAACAGCCAAGCATCCGTCCTGTCCCTGAGCTGTATAAGAAGCTCTGAGTGGTTCCTGCGAGCAGAACAGAGGGAGCGCTGCACATGTTTTTGCGTTAACTGTGTTGATAAGTTACACTAATATGTTGTGCATGGAGACCCAGCAGGAGCCACTCACGAGGGGTTTTCTCTCCGGGCTGTCTCTCGTATCCTAATTTTCAGCCTCACTCTCTCCTTCTGATTTTCACTCTTTTTTTTCTTTCTCACACTTACAGTGCACACACTGGCTCTCTCACTCACACACACACACACACACACACACACACACATACAGACACACACACGCATGCACACACATCAAAGTGCTGCTCTGAGTAAAGATGGAACAGGCTCCTTTGATCTCTCCCTGCCGGCTCTGATTAATGTGTGGATTTACAGTGCAGACCTACGGGGACCTGGCAGCCATGACACCCTTCTGCTGCACTAGGAATATAGTTTTTTTTTTGCCCCTCCACCCAATCACAGCCCTTGATTTTATTCATCGCTCCAATCGTGATGCTTTTCACATAGCCACTCGCCAAAGAACAAAACAAACCCGAGCCGTGCACTCGTTGAACCCCAAGACTCGTTGTCACAAATCACAAGGCAGCGTGCACCGTACCTGTCCAATCAGAGAGACTTCTCAAAGTCTCCAAAGGCTTTTTTTCCCCCCCTTCCACCCTCCAATCCAAACCCTTCATCTCAGAAGAGAGAGAAAGTTGCATGAGATAGATGCGGATCGGTGTGGTGAATGTTTAATTCAGTGAGTCTTGGCAGTCGCTCACAATGGTGGGTACAGTGTTGGTGTTTGGTGGGAGGTTCGCTGACGACGACAGAGCAAATGTTGGAAAAATTTAGCATCAAGCATCAAAGGAAGTGTTTGCGTGGCACACATTGCACAAAGTAGTTTGTGTATTGCACACTGCACCCACGCTTCATCACAAGCCAAGCCAAAATAAGTAAACAGGGAGCCCACTCTTTGCTCTGTCTTTGCTCTTTTTTTTCCTTTTTCTTTTTTTTTTTTACCCCAAATCTCTTTCCGCCATGTTTCCCCCTACACACACACACACACACACACACACACACACACACACACACGGATGCTGTATCTTTCGCTCTCCATTTTGTCTCCCCAGCGCTGCAGTGCAATGCAGATTTTTCGCAGGGTCGAGGTATGGTAGAGATAGGCGGGGTACCATGAATAATTGTTGAAGATATTTTTACTCTGACCCACTTTGGAGTCTCTTTCGCCCCCCTTAAAGGTGCCGCAGCCCGACTCTCTCTTAAGTCAAAACAAGATGTTTAAATGCGTTGCACCGACGCTCGGAGCGATCCGCTGGTGAGCTGTGTGGTCTCAGCTGCCTACTGAGTCTCTCTCTCTATCTAACAAACATTTGGCCTTTCTATAATCAGCATGATCGAGCACACTCTGTGTCTCTATGGTATCATGGCAATGCTCACTTTGCAGTTTTATTGAAGGATATTTTGGATGTGCCTTAATCCTCCTGTTACATATTCCCATACATAGTAAACCACAGACGGGAAGGAACTTATTCCCTAACGAAGATTAAAATTAGGTCTCATCGAATCACTGAGCTGTTAAAAACTGTGTTTATCTGCATTAAAAGGCCAACCTGGGGTCATTAACCCACATGTCCTGGAGAAGCTTGAAAGTTTGACAAATGTTCCAGTTGAAAAAACACATGGAAAATGTGGGTAAAAATGAGGGCGGCGAGAGAGGAATAAACATGACAGCAATTTGGGTAAATGCACAAAATCCATCGTACAAGTGAAAACGACACATGTCTGCAGCATGTAAAGCTGGAGGGGATGAATTAATGCATGCCGTGACGACTTGTCTGTCAGACAGTAGCAACTGGAAAAAGTCCTGGAAAATGATTCCAGGAAACGAGTGAAAGCGATGTTAACCCTGTTCACATAACAGCATCTACAGGCAATGAAGACTGGCACACACAGGACAGAAGATGAAAAGGTTCAGTCTTTAATATCGGTCCGGTACTTGACTGAATCGAGCAGGTCCTGAGGCTCTTGAACTGCATTGCACTGCATTTTGGGCATGCATGGGAAGTTTTCGAGGGTGGTATCAAAGCTGGTTTTAACAGCAGCCGGGTGGAGTTGAGCCCGTGGGTTTGTTTTATCGAACGGCAGTGAGCCTATACGTACCACGTTAAGCGCAGAGGGAGAAAAATGTCAGCCCCCTCTCGTCGCCTGCACCGCTCTCGGGGGGAAACGAAAACAAAAAAACTTTCATGTCAACGTTGCAGAAGCACGAGAGGCCTCTGACATCGTCTGCTCTGCTTAATATTAAAGTCTAAAATGAGGCAGCAACAAAGATTTGTCGGCTCATTGTTTGTGAGCATCAGACAGTGGGTTCAGCGCCAGTGTATTACATCCTCATTCAAAATCCCATTAACATGGACGTAATAAAAAAATATCCAGCCATGAAATGGAGCCAAACTCAACGGAATATTCATTTAATATATCAGGTTTTTAGCAGACTTTATTGAACAACATTTCCTCGGTCTATCAGCGGTTAGACATTACCCCTTGACAGAAGCAGTACGTCCATGGGCAACTTATGAGAGATATGTCTCTAATAAAAGCTGCAGAGATGCAAGAACAGCTCTGAAAGGAGCAGAGACTGCAGGTAAAAGCTGACATAATGTATACGAGTCCCGGTGAATTGGATGGATATAAACAATGTGACAGTTATGATGAAAGTGATTAAAACTGATTTATGTTGACCATGGTGAAGTCCTGGCTCTCAGGCCTCATCCGCAGTATAAAAACGATTAGAGGCTCCTTTATCAGCGCTGCTCTCCGAGCGCTGCTGCGGAGAAATGTTTGAGGTGGATACAAAGAGATGGGACATCAACAGAGTCCAGGAGAGGACAGGACAGGAGGACAGGACAGGAGATGAGCAGCAGAGGGATACAGTGTTCAGATAGCAGGCAGCTGAACAGAGATATGCACTCAAGGGAGGGTGAGTTATATTTGTATGGCACTTTTAACAACGTGGCAAGCTCAAAGTGCTTTAAATAAGACATAGAAGGCATCGAGGATGCGGAGTAGTGAGTTATGAATCACAAGACCAAATTTATTAAGATGCAAAAAGTTAAAGTTTTCAATCAGTCCTAGTCCCTGTTATCAGACTATGTTGTAGTATTAAAATAGTCTGTGTATAATAGTTCTTTTTTCTTTCCAACGTTTTCAGCATGATCTCCAAACTGCTGCAGTACATACACCAGACCAGTAGTGGGCACTGTGATTTTGTGATGAACTAAAAAATCAAAATGGATGCTAGTAAGAACTAGTGTTACAGTGGATATTAGTAGTTGTGAGTTAAAGATTTTGGTCAGTGATGATAGATAGTTACGATGCTACTGCTAATGCTAACTGCACCTAGCTCAAGGAAACAGAATAAAACACTAAGGCGCTACTTTTGATGCATAACTAAACATACAAAAATATCTTGTTTTGCAGTTTAACAGTCATATTTTATATTTATTAGACAAATTAGTACTAGTATTGTCATTATAATATGAAGTTGTTTAAATTGTACCTTTGTTTTATCCATTCAGCTCCTTCATGTTCATCTGAAAGTGCTGCTTATTTTACCGGCAATATTTTATATATGGTATAATTTATGCATTTAATATATAAGGATGTCGAGGAATAAAAGACATTTCCATTTTTTGGTACATAGATTGATAGGTAGATAGAGTAATCTGTTACTATAACTAATACTACTAATAATAATCGATAGCTGCAGTCCTGTTTCAAAGCTTTACCCTCTGGAGCCCATTTTTCATGCTGTTCTTGAGGAAACCAACAATTTCCTTTTTTTTTTTATTCACCTGAAAATATCAGGGAAAAAAGCACCAAAATGTGCGTGGTTTTGTACTGAGAACCCACACAGACATGGAGCGAACATTCAGATTTCACCCCTCAGTGAACCCAGCTCTTCCTTGCTGTGAGTTGACCGTGTTAACCACCCAGGCACCTGTCCAGAGTGTATTCCCTGCCTTCGCCCCGTGCGAGCCGCAATAGGCTCCGGCAGACCCCCATGCCACGGGCGAGCTACAAATCAGGTCAAGAAGAGTAATGAATGAATGAGTGAGTGGGTGAAAGATGCATTGGCAAACAGAAAAAAAAAAAGCTGAGTTTTGAAGTGGACCTCCAGGTGCTCTGGGAGCGTGTTGCACATATGTGCTGCATGAAAACTTAATGCCGTGCTGCAGTGTTTAGTTTTCACCCCGGGGATGGTGAACGGCGCTCGCACAGACTCTCTGAGGTGTTTGAATGGTCCATAATGGAGCAGCGGGTCACAAGCGCTCTCCGCTCGTCAATCACTCAGGGTTTGATAAGACCAGTGAGCGTATCTCAAAGTGCCCACTCGGTGCTTTTTATGAACCCTGTGCTCTCCTGGTGATATCGCTATATGCCAATCTGCGCCTTCTGTTTAATTATAGCGGGAGATTTTGTTGCTTTTTATCATCTGAGACGATGTTGAACAATAGAGGTGTGATGAGGGCTCCTTAACGGGAGCAGCCTCTTGTGCTCGAAGGTGAAATCTGAAAGCAGAACAAGTGTTAAAGGCAGAGCAACCTCAGTGTTTCTGAAAAGTGTTTCAGCTGTTGGAAAAAAAAAGAAAGAAGAAACCTTTTCAGTTATGATATAGGTGTATAGTTGTTCCCCATTGAGACTTCTGGGTCGTTTTTTTTTCCTTTTTTTTTTTTAGCAGTGGCTTAATAACCAGCTCTCGGGGTGTGTGGGAAGTATCCTGAGAGAAGGAAAGTGCTGACTATTTGTACAGCAGGAGATCTTCTGCCTTGCATTTTAAGTGTTTTTTTTTCTTTTTTCTGAAGCGAAAAAAAAAAAAGAAAAGGAAAAAGCTTCGGGAGAACATCGAAGGCGGCGGGGGGGGAAGCGTTTCAGATGTTGCACAATCTTTTCCAAAGTTTCATAACGGGATGATGTGTTTTCTCACTGATAGGATGGAATTGTATCACGCTCAGCTTTGTCAGGCTGGGAAAAGGCTTCATCCGATGACTGGTGGATGGAGAGTTTCTGGAGCAGATGCATCACTGTTGTAACGGCGACTCAGGTGTGTCAGGTGTTTGGCGTGGACCGGTCGACTGTCGATGAGCTCAAAAAGAGCAGGGACTGAAGTGGTGGACATCAGGCGTCTCACCAGCAGGGACTCGGAGGCCAGGATAGAGACGGGTTGGCAACAGATGCATCCTCCTCGTGTTGGTCAGAAGCTCCTACATCCAGTTTGTGAAACTGGAATCACAAGTACGTCATGTTCAAGCTTTTTGCTGTTAGAGCAAAACAGAAAAGGGTGAACCCGATGTCCACCCTCACCTGATGCTTCAGGCTGCTTTATTTCGATTCCCTAATGCATGTGCGACTAAAGAGTTCACATACAGATTGAAACGATGCACTTGTGCTGCTAAAAATTGATAAATTGAGGACTAAAGATGACCTGTTTTCCTCTCTGCTGTGGTCCCTCAGGAACTGAAAAATGATCACTTGTAATTATGACTTGAGGGGTCACTCACACAAAAACACAAAACATTTCCTGACCAAACGGGACGTGACGTACCGCCCCTCACGCGTTTGTTTCCACATTAAAAATGAACACATCACGTTGAACTGAACGAGGAAACCTGCACGAGATCTGAGATCATCCAAGGCTTCACACCACACCAACACTACATCACAGAAGCTTCGGTTTCTCATATGAACTGCTAGTAGTCAATTTTTCTTAGAGTTGTCCATACATTCACCCCTAACCCATGCACAATACCTCCAGAGCCATGTCTTTCTTATCACTATGTAATATTTTGCGATGTGATTGTCTTTTTTTGATGATCCCCACCTATTTTTCTGCTTTGGCACTTGACATCGCATTATCATGCATGGTGTGTCCAATCGATTGACACTAAAGAGTGCACACAATAATTCATAGAAATATCATTTTTGAAGTGTGATTCACTCAGATGTAAAACTTGATACTGGATTGGAACATGTATTTTGTGGATGTTGAGACATCTGTGGTTGAAGAGACCTCGGAGATGAATTAGTCTCTCCTTTTTTCTTTTTTCTTTTTCTTTTTTTTTACCAGACTGTTTGAACAAAAACACAACCGGTAATGATAATTGGTTCATTTAAACTGCCACAGTGAGCTGGATTGATGCAGCCAGAACAAATTGCCAGAGGTTTTAGGGATACAAAGGAAGCTATCAAACATCAGCTGTGAACATTTTACATAACTACACATTTCTGAATAAGTGTTTGGTACCAGCCAGATTTCAAGGCTTTGAATTTTGAATGTCACTGAGCCGAACTCATTTTCCTCCCATAGCTGCTTCCCACAGCGTCTTTATCTTCCTCTGTGTCTTCGCCCTCTATAATCGTGTTTTTTTTTTACACTGTAATGATTTTATGACATTTGTTTGCCGTCAGGGCTTTGAATATAGAAAATACACGCCCCTCCCTCCTCAAAAAAAAAAAGATCACAAAAAGGGGGACATGCTGTGAATGCAAAACTGACCTGATGTGTGCTCTGTGCAAATTTACAGAGATCTGAAAAGGTCCTTGCAAATTTCCAGCTCACTGCTTCTGTTATCTCGCCTTGCTTATCCTTTTTTGCCCCAGCTTTGCTATATTTCTCTCCCTTTGTCTCTCTGCGCAATAGTTTCTCTTTCCGCCTCAGTCTCCCATGCATGCCCACCCCCCCACCCCACCCCATCCCCTCCTGCCCCCACACTCTTCCCCATATTTCACAATGTGAAAAGTCACCCAGAGTTTTCCTTCTAGGGTTTTTTTGCGGACAGGAAGTCCATATTTAATGAAGTGACTCTCTTGTTAAAATGCTTTTAAGTGCTCCTGCGCAGAGCTCCAGGCTGGAGCATAGGGGAGGCGGGGGCTGAGGCTTTTATTTATTCATTGGGTGGTTCAGTGCCTCTTCCCCGCTTCGGCTCTGTGAAGAAGGCAGAGGATTAGAGGAATGAATCCCCCCCCCCACCTCCCCACCTCTCTCCCTCCCCAACACACACTCGTACACACACCCTTCCTCCCTCTCCCTCGCTGGCCGTGTTCCCTCCCTCGGGGGACACCCCTGCGTCAGTCCACATTAACATCTATCAGAGCGTGGTGCTCTAGAGAGGGACGGGCCTGGGTCCCACTGAGTCGCACATACTGTACATGCATGAATACATGTGACACACAAACTCAAACACACGCACACGCACACGGTTATGTGCAGGGCGCAAGTGCACAAAGAAGCAGGAGATGGCAGCGAACACTCCTTATAGTTACGATTCCTTGAATCACATGCAGTTCCTTAACCACACACACATACACACACACACACACACACACACACACACACACACACACACACACCTGAGCTGGCACTCCTGTCATTGTGAGCACATATCCCAGAGCAATCCATGTTACCAGTGCAGTGTGACTTCAGTCTATGCGTTCCATTCATCCAACCGTTTTCTAAACCTGCTTTACAGCTAGCCAGTGATGTGGGAGTCTGCTGGGAATGTGAGGGAATACATCCCTGACACACACACACACACACACACACACACACACACACACACACACACACACACACACACACACACACACACACCATTCACTCGTTTTTGGTATATGGCATCCAGGAGTGCCTGGAGGAAACCTACAGTACATAGACACAGGGGCAGCATGGAAACTCTACACTAACAGATAGCTAGATAGATAGATGCACTTTACTGATCTCACACTGAGAAATTACAGAATAATATTGTGAAATTTTGAGATAAAAAAACCTTTCAATCTGACTTTGAAGTTAAACCTAAGTTGCAGTAAAGCAATGTCCCGCAGTCCCACAGCTTCCAGGGGAACTCTGTGTTTGATGTGTCCTGGATTCATTGTTCTGGCCATTACTTCTTTGCCTTTAAACATTAGGAAGTTGATCACTTTATTTTGATTTTTTGTGCAGTATTAGTCAACAGTACACCATAACCTCAACAGCCTATATGTTTTACTATAAGAAATGTTATACATGTTATTTATTGTTTCTATGGGTCGATTGAGGCAACGTGTTGGATGACAGCTAGCATCTGAAAAAACAAGTGTACAAAGCAGGTAAGATAATGGATGCATGAATGTCTCTTCTTCTTCTGTGTAAATTTCACAACAAATAAAGGTTTATCTTATCTTGTTGTCACACACAGAGCGTCTCGGGTCTACAGTCTTTGCCTCTAACCACTCACGTTCATGTTTGTTATATAAACTAGACCGCATTCATCACATCAGACTTGAGAAGATCTCCTCAGTGTTCGAGCTACACGTGTGAGGCCGTCCCCATCCTTGATCACCGGGCGAATTTGAGCAAGTTTTGCGCCGGCATCAGAAAGCAGCGGAGAGACAGGCGGAGGAGAGAGGAGGAGAGGAGAGATGGGGAGAAGCAAAGACGACAAAGTTTCTCCGAGAGGGGGGCTGAGATGGTGCGTTGTGCTGATTCCTCTCCTCTTTGTGTGAAGTTTTCGGGCTCTCTTGCTCCCTCGTTATCTCTCCTCCTCGCTGGAGGAATGGGAGGAGGAGAAGGGGGGAGCCGAGAGAGAGAGAGAGAGAGAGTGAGAGAGGCATATCATTAACCAAGAGTGTTTCTACAACAAAGCGCAGACTCTATCAAATCCCACTCATTCCCACACAGCGGTGTCGCACTCATCATTCTCCTGCGCTGAACCGCCGTGTGAAAAAAAAAGCCCTCATTTGTCGAAGGCACTTTTTTTTTGTCAGTAGGCCTAATAGAAATTCCTTTAATATTATGCTCCCCCAAATCTTTGAGAATTTTGAGATACTAATGCTCATATCTAAAATTGGATTATAATTGTCAGGGCACGTGAAAGCGCACAAATGTGGATCCTCGTTGCAGAGTGGAAAACGGAGGAGGGTGTGTGTGTGTGTGTGTGTGTGTATGTGTGTGTGGAGGGGGGGGGGGGGTGCAGATTGTTTCTAATTCAGCATGCTGACCTAGATTCCAAAATCAGACATTAAAATGGGGAAATGTTGAAATGTCGGCTTGTGTCAGTGCGTGCACAAACACGCAAACAGAAAGTCGGTTCCCATCGTGTTTTACCCAAACGTTTTACTGAACCTTCTGGTTTCGCACGTTGCTTCGAGATCCCACGGCTGATTCGATTTCAGAGCTTCCCCCCTCCTTCCCTCTCACCTTGCGATCAAACATCAAACCGAAACCTTAAAATCCATTTTGTCAGCACGGCCCTCTTCACACAAACTTATAATTGGATTCTGCCTATTAATGTAAAAGCTTTCTTCATCCGCAACATTCGATCTCGTATTAGTCTTTCCACGCTACGGACCGACCTCATTCCACAGCGAGAGAGACCGAGAACGAAGAAGTGTCTTATTAAATCACGGGTTAAGGTAGCACAGTTCGAAGGAAACGAGTTAGAAATTAATTAGGGGCATAATGAACTTGTGCACATCTGCCTTGTTAATGTGCGGTCAGTGGGTTTTCCTCTTCACACTCATCCACTCGGTTACATTAACCGCCCTCCTTCCCCTCCCTGTTTTAGCAGCTGCTGCTTTTTGATGATTTTTGAGGAGGATGGAGGAGGCCGAGCCTGCGGAGGAGAGGCGGAGGGGCGGGCAGGCGGGGGGGGACACTGCACCCTGTGACCCGGGATGAGTAGCGAACTGTGGCTGAGGAACGCAAGAACCGAAGATAGAGAGAGAGAGGGGAGGGGGGGGAGAAAAACAGAAACGCAGAAGCATAAAATCAGCGTACGCTGGTCGGGGAAGAGACAGACGGCCTGAGAGAGCACCAGATGCTGTGTGGGAGGGTTATTTAATTGATGATATCACACCTCTCTCTCCTTTTTTCGCTCCCTCTTGTTCTCCCTCTTTTCGACACACTCATACGCAAACGCGCACACATCCGTGCTCCTGCGCACCATATTTGCCCTGTCACCTTCCTCATCCTTGCATGACACACCACTCATGCTCTCTCCCTGCGCCGACCTGTCCACCTCAGCCTCCCCGGAGAGCTGCCCGGCCCGACGCTTGTGTCAACCCACAAAGAAAAAAAACAAACGTGAATCGGTCATTTTTTCCCCTGAGAGCTGCAAAATAACACAGCGCACATTGTACGTAAGATGCCGACTCTGGAGGTTCTCATTCGCTCCAGGTCGTCGTTATCCAAGGAGCCGAAGAGTCATGGCAACTGGAGTTGCCTTGGCACACCACAAGATCTTTTGCCCGATTTAACCCCTGTTTGACAGCCGGGCCGAGGCCTAGCCCAGTCTACACTGGTTGGGGACAGGTGGCACTACCACCCAGTACAGACATCTGTCAGTAGGTGAGGGATGAAGACTCTGGTGAAGCCAGTCAGTTAGTGTGAACTCCAGGTCCAAGCCCAAGACCACACACACCTAGAAGAGCGGGCTAATTCATGGAGTGCAGCACAGTGAAGGATGCTCCAAGCTATACACAGAAGGGCTGAGTCCTCAGGTACAGACTCATCTGTACACCTTCATTTGTTAGACAAAGGACGCTCATTTGAAGACAACAATGTATATGTATTGAACAGGGAAGACGGGTGGTTTGAAAAGGGACCTAAAAGAAGCCATCGATGACAAGATGGACCACCGGAGAACAGATGGGGAAGGTCTGTGACACCACCTTTCCCCTTACATACAATGCTGTCCTATCATTCCTTAAAAACCATTGACACCTGGCCTCAGCAGAAACCAGAATGACAGTCGTTAACAGCAGACCTCAGGTGACTCTAATGGCACTTTAACGACAGCCCGGCACTCGCAACGACTATGCTAACGACTTTGCAGAGGTCAAATCCTGGGCTTCCTCGCCAGCCATTCAGAAGTGAAGAAGCCTCTTGGATGAGCATTGAAACATCTTCAAAAGACTGCAACAAGACAAGGACCATACCACCCCTCTAAGATGGTGATCAAGGAAAAGTTGATTATTGGCTTGTATGCAAATTCACGCAGCTAGAAAGGATTAAAAAAAAAACAAACATGTTCTCTCTGCTTTTTGCGTTAAGTCAGTTTGATTGGTTGTTTCCAGGGTGCTAACAGCTTCACCGCAGCTCTCTCTTGCTCTTGTCCTCTTTCCACTTCTTGCGTCTTTGCATGTGCATAAAAACTGTTCCACATGCTTCCTGCCAAAGTAGAAAAGCCCCAGAAAACGAGTCTCATTAATTAGCTTCTCATTTGTAAATGCAAATGAGCTTAATTAAAAAATAGACTCTCCTTTTGCGGAGCTTCAAAGGGAGACAGTGAGTCCTAATCAGGAGGTTTGTTCAGCTGTGGCACTAATGAGACATATTTGGCCTAACGAGAGAGCGATGCCCTAATTTGTTTATGGTAATGATATGAAACAGCGCTTGTCCTTTTGGTGTATCTGGGAAAGGATCAGTCACACACACGCCTCTGCGCTACGTACCTTCAGGGTCTCGGCGAGGTGTTGCAGCGGCCTCGCTGAATTGTTTCAGTAGGTTAATTGGCTTAATTAGCCTAATAGAGATCATTAGGGCGACGACTCAATGTCAGGGCATATGTGGGTTTCTGAGGCATTTCCTTGAAAAAATAAATGTTGTGCAGTGGGAAGGAATGAAGTAAATGTAGCTCATCCTACCGGGGCAGAGGTGAAAAACGAACCCACTCAACCATTTCTTTATAAATATCCATGGAGAGGTAAACAAAGCAAAGCAGGTGAGTCCCCAGTCCCTTATCTTAAAGGTCAGCTCTGTGCTTAATGTAATCCGGCTTCATTGTTCTGGATGTGATTTCTACAGGACTGTTGGACAGTGTTGAGAGGGGTGACTTTAGGAATGAGAATGTACATACAAAAAAGGGCATACACATCATTCTCACCCTCAGACTCGCATCTAGGGGTAATTCAGATTCTCTCGCTGACCTGAGAAATGCATGTTTTTGGACTGTAGGACTGGAACAAAAAAGACCCACATGCAAACCAACGATGCTAATCACATATCTACTATGCAGCCACAGTAATTACGTCATAACTTTCATTGCACGTTGTTGCCTGTTGCACCAGCTCCAGATCAAGTAACTTTGTGTGAAAAGTGTGAAGAGTGTTGCTCACACCGATGCCTACACGCACCTCTCGCCCAGTTGCAGCTCTCCTCCTCGCTGCTGGGCTCTGTATGGTTTCTCAGCTCGCTGCTTTGGTTCGCAGCACACAACTTGGCTCTTATCAGACTCGTCCTCCTGACAGAGCGATATCTGCCCGGCGCCGAGCAGCAACAGCAGCAGACGTCGTTAGCAGATAGCTGCGGAGCATAGCCGTGCATTTAGCAGCTAAAGAGACAGGGATTAAAATGAGAGCGAACGTTGGATTTATGTTCACCTACTAGCGACCACGACAAATGCTCTCTGTCTGGTGACTGTGGTAAAATACAACTCTGCACTCACATCATCTTGCTGAGATTAAAATATGTCAGTGTCTTGTTTTAAAGCTTACTTTGCTGACTCCAAGAGGCCAACAAATTGCCATCTTTAAGCACAAGCCCCGATATAGAAAACAACATTGTGTGGTGAAATTATTATCCGAGCACTCCAGTGTTTTGTTTTTTTTTGTAGCTGTGAATTCACCATTTTCCTCTAGCCTACAATTTATTTAATAATCTGGCTAAACTAAAACGTGGCCATTTTGACCTTGTTGCGTCCTCAGAGTGCGAGAGGCTTTGCAGAAATTACACGGTTATTATTTTAAAAAAAAAGGCTTGAACTACAAAACTACCTCGCATAACAGGAATTATCCTTTAAGGCCATTTAACTAAACTCACTGACGGTCAGGATTTGACTCCTCTCGGGCTGGTGTCAGGTTGCATGGCCTCAGGATCCTGCCTCTTGCTCTTGGCAGATGACGTGATCCCACTGTCCTCGTCAGACAGTGACCTCCAGCTCATACCGAGACGGTTGGCAGCAAGGATGAAGCAGCTGAGAGTCAGCAAGGGCGAAGTTGGATTGCTTGAGCGAGGAAAGAGTTATGCTCCCAAGTGGAAGAGTTTCAAGTTTCATGGTGTCTTGGGGGAGATCTTTGGGATGAGAGTAAGGAGCTCAAAGTAGAGCTGCTGCTCCTCTGGGTTGAGGGAGGAGATCAGGGGCAGACCCCGGGTTATATCTCAGGAGACTTGTGAACTTGTTGGGATTGCTGTTATTGATCTTTAATGATTGATATTCCTTGTTATTATGTTGCTTACTTTATTTCACCCTTCTTACTCATTGCTTATTATACTTATTAAACTGTGCTATTATTATTATGTATTGTAGATATGAAGTGACTTTATTTTGTGTGATTTTTGGAGAGAACAACAATATTTGATCTTATCTTATCTGGATGTGGCTGCAGGGTTACAAGACAAAGGCAATTTAACTTCAACTTTGTGAGGATGGTGTGACACTGCCAGTCTGTGCCGTGCTTATCTTTTCTGAGATGCGTTCAGATTTCTGTCTCATTCGTGCACACCTTGGACTTTGTGTGAATTTGATAGGTTTTTTTCCATGCATGTGCAGCCATGTGGGCGTTCACCGTCGACTGCGTGTGAGGCCGACTGTCCTCACCGAGAACCAGGCGCAGACTCGTGCCCGCACACAAACATACATGGTAATTAATCCCAAAACGGAAGGGAAATTGGAAAAACACTGCCTGGGCTTTTAATTGGACCGACTGTCGTCCAACCATAAAGAGAAAACACGTTCAATCACTCTCCTCCATCTTGTCGCTTGTTGAATTATTGATGGACGGAGCAAATTGTGCTAGAAAATTAAACGGGGGGAAGAGGAGAAGCACTCGGGCTCGAGTGCATTTGAATGTTAGCGATAAAATTTGATTATTCATGTGTGGTGTGCGCAGTGTGGATTCTTGTTGCGGGGTGAGGAGGAGGATTGAGTTTCTCCATGGTGACTGTAGAGAACCTGTATGTGCCAGACGAGCCAGCTGGTATCTTGTTGTCCAAGTACACAATGCTCCAGCAAAAAGAGGAAAAAAAGAAAAACGAGGAAGAAAAATAGCTGAAGTAGATGAGGCAGAAGATAATCATTATTCACTCATATCTGAGTCACTGTGCAAATGCTTATCTTCTACAAACCAGAGCTCATCATCTTCTTTGACCCCTTTGCCATGCTTGTGTCATTCGCTCGCACTTGCCAGAGTAAATTCCTACTTTGAATCCTGAAATCTTCTTTGTATTTTGTTTTCCTGTGTTGTGAATTAGCAGCTCCATCTTCCAAAGGAAAACTTGTATATCAGCTACAATCCAACAGTTGGCCCAGTTGTGTTCCAGTCAGAGAAAAAGAGATAAACATGGCAAAACACGGATAAACATGGTGTCTTGGTGAAGAGGACTGTCACCTCTTAGAGAGAAGGCTTGCATGTTCAGCTTGTGTCTGTGCAAATAATGAAATACTCCGTCCAGTTTTCTTCCACAGTCCAGACATAAACATGCATGTTTATGTTGTCTGGAGCATCTTGGTGGCCTCTAGGTGTGAGCATGAGAGTAAATGGTGTCCGTGTCCTGTGATGGATCAGTGTCCAGGGTGTGTTACCTGACACTGGTACGTGTGCTGGATATAAGGTACCAAGCAGGGAAGCTGATGGATGGATGGAAACATATATATTTATTTTTTAACTTCACAGTGACACATTTTCATCAAAAATGTACATTTAGTATTGGAAGAAGAGGTGATACAAAAAGTCTGTTTAAACCCCTGGTATTTATCATAAAAGCCATCCAAAAGGAATAACGTCAAACCCTTTCACGGATATTACTGACAATACCTTGAAAGAGCGATTTTAAATGGAAATGTTGACCTCCGATGTTTTGATATCTCAAGCAGATAATGAGGACTGGGAAATCCCTGAATAGGCTTCCGCGCTTTGACAGTGACAAACACGTTCGACTTAAACTTCCAGAGGCCAAATAGAGACCTTGAAATATTCCCCTCATCAATTAATCTCCATTCAATGACACACTGCTTTACTTAGCCAACCATTCAGCCTCCTCTGGCTGCTATAATTGTCCCAGTTAATTGCTTTTCAACTCTCTTTGATTACAAGGTCGGCTCTGAATGGCTGGTGTACATGGCTCAAAGTTCCCTCTTCGCTCGGCCCCTCCTCTTTTTTTTCCGCCCACCCCTCATAACCCTCCCCCACTTTGGTCACAACCGATCCTAATGCCCCTCCCTCTCCCGCCTGCTCTCCATGACCCTGGACTCCAAGGTCAGCTGTTGGGAGATGCGATTCTCATCATTAAGCTATTCATTATGGGTGGTGTATGTGCGGTGTGTAATGGTGACCGTTAACATACAGTGATAAATCATGAGCCTGTCCTCTCAGAGGTTACCCCGATCAGGTTATGGTTGTACATAATCTGTACGACAATTTTAAGGCAACGTGTGAGCGGATTTGCAATTTCTCAGTGTGTTTTTCTTCAATAGATAGAAGAAAATATATATATAATGATTAGACATTAAATGACACAAAAAGGGAGGGGGGAGGGGGCACGCTGGAAAATCACAGTATATAAAAGAGCACTCACTGCTACAACTGCCCCAGGTAATTTATGTACTGTTGAGACTGGTTAAGGAAGCTGAGTCCATGATTGGAAAGGGACGGGGGTCGGCGTATGTGCGTCTCTCTCTCTCTCTCTCTCTATGTGTGTGTGTGTGTGTGTGTTTCTCCTCTCCCTCCGCAGCTCACACGGAGGCGACAGAGTCCCTCTCATTACCAAACAGCACAGACCCCAAACAAAGGCTCACGCACCAACAGCGGCGCGTGTTCAATACCGATAACTAGTGTGGCCTCTCATCTGAATTAACATGCCGTATAGGCCTTGACACATATTCACACCGACACACACACACACACACACAGGCACACTCACAGGCAGGCATTCAGGTCCAAGCTACACACATGCATACACACACACACACACATTCAAAGGCACACCCTTATGTGTTGTTATTCACACACACACATCCTGCAACTCTTGTGTCGAACAGATAGCGATTACCGGATTACTTTGCAGCATCAACTTGAATATGCATTCAAGCTCTGCGTCGTCAGCACTGCCTTTTGTTCTCCACGTGGAGGAGGAGGCGCACAAAGCCCGCCGACATCAAAGACGCGCCACAACAGGAATGGAAAATTGCAAAAACGCAAACTGCGATTCTGAGGGGGGGGGGGGGACGCCGCCGGGTCACCGCACAGAAGGACCATGCAAATAAGCAGCGTTGCGTTTTTTTGTTGTTTTTTTTTTCTGCTCCACTTGAATCTAGCATTTCCAGCAACCACCCCCACCCCTGCCCCACACACCCACACACACACACACACACACACACACACACACGCACACACACACACACTCCCAACCCTCATCTGGCCTTCTGTATGTTTCACACCTGGCTGGTTAAATGTGCCACTGGGCCTGGAGGTGTCTGCTGAGGGCCGAACAGCAGTGTGTCACGCACACACGCACACACACACACACACACACACACACACACACACATTTACACAAAAACACGCAAACATAGGCACACACGTGACCTTTGGTCTGCCAACTTCCTTTTCGATTACGTCCTCGTAGACCGTAGTGAAATCTAGCCTAAGATCATCAGAAAATAGCATCTCTGAAATATGTAGCCAATAACGGAGCTTATTGCCACATATATATAAATAGCCCTCTCCTTTTGTGGAGGCCGTGTGGTAAAAGCAGGCTACAGAAACATTACCTCCTGTTGTGACTAATGTCTACAATTTTCCTGTCTCTCTGACACACACAATCACAATGGCTTGTTTATCTTGCTGTCATATCTGCTGGGATGCCACGTCGCTTTCTGCAGTGATTGGGGAGGGGGGGGCGGGGTGGGGGATGGGGGGCGCCTACATATAGTTAGATGCTATAACAGCAGGTAGCGAAATTGGGGTCTTTCAAAACGTTTTACACTCCCGCACACATCAATAAGAGCACGTCGGTGGGCGAGCTCGGAAGACGTTCGCCCCGCCGCGTCGCTGTATCTATATTTCAAAGATGCTTCGACGCAGGTGGCGCTGACCCGGTTTTGTAAATGAGTCCGCAGGTTTGAGGAATCGCTGCAGAACAGGCTCCTATAGTGTGTCACATCTCGGGCTAATGATGAGGGAGGGCGACGGGGACGCGAGGGAAGGGAACACGGAAAAGGAGGAGTGGAGGAAGAGGAGCGCGGAGAGGTGGAGAGCGGGAAAGGGAAGCCTAGAATATGCATGTCATGGTGGATGACTGATAGCTTTCTGTGAAGGCTCCTCTTGATGGGCGCGTGCACGCCGGCCTCTAATTGAGCTCCGCTGCCAATCACGGAAAGGTGCACGAGCGCGTGCATGTGCGTGTGCATGTGTGCGTGTTTACTTGCAGCGCTACGCCCCCCCCCCGCCGCTGCATCGCTGAACTCACACACACACAATCCTCTGAGCCTTTGATCATCTGAGTGAGACTGTTCTCTCTATGTTCTACAGTAATTAGCTTGGTGTTAAAACTTGAGAGACAAGAGAGATCAAGCAGCCGAGCCAGCAGATGATCACGGCACAGTCAGAACGCAACCATCACCCTTAACTAGCGGCACCATCAGTCTGTCGAACCCAACCAGCTATCAGCGCTCACTACAAAGAGACACAGCCTCTTCTGTTTTTCTTTTTTTTTTCCTGTGGCCTTGATTGCATATTCTCATATGGTGGAAAAGTGAAAGAATCGAAATTTATATAACTGCATGCATCCATTCATCCATCGTCTTTCTCGCTTTGTGGCTGCAGGGATCGCACGTACTGTAAGGCGAAGGCAGGAATACACCATTGACACTGACATACACACACACACATCCATTCACATCTAAGGGCGATTCAGAGTCTCTGTTTGACCCGAAGGCATGTCTTTACGACGTATGGAAACAGAAAGGCACTCGGGGCCCGACTCAAGATTCAAGCCAAGGAACCTTCTCGCTGGTCCCTTGCATGGTACAGTGGGTGTGTTTTTTATGCAGATTCGTGTCCTTTAGTTAATAAATAGCCTGAGCTTGAAACAGTCAAATCTGCAGGCGCGAGTAGGTGGTGATCAAAGGATTTTAATGCAATTGACATTTAGAGCAAAACACTGCACCTCTGACTTCGGAAGTGTGAACAAACTGTATTAAAAGCTGTCAGATGCTACTTGATCTTTGATGCGGAAAGTCACTGAGATGTGTGTGTGTGTGTGTGTATGTATGTGTATGTGTGTTATAATCGCTCCTTTTACTTCGTTAATCACTTCTAAAACATCATCACAGAACTATTGTGCATCAGATGAATATCAAGTATCCTTAGAAAAAAAAAGTTGATTTCTAATGAAAAAAGAGCTTTCGAAAAGAGGTTTTGTCTCCGTATTTAACTGCATTCAGAAAAGGTCACACACCAGAAAAACGGAGTTCATCGTGTGCCGCTATGTGTCAAGGCCTCACAACCTTCTATGAGAGCTGTGAATAACATAAAAGAGCAGACAGCTCGTTGTTTTCCTTAATTAGAAATCTCTCAATCTTGAACCGAGGACCTCTCCGTGTGGAGTTTGCATGTTCTCAACTGTGTCTGCGTGGGTTTTTTTTTTTTTCTTTTTAAGGGTACTCCAATTTCCTGCCACAGTCCCAAAAACATGCATGTCTGAGTCAAATGGAAACTGAATTTCCCTGACTAGTGTGTGTGTGTGTGTGTGTGTGTGTGTGTGTGTGTGTGTGTGTGTGTGTGTGTGTGAGAGAGAGATGGACTGTCCAAGGTGCATATGTAGGTAAAATGATAACTGGATGGATGGATAATTCTGCCCCATTTGACAGAATTACAACAAAACGATCCCTTTCTTACACCTGTGGACTTCCTCTTACACTTCCTCCCTTTGCTGGTCCACAACAGAATCAGCTCTCACAGGAGGGTAATATCAGTGACTCCCACCTCCTCCTCCACCTCCATCCTTTATTACCCCCCTCTTTTTTTTCCTTTTTTTTTGCTCCTTACTCGCCTCTCTGTCTCTCCCTCATGAATAAACATCCCTTACATTCACTCAGTGCTGGCATGAAATGGCCACACAGCCCCTGGCACACGCAGGAGTGATGCCGCAATCATTATTCCACTGCAGTGGTCCCACACAAGCATATTTCACCAATCATGTGGCTCTCTCCCCTGGCTTTTGTTTGGATGACTTAAACAAATGATGTGGCAGCGAGGAGGGCCCGCGTACCACAGCTCCCCCTGTTAACACGGCAACCGTTGACACGGACACAGCGAGATTTGCATAAGAGAACGCTTGAGTGGTACTGGCAATTCCAACGGGGGTCCGCATATTTTTTTTTTCCTCCCTCTCTCTTTCTGCGAGAGGGTGGGGTTGTGGTTTCAGGGGGAGGGGTGTAAATAAGAGAGGAAGGGAGTATTTTTGGTTTCTCCCACCCTTTCATCCTGCTCTCTCTCTCTCTCTCTCTCTCTCTCTCTCTCTCTCTCTCTCTCTATCCAGTTCTTTTTTTTCCCTGACTGCCAGGCTCCTCTTTTCTCTGGGGTTTTAGCGTTGAATCGGAGGGAGTGAAAGATGCACACATGCCATGAGAGCGACTGGGCTTTCGGCGGCAGTAGACGGAGGAAGTGTGTCTGGCACACACGCCGAACAAACGACAGAGACCTCGCTTGTGCCGGCGTACCTGACACCGACCGAGCCAGGGAGGAAGTGCAGTACGCGCTCAGCCGAATTATCGTTCCCTTAATCGAATACATCAGCAGTATGGTTATTTAAAAAGTATTCTGGCACAGATCCCTGGACGATTTCCAAATATTGGCCCTGCTAAAAACAATGACTCTGACAAGGATGAGTAGTAAAAAAAAAGCAAGGAAGGAAGTTCAATAATAAAGTCTGGTATTTGAAGAGGGGCTGGTATCTATATTGAGTCACTGGATGAAGGCGGTGGGTACATTTAACAGGCATGGTGCCGCTGATGCCGGTGAGGAAGACGAGGATAATCGTGATATTTCTGTTTTGGCTTATACGGCGAGAAAAAAAAAAAGAAAAACTGAAAATAGAACGAGGAGCGCTGCATTCAGAGGAGTTAATCAAGCAGCCCGAAGGGCCACTGCTCTGTCCTTTTAAGTGCCTATCTTGCTCTACATTTCTCCTATCTCTATCTCTTTCATTCGCCTTATCTCGGCCCGCTTTAATCACAGCATATCAATGTGACTGATACATCTAAGAGGTCTATTTGCGTGCTGTTCACTTTGTGAGAAAGTTTTTTTTTTATTTGAATTCTATGAATTTGCTCTCGCCTGACTTTCAGACTTCTCACAGGGAGACGGCAGCGCACAGGAATACCAAACAATGAAAGTGAGTAAGAAATCTTCCAAAATGTTATATATTTATCTGTGTGTGTGTGTGTGTAGGCACCAGAGCCTGGGCCGAGTCCTTAGGGTGGGTGTGGCACACGCTGCCCTGCAAAGGTTGTCTCCATGGTGATGGATGTGGGGTCATCTCCATGACGATGGATCGGAGGGGGTGTTGGCCGCCAAGGTCGCGGACCAAGGACAAGGCGAGAGTGATTGCAGCCACCCAGACAGGAAATCGAAGAGGAGCACTCCAATGGGGGGGCTGGAGGAAGGGGGTGAGGAGGGTGGGGGCCGGGGGTGTGGGTGGGGTCGAGGAAAAAGGTGCAATTTCACAAGCCAAATTACTTCTGGGATGGAGGAGAGAAAAATATCACAGCAATAACGGCACCAGGGATGAGAAGAGGGAAGGTTGGGGCGTGGGTGGGGGGTGGAGGGAGGTGTGTTGGTGGGAGGCAGCAGGAAGGAGGAGGAGGGAGGTCCCAAACAAAAGCTCACTTATCAAAGTCATCAAACATGGCTGCTACCGTAAGCAAATAGAGTGACATCCTATTAACTTGATGCGAAACAAACTTCCCACCCTCCGACCTACGTGCCCCCCCCCCCACCCTATACCCAACCACACCCCCCCCCCCACACACACACGCACACCCACACACCCCCCACTAAGAGGAGCTCTCTGATGGAGTTTGCCTGTGATTTTCCATACGATTCATCAAGCTGGGTTTATTTCTGAGACCCATGCCGGCTGTGACTAGAAAATTATTGATTGGATTGTGCAACATGTTCCACTGCAGCCCCACTGATTTCTTTTTCTGTTCTCTCTCTCTCTCTCTCTCTCTCTCTCGGCTCCTCCTCTTCTCTCTGGCGATTCCACAACATTAGTATGTGGAACACCAGCGAAATCAGTAAATTGTTAAGTAGAACAGGCACAGTGAATAAATGACGAGGACAACTTCAAATTTCTGCCTCGCTGCCTCATTCCCTCGCCGCTCAGGGTTTCCCCCAATGCATTTTCTGCCTCACTCAGTACGCCCGTTATTTTGTGTGTGTGTGTGTGTGCGTGTGTGCGTGTGTGTGTGCGCTCATACAGCTGAGTGTCTGTATCGGCAGGCTGAGTGCATTGAATCATTAAGTCCACAGTGCCACTGTGCCCATTGCCTCATTGCACCTAATTAAGCCCCTTTTGTTTCCTATCAATTAACATTGTAATTAAAACTAGTCGGGCTTCTGTTTAGACCGGAGTCTGCTGATTCAGGGGGAAACGTCGCACTAGCAGTGACGTGCAGGAATCCGGCTAATAAACGCAGACACGGTTACGCGTATAGCCAATGAAGTGCACACAGCGGTGTAGATCCCGATAGGAATATTGCACATGTTTAAAGAGATGTGTGCAAATACACACACACACAAACACACACAAACACCCTGATCAAAGCTAAACTGGGCCTTGGTTCACTGGGGGGTGTGATAGAACAAGGAGAGCTGATGGAGCTGGGAAATTAGATACTTTGAGCATACTTTACTGTGTGTGTGTGTGTGTGTGTGTGTGCATGTGTGTGTGTGTGTGACTGACTGTGGAGTCATTAACAAAACCAAGGGATTCACCTCCCGATAATCTCACACTAATCACCTAATCCTCCATCCTCAGGTGAACAGACGGGAAACGAGTACATGACATCAAGTGGAAACCAGGCGACACGAGACCCGCTTGAACACACGCACACACACACACACACACACAGACACACTCACACACAGTATATATTTAGCTGCATGTATCATGTATGAACTCGCAGGCAAATGAACAAGTCGAGGAAAACGAGCGTGACCCCCCCTGCCCCACCACCACCACCACAAACCCTCCCTCTTCGGCTCCCAGTTCCATCTTCCAGCAACGGCGATGTACATTTCACCAAAAAATATACACCCTATCCTCCTGTTTCCATGGCAACTGACCGTAGAGCTGCGGGTATATGAGGCAGCAGGCGGCAGGCGAAATCACTGGAGTGAGAGGCGTACCGGTCTGTCACCTCAGCCTCCCTGGAGAAACAACACATAATACTGTACTACTGTACTCGCTATCTCTCTCCCGGCATCTATTGCTCGGATTTTACAGGAAAACACAGATCTCTCTCTCTCTCTCTCCCTCTCTCTCTCTCTCTCTCTCTCTCTCTCTGCTACTACACACACACGCACTGTCCACCGTGTTGTTTCATGCGACTCGGGGCAGACGGGGCTATGACATTTCTGTGTCCAACATGTGTGATCTTCTTATTAAAACACGATCATGAGTCTCCACCCGGACGTGCCACCCGCCATCTTTTCCTTTTTCCTGTCTGGTTGGGGGGGGGGGGGGGTGACTGCTCTGCTGCATCTGCTGCTGGTGGAGGCCAACCTGTCCTTGGGTGCAGTAAAGGATTACAGAAGCACACACACCATGTGACCTTAATTCCCCCCTGCAATGCTCTTGCTGCGCTCAGCCAATCAGGATCAGCGATGTGTGTGCCGTGCGTGTGCGTGCGTGTGTGTGCGTGCGTGCGTATGTTGCGCATATTTGCGCGTCTGCATTTTGTGTGTCTGTCACCGCCGCCATGTTTGTCGAGAGGGGTTTGTCTCGAGCCTATAGGCTCCGGTCGGCGGATTAAGTCAGATGAAGAGGGTAAACGCTCTGAGGTGTTATTGTGTGTGCACATGTGTGTGCGTGTGCCAGATTGAATGTGTGTTTTTAAAAAAAGCGGGGGAGGTGCGGGGTTATGAGGTGGTGGTGGTGGGGGGAGGTTGATAGTGTGAATCAGCAGCGACAGCGGCACGTGTCGCACATTCAGACGACCTCATTCATCCCCAGAAACCCTGAAATCCCTGGGCCGCCCCCCCACCCCCGAACAGACCTCAACCCCCACACAGGCTCAGCTGGTGGCTGAGGGAGGGGGAGGAGGAGGAGGAGGAAAAGGAGGTAAAGGGGGGCAATGGATAGATGGATGGATGGATGGATGTGGGGGGAGGGCAGGTGCTGGGGAGACCATTTAGTGAGCAGCCATTTTTTTTCTCATATGTATATCTATATCTATACATCTATTCTTTTTCTATCCAGCATAGATGAACCAGCAAAGAGCTGCAACAGAAAAATTAAAAAAACACAAGATTGGGAAAGGAAATGTGGGACAAAATGTAAAGTGGGGGGGTTGGTTGGCTGGAGGTCAGACAGTGTGCGTTAGGCGGCGTCAATTAGCTATGGAGATCAGACGGAATAAGCAGCGGTTAAAACATGAGCGTTACGTCAGGGGGGGACGTCCGGCTGTTACGTCGGATAAGGCCCCTCCGAGCTTTGTGTGTCTCTCTGAGCATGGGGGGGGGGGCGGCGATGGAGGGGGGGTCTTTGTGTCTGTGACGCGGCAGACGTAACAGACGCAGCACCTTGCCTCATAAGGCACCCGCTGTTGTTGGCGACCTTTGACCTTAACTAAACCTTGACCCCCCACCCCTACTCTAGCCTGCGCCCCTCAGGCAGAAGGCAACTGATTAAGGCAACAAAAGGCTGATGACACAGAGGAGCCTGGAGCTGGTGCTCCAGTGACCCCCACACCCCCCAAAAAAAACCTGCCGGTCCTGACCCGAACTCTATCTGAACACACACACACACACACACACTCACACACACACATACACACACACACACGTGTGTACACAGGCAAACAATGAGGTGGGAAGAAACGCTCCTGTCATCCATCACAATAGCAGAAAACCAATACCATCAAATCACATCCATATGCAAGGAGAAGTCATTATTATAATTATTGTTATTATTATTATTATTATGCGAAATGGCTCAGTTTGCTTATTGTTTCCTGGGCTGAGATGAGAAATTTCAATTTTTTGGATACAAAAAAAATGCTAAATAATAATTACCGTGGTCACATAAATCATAAAATCGCGTAAAGCTGAGATATAGCAGGTCCTTGGTTCAAGATCGAGAGATGCAGTTGATATTAAAACATTATTTTGAGTGATTTGATCGTCGGTGGAAGTCAACTCTGAAAACTCTAAACAGAATTAGGAGCGTGAGAATATATTGCTTTTATGGATTTGTTTTTTTATTCTCAAAATGTAAATATTCAACTTGCTTTGCAATTCAAATTAATTTTCGCATCCCACACACTTTGTACACACAACGATTCACTCGCATGCATTAGAAGAAAGCCGAGAAATTCAACAAAACATGATGGCGTGAAGGATAAAAACAGCCTCTTCTCTCACCAATATCCAGTAATGAGAAAACACCTAATGACCTAATGGATGTATTTGTTAAAATGCAAACATCTCAAACCCTTTATGGACGGCAGTCTAAAGCAAGATCTTTATCCACTGTATTCTGTTTCTCCACCTTTAAATTCAAGAATGAAAGCGATGAAACCTTGCAATCTACTCATTTTATTTAGATAAGGTGGCAACAGCAAGAATTACAAAATAAAAACTGCATATATATATATATATAAAACAAAGTATGTAAGAGGATGACATAGTGTATTAAGGAATAGCCCTGCATCACTGAACAAGATGCTCCCCGGTTCAAATCCTGCTCAGATCGAGGAGTTTGCATGTTCTCTTCATGTTCACGTGGATTTTCCTCCCATATAGCAAAACCACGCATGTTAAAGTTAGACGAGCATTGCCTCTAGGTGTGAATGTGACAGTGAATAGTGTGTGTGTGTAGTGATGGTATGGAGACCTGTCACCTGAGTCTATTCCCTGTCTTTCCCCTATGTGCACTGGAGATAAACTCCAGCAAAAACCCACAAAATACATATATCTGCAAAGCCGGTAACGTGATGGATGGATGGTATAAAACATACAGTGCATTGCAGAGTGAAGATAAACACGTCGTTCAGTCCTCGTGTCATCCGCCTGACATATCCACATCAACTGTCTTCACCGCTTCGGCGTTAAAAAGCGGGCGCGGAAATAGATTTGGGAGTCGGTGTTTCACTGCGTTTGGAGGAGGAGGAGGCCGCAGCTCTCGCCTCTGGTTCAGACGCAGGTTTATTCCATCATGTGTTAAGCGTGTCACCCTGTCACGCATATTAACTGCGAATGGTATCTGGATGCGTTTTCTGTCTCTGAGTCATGTGAAGTAAATGTCTGGCCCCTGCACTGCCTGCGTTAACAGATGGTGTGTGTGTGTGTGTGTGTGTATGTGTGTGTGTATGTGTCCTCCAAAGTCTGGCAGGAGCACCTTGTCGCTCTGCGGTGCACCACGCCAACTGCCACACCAGCACCTTCCAACCTAACGTGCCCGTCCTCCGACTTTCCCTCGATGGAGAAATTTAACCTGTCTCACACGAGTTCAGCAGCGACCCCGTCCCCGACTCTTTGTGACGAATGCGACGTGATTAGAAAATCCCCAGAAATGCCAAAACGTGGCGTTAGGGACGCCGTCGAGTGAGATTTTCGGCCCTTTCTTCATCACAGGCCGAACATCAAACGTTCTGTTGAATTAACATTCAGAAATCCCACCCTTCAGATGACAGATAAACCCGTCCGCCGCGGACATGTTTGCAAACCTGTCGGCGTCGTGGATGCAGCAGCTCGATGTGTAATGACGGGGAAAATGATACTGTCTGATCCTTTTGTTGCACTTGTTCAGTGATATTTAATAACTGTCCTAACTGGGCTTGTAGAAATGACTCGACAAGAGGTTTGACATTTTCACATCTCTCTCTCTCTCTCTCTCTCTTTTTTTTTTCCACTGAGAGTCGTGGTGGCTGAGAGAGAGCTAGAGAGAAACAGAAAGAGGAGGATAGATAGATAGATAGATAGATAGATAGATAGATAGATAGATAGATAGATAGATAGATAGATAGATAGATAGATAGATAGATAGATAGATAGATAGATAGATAGATAGATAGATAGATAGATAGATAGATAGATAGATAGATAGATAGATAGATAGATAGATAGATAGATAGATAGATAGATAGATAGATAGATAGATAGATAGATAGATAGATAGATAGATCAGATAGATCAGATTGACTACAGGCGGAAGAGAAGATAACATCTTTCCTCGCAGGTTCACATCTCTCTGCTAATCCAGAACAGATTGGGCTTCAAAGTTATCTCGGCAAACTTTGTGGATTGAAAAATGTGATTGAAATGACAAAAAAAAAAAACTAAAAAAAAAAGAGGGAACGAGGGCGATGAGAAGGGAGTGTGCAAGAGAGACCGGTTCACGCCTCTGAAAATCTGTCAAAGTAGTTTGGAATTCATGAGTGTTTCTTGGGAAAGACACGCGCGCACACACACACACACACACATGCACACACACACACGTGCACATGCATGCACATGCACGCACACACAGATTTCATTTCATAAAAGCAGAAAATGCAATACCCAGCTGACGAGCCGCGGCGCTACAGAATTCTCTTTGGCAACGCTTTGGTACCATCAAGAGCCGACTACAAACAGCACAGCAACACTGATTTGACACGTGTCATGGGTGTTTTGTAAATACTTTGGATATTTTCCTCCCCCAGCATTAGACTATGGCTGCCTCCTGTCACAGCGCCGCTGCTGTGACAAATGCGCCAAAGCGCCCTTTTCTCGCAGGTCAAGTGGAAAACATTTCCAAGGTTCGGTGTGGGCAGATGAATTGTGCATCCGGCAACAAAGGCCGGATGGATGGATTAGCAAATCCTAATTTTCAATATATATGAAAATACAATGAGAGATGGAATGTATCGGCGTGCTGTTGTGTCTTGGGGTTCCTCAGGCCTGGCTCGGGGAAGCTGATGCAGGCCTGGGGTGGAGGGAGTGGGGAGGAGGGAGGAGGGATGGGGGAGGAGGGAGGGGGGGATGACAGGGGCAGCATCCATGCCCAGGCAGACACAGCCTCTCCTGGGCTGATGCTACCCACACTCGCCTGCTTCTGGAGGCACGCACAGACGAGCCCTGTCTGGAACTGATGCTGCAGCCGCAGAGTGTCTGTGTCAATGTCACAGAGTCTGCATGTGTGCGTGTGTGTGCGTGTGTGTGTGTGTATAATATTCATGTTCACTCACACTGTGAGGCCTTGCCTTCTGGTTCTGGTTCGGGTACCTCCCCAGGAACTGAATGTTTGCAGTTTGCAGTGAAACGCCACACTGGGTGTGTGTGTGTGTGTGTGTGTGTGTGTGTGTGTGTGTGTGTGTGTGTGTGTGTGTGTGTGTGCGTGTGTGGGTGTGTGTGTGTGTGTGTGTGTGCGTGTGTGTTGGGGGAACTCTTTGTAACTTTATTAGATGCGAAGCAATCAAATACCAAAACTTGTTCATATTTATTACTGTTGATCATTCTTAAAGACCCATAAAATGCAACAAGGTTCATAAAAAGCGATACTTATGTGATTGATGCATAACTCAGTTGTACGACTGAACTACTTAAAGTGCATCTATCTAATAACATCTGCATGCTTTTACCTGAGTAAAACACTTCAACAGGACATCAAGAAGCAATCTTAAAGATCTTTGACATTGCACTGACAGTAAATTGGATTCTGGATGAGATTAGATTTAACTTCTTTGTCATTGCACACAGTAACAGGAAGCAGTTTGGCATCCCACCAGAGTTCAAGAAAGTGCAGATGTGTCCAGTGTAAATCTGTTAAAAGCACTATGAGGAAGATGGAATCGAAACTATGTAACTAACTATGACATATATAATCGACTATGGCTATATATAGTAGGGAAGTCTGGATATCCCGTTGTTATTTGATTTTAAGTATCTGCCGATACCGAGTCCCGATCTGATACTTTGGCAATGCAGTCAGTCATGGAGAAAACCAGCCACACAAATAGGTAAAAACCAATTATCACACCACTAGCAACTGTTTTGTCCCTTAGTTTAATATTATAAAAGAAAAACCTTTATGCCCGAATTTAAAGAGAGAATCAGAGCAAAAGTGAGAGAGAGAGATGGGTACACTGACACATGAGGTGTGTTTAGGTACCATCTGAAATTTAAGAAGTAGACAATTACAGCAGTTTTTAGACTACGGTGCGGGACCCATCAAATCAAATTTTTGATCCTTAGAAAATTCAGACACCCCTAATATGTCTATGTGGTTTGCATATTTCCAACATGATTGCAGATTTAGATCTTTAGTGTAGATATGATACGATTTAGATGGTGCACGTTTAATACTACATGTATTAAACCGGGGGTGTAAAACCTATTCGACAAAGAGGCGTGGGGGTGCAGGTTATTGTTCCAACCAATCAAGAGCACGCAGTTTGACCAATCAACTGTCTGAAGATTGAGATCAGTTAATTGAATGAGTCAAAGCTGTGGAGTGTTGCTGCTTGATTAGAACGAAAACTTGCACCCACACGGCCCTTTGTGGAATAGGTTGGATACCCCTGTATTTAACAATGAGGGTGCATCATGCATAGTATAAAATCCATCTGCTAAAACTGAGACTCTAACTCCCTTTACAGTGGCTTGCTTCGGTGGCTCCTGCAGGTCGAGGCAGTGAAGTCTATGAACTACGAGTGTGTTTGTGAAGACAATCAACCTCTCCAGTACATCGTCCTACTGAGTGACTAGTGGAGCTGCGTAGGTGAGGTGTCGTGGAGGAGAGTGGGGTCACCGCGAGAGGAACAGGAAGGATGGATGCAATGCCGCGGGGTCCTGGCATTGCCTCCTTATAACGACATTACAGTGGAAAGAACAAGCGGCAATGAGCGACACCATCATTAACCTCTGACTGGGCTATAAATCAACAGCAGTTCACGCAAATTAGACCAATTCCCCTCGATCTGCCTCTGAAGGCCCTTGATAGGGCCGTGCCATTATAAATCACATGCAGTGGGAGGAGGAGGGACACACACACACACACACACTCACACACACAACAAGACACAGGGAGGGAGCGTGCAGACACCTTTATTGGTAGTGCTTTACAGTGAGTCACATAAGCTAAAAGAATTAGATTTCGCAGGCTTGCCCCTCGGTGATTCATACACATTTTCCTAATGGTTCCTTATCACCGATAGCATTTGATTCTGTCTATGGGCAGAGAGGAATTAACGTTACTTGTAGACGTGCTACAGGAGAGCCAAGGAGGGGAGAGGAGGAGACGCTTTCGGAATAACGATGACACGGGTTACGCAATGTCAGATTATCATTCTGCACCGTGCTGCCCCCACCACCTCCCCGCCCAAGGGGCGATTGATTTGATGTAAATATGAAAGCATACAGCATCACTGTTTTCTCCCAGAAACAAAGACCTAGTTCGACAAGAAACCAAAAATAACACAGGCTGCCGCAAATAGAAAAACTCTAATTCGCCACAAATGTTTTCATACCGGGATGGGAGGTTTTTTTTTTTCCCTCCACCCAGAGCAAAGAACAAGAGGTAATGTGGTGCGGTATAACAGGAGCGTTGTGAATGGAAATTTTCAGGTTCTGGTGTTTGCAGTGCACGTAGGGCATGTGTGTGTGTGTGTGTGTGTGTGTGTGTGTGTGTGTGTGTGTGTGTGCGTGGGGAGAGGGATGGACAGCTGCCGGCTCTCTGCGGTCGTCTGAAGGAAAGAGTACATATTGCACGTCACTCGGAAAAGGTAACAGATATGGCAGCATGTCCCCGCCATCTGTCACGGGAGCTTCACACGTCGCACGCAGACAAAAGGGGGAGCGGGGCCGTCGAGACGGCAGCAAGGCCCCAGCCCGCTATTGTCCTTCAGGTCTGCTGGGTGAATGAAGGGCCCCTCAGCACCAGGCCCCGCCGGAGCAGCGCAGCCGGGCTAACTGCAGCATTGTTCGCCGCACATGTGCGTTCACCCAGGGGACCAAACAGGCTGCAGGAAATTTAGAAATTTAGATTTTTTTTTTTTTTGGCCAAATCCAATCATCAGCAGCCAACGTCCGTAACGTGATTTCAACCACATGATTTATGCTTTATTAACCTTGACCCCTGGAAAAATTAGTCACAAAATGCTTAGTTTTCCCAAACTGAAGTTGGATCTTTTCCCAAAATAAATAGAAAAAGACAAATCATATTTGATACATGAGGTATTTATTGATATCAATATATTTCTATGATCCAGGACAGATAGACATAGAAGAGCCTCTGTACCCACAGTTTACAGCCTGTTTTTCCCTATTCCTATTCCTATTCACTAACCTTGTTTAAGACAAATGCAAATGTTCCTCATCATATGTGAAATATTCCCTATGTTCTGGTCCAATACACACATTTCCAATATAATTTTACCATACAATGTCACCAAATAGTCAGTAGTTAAGGCTTGATTGAGAGCAGTATGTATTCATTTATGAAATATTAATGACAATAGAAATATCATTATTAATGGAACTTTCCAGGAAACAAAAACTTTGGAAATGGCATGTAAAGCCCACCACTGACTGTGAGTATACCTGGCACATGTCAGGTTGTGTTCAACAGGTTTTTCACTTAAGTATCGATTGAGGTCTCACAAACTAATGTAGTAAATACGAAACAAATAGTGATATATGGTAAATCAATAATAGAAATGATATTCAAAGAACTTTAATGCTGTCCAGGAGGGCAATTCAAGCCGCATCGAGGAGTTACGAAATAAGGACGAAACGATAGTGACAGTACTGTATCTACACATGGTGTGAAACGGCATTGAGTGTAAAGTGATATGAATGCGAGTGCAGCGTAAAGTTTAGTGCCAGACCTTCAGGAGTAGAACAGTCTATAAATAAGATAAAGAATCGATATTTTACTATCATATTTGCATAAAGTGAAAAATGGGTTGTAGGCTATACTGGATGATGGGTATAGCAGCGCCGTATCCATGGTAACATCCGTTAACACTATTGTGTGTAAGCATAGACGAAACACTTGGGTAACAGATAGAAAAACAAAAGAGTGCAGAACAAGTGCCCTCCAAGATGACCGATTGACTGACCCGGAGCCTGTATTTTTGAGTTATATTTGTTTTTTCGTCCACTTTGATTTCTTGTTTCATCTCTTGAATAAGTCCTCAGACACACACACACACACACACACACACACACACACACACACACACACACACACACATAGACAGACTCGTACACAGTTATGTGTCCATCCAGTTCAGACTCCCACAGATAAGGTCTCAGGCTTAGTGGACAGGGTCGATTTTCCATTATGGAATTTCATAATAAAGATCAACTGTCACAGCAATCAAAGCATCACTTAAGGCCATCTTAAAGCAGAGCCAGGACCTCTGTTTTCATCCAGCAACCTCCTCCTCATCCCCAAAAATAATCACCCTCAATCCGCCCAAACACTGCAGACCCTCCAAGAGTTCCATCTTTTCCTTTATCTCTCCCTCAGCGCGCAGAAAGAAAAAAAATGTGAAGATGAGGAAGGTCAACGATCTGTCAGCAGTAGATAAAGAAGGATGGACCGAAGAAGGGATCGATAGAGAAATCTGAAAAACTTTGCAGTTTTATATATATTTTTCTTGGTCTGAGAAGAAAACAGGAAGATAAAGTGCTGTCAGGCTCTCTCTCAAGTTTCTGTGTTTCTCAGTTCTCCAGTTGGACTAATCAGCCTCAATTTATTTTCAAGGACGTTGCCTCATCAGAGCTCTGTCAAGTAGGGTGATGATGTATGTGCTTTTGTGCGTAAAATGATTTCTTTGTGTCCAAAGCTGGAAAAGAACAAAACTTCAAACGCTCCATCTTTTTTTTGGAAACCATCACAGAGAAACATGTGAGATTACACCTCCTAATCCCTGTGTAATCTCTGGTTTCCTCGCTGCTGAAACTGCCCCAGAGCCCAGACCAGTGGCCTCACATCAGTTTTTCTTTTTTATATACAGTAATATAGACTGAAGAGCGAGGAGAAAATCTGAAATATGGACAGAATATTCATGCCTCTAGACGTCTCTAGACAACGTTTTAGGAACTCGGTGCAGGACCAAGGAGGAACGCTCGAGCTACAAAGAGCCAGCAAGGTTATCAATCTGGGCTCTGAATATCATTATTATGCGACTACATTGTGCAATGGCAATGGTTTGGTTTGGTGTTTGATCAAGTCCTGGTTGGTCAGGGACGACGGGAGAGAGTTTGTTATGTACAGGCACAGCTCATATTTTAAAAGTGAAGACAATATCTGAAGAAAATATCAGATTTTGACAGGGCAGGAAGTGACATGTCACGTTGCAAGACTTTGTTGAGAGCAAACTAAGAGAATGGGGAAAAACTATAGTCTACACAAGATCATCTGAACATCTGACCCTGTCAGACGCAGAGAAAAGAAGTGTTAATGGACATACTTTGACGTGCCATTGCTGCAGGAGCTACGCTGCAGCCTGTTTTCTGACTGGCAGTTGAGATGTTCTCACTCAGCATTGGACGACTTTCAAATATAAATTGTGCCATTTCTTCTCTAAATACCACACGAAGGAAAATATATTTTAGGTTTAAAAGGTGCCTCACAGTAAGAAAGTCCCCAGATTCAATCCTGGTTGGACCTTTCAATGTTCCTCCCATGTTGGTTTTACTTTGGTTGCACCCAAAAACATGTATGTTTTGGCTGATTTGTCACTCCAAATTGCACGTAGATGTGTGTGCGTGTAAAATAGTGAATGTGTGTGTGTGTGTGTGCCTTGTTATGGACTGGTTAGATGTAAAGCTGGTTAGGAAAATGCAAGAATGCATGGATGGATGATTGACAATCAACAAACAACCCCTCCAATATTCATAAGACTATAAGATAAAATAACATACAAAAAAAAGCAAAAACACCAACATAGAAAACTCTCTTGTGAAATAATCACAAAGGAATATGTTGCACCACATAATACTCTTAGTTACAGGCCAATTGGGAAAATAGCTTTCCGGGCCGCTCCAGCCCGGCAGGTCCCTGTGGTGCGTGGAGGGAAACGTAATGTGCACACTGTGGAGGTCACGGTGTGACCTCTCAGATCCCGGCTCCCCGTGTGCGAGGGCGGATCTCCCGTGTTTTGAACTCGGGCTTTCCAATCAGACAGATTGGTGTTGGGGGGCCCCCATTTGACACGAGGGGCCCGGGTTGTTGCTGCAAAATCCTGGTGGGCCAACTGGCAGCCTCTCAGGAAGGAAAAAAAAAGAAAACCTCTTTCAATTACCTTAAGAGCCTTGACTTGTTCCCCTTCATCCTATTCTTTAATGGACTATGCATGTTCTCCTTCATGCAAATGACTTATAGCAAGGTCCTCTCTGTTTCGGTGGTGTTGTTTACTCGGTGTGCATTAGAGTGGCTGCATGCGGCACAGTGTATTCATCAGTGTGTCTCAGTGAGTGTGTGATTAGCTACAACAGATACCAGCTATTATCCCTGACACACTCTGACCCCGTGGCTGCAGTGCTTTTTTTCTTTTTGGGGAAAGTCGATAAAAACGAAGAGTTCAAAAACACATAATTGCTCAAGCAGTCTGTGCTGACATTACACGGACAGGAGTGATATCTATAAGCCAGCCAAAACACGCATTAGAAGCCGCAGATCAGACACACGCCATATCTTTTTCGTCTGAGGCGGAGAGGGGGGGGGGGGGCGCTGTGAGGAGGGGGGAGCGTGGGTAAAACAAAGTCAATCAAAAGGGCATAGAGAAAGAAAAAGTTGTACGTGAAGAAATGATTTGAGAATTCGTTTGTGTGTATGCTGTCGGCAAATCATCTTCCAAAGAAACAGTGGGTCTGGTCATCGCTCTGTGCAGTTTTTCCACCCAGCCTGTCCTAGTTTTGAACCTCTTTCCCCTTGCAATTAATGGTTTTCTATACATAGGAGCAGGGAATAAAAAACAAAACAAGAAACAACAGTTTGGATTGCACATGATGTGACAAACATAAAAGATAACCCATAAGATTGGCAAAAACTAAATGGATCTCCATTCATCTGATGTTTAGGTCATTGAGCTATGAGGTAATAAGCTTCATTCATTGTCATTTTGCAGCACAAGGTTGCACAGTTAAAGCTGCACCTGTCTCTTGTAACATATGCATGAAGATGTAATGCATAGGTTGCATCCATTCATTCATTTTTCTAACCCAATTCATTCCTATCAGTGTTGCCAGAGCCTGCCGGAGCCTATCACTCTGCTTATAGGGTGAAAGTCCATTATGCTGTCCATCCATCCATCCATCCATTTTCTTAACCCGCTTTATATCTAGCTGGTATCACAGGGGTCTGCTGGAGCCTGTACCAGTTTACATATGGTGAAAGCAGGCAATAACCCCTAGTCCATCACAGCCATTATATTGTCTGGAGCAATAATTGGAATAAGAAATTCCCTTTGAATAAATTGAGTTCTGGTAAAATTAAATGAAAGCGAGCTCAGATTTAAATTAAACCTATTCTGATTATTATTATAACGACCCATTTCTAAGCCCATAAGTGAGTTGAGAGCTCATGAGTCACTGGACTGTCAGGCTGAGCTGTTAAAAAACAAAAGCAAGAGACAACAGAGACTCAAAATAATAGATACACCAGAAAGCAGAAAAACAAACAGAGGGAACAGAGCAGAACAGGGGGCAAGAAACACAAAAGTTTGGTTGAACTCTGGATTTTAACACAATCTCAAGCGATGAGGTTCAGCTGCAGACGTCCACCCAGGAAAGGACTTGATTGGTTCGGGAACTCGGACAGAGCTAACGAGGCTGATGCTGGTGCAGAGATGTGGAGGAAAATTCAAGAATAAAGGTAAAACACACACACACACACAAACAAAATTGAGAATGAAACACAGTTGTGAACACAAGAAACAGGTGACCAAAAAACAGGAGTGAAACACACGGGAATCTAATCAGTCGATGAGATGCAGGGGATACAGAGAAAGCACAGACACAATGGCAGCACATTATCCGCCATCGCTGGAGAATTCCTGTTGCATTTATGTCTCCTTGTTTATTACAATAATCTATGTTTGCTCAGGTCTCGGTCGCTCACATTAATTTGCAAGCCAAGCTAAGTTCTCCATAGAGATGACTGCAGCTGAACACACAATTGAAATAAACTCCTAATTAACTATGTGTATATTAGAGGTAAAAAAACAAAAAAAAATGCATCAAGGCCTAGCAGAATGTATGCATCGCTGATGCTGTGATGCCTGGAAGAGGTATTTGATACCATCTCGGTGCAGATATCAGATTGACGGCACTTGGATGCATGATGAGCCATTATCTAGTGGCTGAAGATCTCTGACTGCAATTTACAGGAAGATCTCAGGTTTGGAACCCTCCTCAGCCCAAAGCATGGCACCTCACCTGAGTTGCTCCTAACAAATCTCCCAAAGGGAACCTTCCCAAGGGATTAATAAAGTAGTATAAGTATTCATTGTTGTCATTATTGTGTGTGGAAACACCACCTACAACCAAATCTGAATAAAACCCAGAACTTCTTCTTTCTTTCTTTCTTCTTCAAACAGACCTTCCAACACATTTATATCAAAGTTGACTCCTTATATCAATGTTCTTCAATTCCTGCCCTGAAGGGTCACTATCCTGTCTGATGAGGATGCATTCTTTTAAATGATTCCCTTGCACAAGCTATAGGAAACCTCACGTCATGATCGATGATCAAATGGTATTCCCAGACCATGTTGACTCTCTACACTCTCTACTGACCGCTATTCCACGATCAGAAACTCAGGCCACACAGCTGCTGGTGCAAACCTTGGCGATCTGTTGGTTCGACCATTGCGACGCCTCGTAATAGGCCTGCCAGCTTGTGCGGTGTTGCTTATTTCTGGACCATCTGCAGATGGCCCAGAAATGATCTGCAACCTGTCTGGTGTTCAATCAACCAAAGAGGGCACATGTCACCCTGCTCCTTATCACGCTCCACTGGAAGCCTATAGCTGCTCGCGTCACCTCTACACCATCCCATTTACACTTTGTCATTTAGCAAACGCTTTTATCCAAAGCTACTTACAAAGAAGAAAAAAAACCTAATAGGAACAGGAATAGTAATGAGTTTATTGATCCCCAAAGGGAGATTAGTTTGTTTGGCAACTCATCTGCCATTTGCAGAAGAATTAAAATACCCCAATGGTTGCAAATATCTTCTACATCTCTTTGCCCTGTGTGGAGCAGGAACGAGCTGTCCATTTTGACGAACTGTCGATGTGTTAGGAAGTGGCTGATCTCAGTTGTTCTGAATGGCCTCTACCATCTTCAGTGCACATCTCTCCACCACATCCTTGTGAAGCCATCAGAAAATGTGATTGAAGTGTCCCGATATTATCAAAACTTCCAATAGAAACCTGGCGTAACAATAAAAACTGGGTTACATTCCTCAGACTACCAAGGAGCAAGAGTGCATTTGTACTAGTAGTAAGTGCAAGTACAAACGCAGGGTTTAAGAGCTAATTAAAAGGATATAGCTGTAGAAATGTTAGGAGAGGTTAGCAGAAGTTTGGTCTAGAAAAGCTTCTTGAAGATGGAGAGATATGACCTTATGGGCCATTTATGCGCTACACACAAGAGCGTTTTTTGTTCCGCTCTCAGGGAGCTAACAGATGCTTCAGTACGCATTAAACTGGAGCTATACCACTGGAAATGGTGGGCTGCCTTTGTTTGAATCTCTCTCGGAGCACATATGTCATCATGACTTCTTTGCCACTACCACACTAACACAAAGTATGTACAGTGTGGGAGTATGTTTGTTCTATGCATCATGTGTGGATTCTACAGCAGTAGAGCAAAAATGATGAGTGTTTGGTGCCTTATTCCACAATGCTGGGACAACAAATTAGAAAAGTCGGTGGTTGCCAGCAAACACGCATGTATAAGGACTAAAACTGGCACTCTGCCTTAACATGTTGACATCAACTTACTTTAACTTTACTTCCTTACTTTACTTTACTTTAAGGAAGATTAACCAAGTTCATGTCACTAACATTGGCATGCCAACAAAGTGATCGCTGGGCTCAGGGTATACGTTATGCCTAGCCCCTGTATCCCAATGTCATCTTACACCTGTCTGAGCAGGACAAGCCAGACTTGTAGTTCCCCAATAGTAGAATGAGCCAAGCACTATCAGGGCTGGGATGTCCCCGCCATCTTCAATTCACCTTGAAGACTCAACTCTTCTCAGAGCTTTTCTTCTAATATTCACCTACCAAACACTGCCCTTAATCTTCCCTCTCCTCACCCTGCTCCTACTGCTGTGTCTTTTTAAGTCCTTAAACTCATACCCAACTGCACTCTCATCCATTAGTGGTTTGAAGAATGTAGCGCAGCATTATTGTTACATTACATTTTCCTACGTAAGTCGCTTGGGATGCAAGTCTTTGCTCAAAATCCTAAAATCCAAATCAACTCTGTTTATGCAGAGAGACGTGGACATGTGTGTACACTGAAGCGGGCACCGACGGCTTTGGACTTCAGCTTTGGATCCAGTTATGAGAGGTGAAAGGCCGCTTCCTGCTGCTCTCCCTGGGATGAGAGCTCATCTGCCGGGGATGAGCCGTGGGATTACCTGGACATGGGACCAGTTCCCAGGCCGCGGGCAAAGTCCATTAGCAACTGGGTAATCTTCCCCAGTTAAAAAAGGTAGACATCGACATGCCTCAGCAGAGTGCCAGTTTTGGTCCTTATACGTGTGTGTGTGTTTGGGTGTGTGTGTGTGTGTCCATCTAAGCCGGTGTCTCTGATTAGTATGCTCGGGCCATGAGGCTACACTGACAGTGGGGCCTCAGAGAGCAGCAGCGCCATGAATTCTTTAGCATGAGCTTGCATGTACCCTTGTTCTCATCACGCTTGAAAGGACAAGTCCAGTCAACGGGAGACAAGGAGACACACACACACACAGACACACACATACACACAGACACACACACACACATACAGAGTGAATGTCATTTTTCTGTCACTTCAGAGGACATTGCATTGTCTTTCGTTCTTTTCTTTGAGATCTAAACCGAGTCTTGAAAGTCATCCAGACAACTTTGTCTACACGCTAATCTAAGCCTGAACTTGACTGTAGCCTGGCAAATTGGCAAATGCATTTCTCCCACTAAAGAAAGGCGAGTCCGTACAGTGTGTCTGTGTATACAGATTTAGATCACCACGTGAGCGACACACACACACACACACACACACACACACACACACACACAAACCTTCATTTGACGCATACATCTATGCCTGCCAGCCTACTCTGAGTTAACTGAAGGTCCCTCTGGCCTACATGAAAACACAGTCTGCATTTAACCATCTCATCAGCACACTCAACACATTTCACTTCTGACTCACAGAAGAGGAGCCAAACATACCCATGTCCGCACACGCACACACACACACACATACACACACACACATTTAAGCACTCACACGCGCACACACGCGTATACACACACACACACACACTTGCACACACAGACACGCACATGAAAATCTGAGGGAATTTTCAATCTCTTCTTCTCCTTTTCTCTCTCGCTCTGCCTGTGGAGAACACTGGCAGGAATCAGGGAGAAGAGCGGGGTTGCTAGGCGACAGGTTGTGGTTGCCATGGTGAATTTAAGTGGAACAGCTGGTCCAATCAGCATAAAGTGCGGGCAGGCGGGGGCAGAGCCAGGGAGGCTCATGCCAACACAGACAGACAGGAAGGAGAGGCTGCTGAGGCATGCAGGATGGTGAGGGGAGGAGAAGGGAAGGGAAGGGAAAAAGGGAAAGGAAAGGAAGAAAGGAGAAGAGGATAAAGTAGGCTAATGAAGGAAAAAAGACGGAATGATAAAAGGACAATAAAAAAAGGGGAGATGACAAAAAAGAAGACGAAGGGAGAAGGACAGGAATAGGTCCATGAGAGAGAAAGAAAGAGAGAGAGAGAAAAAAAATCCTCGGCTGGTCAGATAAACAGATTTGCACCGCAACTTGGAGAAAATCTGAGGATAAGAGGAAGAGTGAAATAGGTTGGGATCTGCTCAGGGACACCACTGTCACCGATAGATTTATGGAGCCCGGAGAATATGTTTGCTCAGGCATTATTCTTTCCGTCAGAGCGACGACAAACGCTCGGATCAGATACACCTCCAGAAATGTATGTTTCACACGGCAGCGTCGCACCTACGCGGCGTTGATCAAACCCCGATAGGAAACATTTAAAGACACAAACACAGACAGGCAAAACAACACAGGCACCATGACAGTTCACTGCAGCTAATGACAATGTGGTGCTAACATGGTGATAATGATAATGGGGTGGGAAAATGTGTGGGTGTGGAGATTGGGGGTGATTTCACAGTCCTGTCATTGGTTGTGTGTAATGTTATTTTTGTTTTCTTTTTTCTTCTTCTTCTTCTACTAATTCTCAAATGCAGCTCCAGGAGGTGGTGGTGGTGGAGGGGGGGGGTGGAAGAGAGGGTTGGAGTGTGTTTGGTGTTAAAGTTTCCGTAAAGTGAAATCAGCAGCTTTCAGAGAGAGATTGGTGGGGGTTTGGTCGGGGGAGGAAGGAGAAACGCGGGGTGAGATTTTAATGATGCAATCAAGAGAGGGCCCACAGATTGATGCGCAAATAGGAATCATTATTAACTTATAATGTCAATATTTGCGAGCTCCGCATTCGCCCGCTGATGAATGCCATCGAGAAGTGCTGTACTCAGAGCCGCTTCCTTTTGCACGAGGGGTGCAACGTAATTAAATTCTGATTGATTTTTTACGACGGGGACAACACAAAACAGCTCCACACAAACTAAGAACTGCGCTACATCCGTGAGAGCCGACAGCTGCAAGCCGCGGTCGCTCATTTCTGATATTTCAGTTATCGTGGTCAGCGTTCGGGAAAGAGGTCCATTTCCAGTTTTCGCCACTGATACTTTATCACTTATTGGTTCTTGCGCGTTATCAGGCCTCGGAGATTGAGTCCTGCACCAACACACACACACACAGATACACGGACGCACGTATATAAGATTTGCAATTTAGCAGCTGTCGATTGACTTATTGCAGACTGCAAACCACCGCACGCACTGTCATTTTGACACTACTTTTCTTACACTTGGATCAATACACAGACACAGAGTTCAGAACTACTTAAAGTTCTGCACCTGTTCAGAGTGGACTTACACTCTCTGGACACACACACACACACACACACACACACACTCGGGGACGCACATGTCTTCTCCAACGAGGACACACTCTCTGAGTGTCTCGCATGAGCAAGCACAGAGGGGAGCGAGATGAACACAGGCTGCCACTGCTGTAACCAATCATGGCAGCCACTTATCCTTCTCGTTCCTCTCAACAGCGAAATTATGTTGCGGCAAAAGCCGTAGAATTCACACGAGGGCAGGAATTTTTTTACCACGAGCAGCAATAAGACAATTATTGCATGTCTTGTAAGTCTTTCCATACGGCTGAGATGGACAGACGCTGAGACTGAAACGAATAGGAACGATGATGCTTGTGACATTTTCCAGAAATGTGAAAACATACGAGAGGTGGTGAATAATATGTACATAGCAGGGGGGGGAAAAAAAGCGTCTGGAGTCTGTCCGGCTCACAAGATGTCCATTCACACAAAGCTCTCACTCTGTCACACCTTCCTCCTGTCACTCACACAAAGCATGCTGGGAGGCATGGTTTCCAGGGCAACCGAGAGGCACCTTTCCTTGACGACGGTTCAGAATGCAGAGACGAGAGGAGGACATTAGCTTGCACCTCAGGTGTGGCTATATCGGCAGCGCCTATAGCTCGACCAGGAGCGGAACAAAAGGAGCTGAAGAGGAGGAGAAAGGTGGGACAGGATGTAAAGAAGCAGGGAAATGTGACAAGTAAAAAAAAAAAAGAAAAAGAAAAAACCAGAGAGACAGACAGCAGCAGCTGAGTGTGGATGGATGGAACAGGAAATGAGGTAGGAAGTGGCATTAACAACAAGATTGTTCCTCGATTGTTCCTCGATGAACTTTTTTTTTTTTTTTTTAGCTTTTGCAGCCTGTTAGGATCGCCCAGGGCTCGGTGTGACAGAGGACCTACTGGGAGTTGAAGCAGCGCTCTGGGTATCTCCTCTCAGTGATAAATGAACTAAAGCTTCTTCACACTTGCAGTGTGAATTAAAATTTCACACACACATACTCTCTCAAAAGACCCTCACACACTGTCCTAAATATGCAATAACACACTCCCCAATCCCCCCCCACCCTCAAACCCCCCCACCCCAGGCTTCAAAATACATCTTCAAAAGAAACCTTCAATCTGCTTAACACATTTTACACACCGTACATGCACACGTGCACACACACACACACATACACACACACTCATGCATAGCTACACACTCGTGTGGTGTGTGTGTGTGCACAAAAGACCTCGGATCAATGCAAGAAATGGTTCGACTTTGTGATATCGTGTTACTTTCACTGAGGGCCGGAGCCATGAAATTCATGAAGAGGAGACGAAGGGATGGAAGGGATGGGTGTGTCGCGTGTGTGCACACACGGTCGCGTTTCGAGAGAAACACACGCGGCGAAGAGGAGCAAGAGGGAGAAGGAAACGTGCGTGTATGTGTGTTCATAGGTGTGTGTGTGTGCGTGTGTGTGTGTGTGAGAGAGAGAGAGAGAGAGAGAGAGAGAGAGAGAGAGAGAGAGAGTGACTGAGAAGGAGAGTGAGTGCATAGAGAATTGAGTGCAGTTAGTAGTGTTTCCCCCTCGGCTGAGGCATTAACAAGCCTATAATGGACCCTCTTAAAAAGCCGACTAGGATCTCCTCCAAAACTAACTGATTTAGAGTGGCCAGGGCCCCCATGGGCAGTGGCCAAGTTCCCCCTCTGTCCCTCCCCAGCACAGCCACAGCCAGCCCCGGTGGCAGGCGGCACAGACACACATTGTGTTTGTCTACTGAACCACAAGCAATAGCAGTTTATAACACAATAAAACACCATGAGGAGGCATTAATTGGATATAATAGCCAGGGAATGATTTAGATGATTTAACACCTTTTTTCCAAGACGGGTACATAAAAGAGAGAGAAAAGGAAGAGGGGGGATAAAAGGGAATTAGAAATAGACTTACACACCGTTTCCGACTTTGATTTCCAATGTTAGCCCACACACACACACACACACACACACACACACACACACACACGTGCAAATACAAATGTAAACACTCGCACCTATGCGAGCTCGGAGGCCTCGTGGACCTGTGTGTGTGTGTGTGCATCCTGCACGCCGTTATCAAGTGAAGCCACCACGGTCGAAGGCAACACTCGCTAAATCCAACAAGTGAAATAAAATCATCTAATCTGGGCGGCGTAATATTCGTGTTTTCGCTAATTTAGTGACCCTGGAACTGGAGACAATAATCAGTCCATCGCAGATGCAGCTGATGCTGATAAGATGTGACAGGCTAGCTGGTGGGAAGAGAAAAAATAATAAACACACCATGGTAACCTCTTTATCTCCCATCAATGTTTCAGCGCTGGCGTTTTATTGACAATATAAGGATGGGGGGGTGGGGGTGGGTTGGGGGGGAATAACAGACTCCCGATTCTTACAGCAAATTATCCACAAGACCGGCACCCTTCAAGATATTCCGTCACCTTATCTCTCCTCCTCTGTCTTCCTCACCTCCCCTTGCCTTTTCGCTCCACCACGGAAGCTGAAAGGGAGCGGGGCCTTGCATGTATGTACATAATTGGCACTTTACTGTCATATCACATTCATATCAGAGCGGGGTCTCGGGCTTGGGAAGAACAATGAGGGCCAGACAAAAGCGTGGCTCCGTGCTCCGAGAGTGGCCCTGATAACCGCGGCACAGGCCGGTCAATAAAACCAATCATCTCTAATCTTCTTATGGGGGACTAAACAGTTCCCCCAGATACTCCACAATGCCCACTAGACACAATGCGCGCCACACTGTACCAATATAAGGGGCCATACAGCGAATACAGGCAGGAAAACAATGTCTGAACCGTGACCTCGGCGCACGCGCTCATCAACCTTATCTCCAGCTGCGTCATTGTCATGTAAACATGCAGAGTTGCGCGGGACACAGAATTAGGCAAAGTTTCCTTGATTTACAGCCTGTGTTGTCTAACTTGGAATATGGCATTTAGTTGTTATTGTTTTATTTTGGGTTTTTTTAAATAAACAATGCTTCAAGCAAACCAATGTGTTTTGTAATGTGTGTGTGTGTCAGAGATTTCCAAACAATTTAAGCAGAACTCATCTTAAGTAAAAATTAATGAAAATAGATAGTATAGATAGTAGAGATTTAATATAGATGAAAATACATCTTTGAATTCTTATTTTCATGGTCCAGGATTCATGCATTGGTCAGAGCCCTTTTCTGCTGTTTTTTTTTTCCGGAAGCATCTCCAACAACACACAAAAGAGATGATTAAAGGTCAGGACCCTCGTCTTTTAACATTTAGCTTCCACCATCTCGCTCTCCTGATTTTCACCGCAACAGTAATTCTTAAATGTCTGTTACTTTGACCATAAAAACTTAACTCTCTCTCTCTCTCTCTCACACACACACACACACACACACACACACAAGAAATCGATATAATAAATGATGAACTACATTGAGGCTGGTCACACTTTTCCTGCATCAGGAGCTGGCCCCAGACGTGAATACAGCTGTATGCAAAACCCCTCTGATGCTCCGACGCCCCGGCTGGGGTCTGCCCAATCTGTGAGGGCGAAAAAAATAAAGTGTGGGGGGATGGGAGAGGTCACAAGGGGTGATGCTATATGGTTCATGTAGCTTAATTGCTCACATTTCTTTATGTTATTTTAAAGATGTACAATATTACAAGACATATGATGACACATGCGCAGCGGGTCACCATATTTATGCTTGTGAGAGAAAAACAAAATATAGAGAAAAAAAATGAAATAAAAATAACAACTGGGCAAAATTATAAATACAATTGTCATTTTCTTTGTTTATTTGAAATGAGTCTTCTCCAGATTTCCCACATATGCACAGCTCTCTGTTTTCCCAGTCTACCCCCCCCCCCACGCCTCCTCCTCTCCCTCTCTCCCACCGTCTCTCCCTCCCTAATGATGTTTGGCCGAGGTGCGGGTTAATTGCAGGGTTAACTGACAGCGTGGAGGAGCGGAGAGTGCTGCGAATATGAGACGAAAGCGAGTTTTAGTCACAGTGTGCAAAGGGGAAGAGGCTGTATATAAGTTTATTGAATTCTTGGATTAGGGTGTGTGTGTGTGTGTGTGTGTGTGTGTGTGTGTGTGTCTTTGTGCTCCTCCACATGCACATTTAAAACAACATCAGCTGGGCATGAATGAACGCCGGTAAGAGCAACACTTTGAAGAGAGGTTAAACGTGCGCCTTTGTTTTCAGGAGAACGGCTGACATGCAGGATTTGTGTAAAACTCACCTCAGCAGTGGTGTCACCTCTGCTCTCTATCTTAGTGGAAAACACACACACACACACACACACACAAAAGTGTCTTTGCTGCCAGTGTATTACACTCATTTGGAATTTGACATTTTACAACAAGCAAGTAATGACTAAGTGTGATCAGAGGTGGTTTGATGTGGGGTGTGTGCGGAGAATATGAGCAGTCTCTGTATTGTCCAGCCTAATGATCATATCATAGACACACAGTCAAAAAGTGAAATACACATTTATTTATTTTTTTCGCATTTATTGCCGAGTAGTGATACAACCCAGTTATACAGTTACGAGGAATTTGCTTCAGTCATTGACGTGAAAACGAGCAAGGTGGGTGACACAAGTTAACAGTACAAATAATGTTAATACAGTTACCAAAATATACAGGTGTATGTATTATAACAAAAAAAAGTGTTTACAAATAAAAGAGCACAAAAAGGTGTGCCAACACATCAACATCCATGGCGCCATCTTGGAAAGAAAAAGTGCCGCAGTACATTGTGAAGCAACGTGTGAAACAGTGTTACAAGGATTACTTTGTGAATGTATTTCATTGCATATTAATCTAAAATACATGACATCTGATATATAATCTATTGAGATTATCCAATGCGAGTAACATATTCCGAATAGTTCAACATTGTCTTGTACTTAAAAACTGTGAATAACAAAGGCTGACTCAAAATCATGAATATTTGTTCACGTTTATGGCTATTTGTGAAACACTTGTGAAAGCCATTTTGTGAGTCATTTTACTAAAAGCCTTTACCTTAAACGCTCAATCATGTTGGACGCCTTCTGAAGAGTGAAAAAATATGAAAAACATACATCCCTGCATGTTATCCATTATCAGATAGGATAAGATGGAATTGTATTCTGAATACTATCATAACGAACTGTGTTGTAACTCATATTTTGTAATATAAATATCGTTATTACTCCTGTATTAAACTGCTCCTGTGTTAAACCGTGTCGGCCATCTTCACACACTTGAGCTTTATCGGCAGTGTCATTCCAATCAAAATCTCTGCACAATCATTAATTCTGGGAGATATTGATTTGAGGCTTCACCCCCTTGTCAGTCCACACACACACACGCACACACACACTCAGAAATATTCAGGTGCCGACTTCATGGGGCGTCAAACACGTGTTTAGGGGGAAATCTGAGATTTATCAGTTATTTGAAGCCCCATACATGTTCAGAAAGAGACAGGTTAATGACTGACGCTTCTCTGTTGTTTTTTTATTTTCTAGTGTCGGTGTCACAGGCAGATCAATGCAAACAGCTCATGACATTTATCAGACGGAGTCAAGGACCTCCACATTACTGCTGATGCTCACCTCGCCTCAGTCAAGTGGCTCAACATTATTGATATGGAATCCACAAAGGAGAGGACAAATGTAATTCATTTTCCTATAAGGCATCCAAATGAGGAATTGTTTGTGGAGCGTGTGTGTGTGTGTGTGTGTGTGTGTGTGTGTGTGTGTGTGTGTGCGACCATTGTCCTGGGATACACAAGAGCGATAGTCCATCTCTCGACAAATGTGCAACAGCAATTTTTCTCATTGTGAAATGATGATGAACAGTGACATTTGGGGTTTCAGGTCGTTCCACTTTGTGCTACTGAAATTCAGCAGACTGAGTCCCAGAGTGACTTTTAACACAGGCTATTGTATATATACATGTACATACATATATGAATGTAAGTTTACAATAACTAGTGTTTTATATATTGAATGTAGCCTCAGTATAAAATTAAATCAATACAATATTGAATAGAAGGCACTGGGTAAATATGCAGGTTAAAACATATAAAAAAATATGTTTAGCTTAGATTTATTAGTTATCATCATATTTCATCCCAGGTGTGCATTACCATGGGAACCTGGAAACAATTAAAGCAACATTATAGGACTGAAATAACTGGGATACATATGTACATTATCTGATAGAACAACTCATTTTTAATTTTTCTTTTATGAGAACAAACCAGATGAATCTAACAGACTACTCTATTTTTATGTAATATAATCTTACCTGTGACCACGTGGACCACATTTAGCTTTACTGAGGCTCTAAAAAAATAAAAGTATCCTGAGAGAAGAAGAAGAAGCAGCAGCAGGAGGAGGAGGAGGAGAAGGAGGAGGAGGAACTCTGTCCAAAGTACAGCAAAGTTTTCTGCAGCTTCCAACTTTTCTCTCTCTCTCTCTCTCTCTGCTCTGTTCCTCTCTGTCTCTCTCTCTCTCTCTCTCTCTCTCTCTCTCTCTCTCTTTCTGTGTCTACAGGATCTGGCCCAGGCTTTTAAATATAGGCTACTGTTTGTTATATCTCGCCATATATTACCATTTCTCCTCGCTGGGGCCCCCCTCGCATTGAGATCAGCGGCCGGCTGCCTGATCGCAGAGGACAGCTTACTAGGCCCCTTGAATTGTTCAGCAGGAACAATGGGTTCCTTTGTCAACGTGTTTCTCTTTCTCTCCCCGGACAATACTGGAGGGTCCTTCTGGCTCTCTGCACTTAAGAAATGTTTGCAAAATTACACCTCTTTATATGCCTCTCAAAACAAGTAGCAGTGCCAGTATAAAAGTGTGGGAGGTTTAAGGGAAGCAGGAGGAGGTGGGGGGGGGGGATTCGTTTCTTTTTCCCTTTGATAAACTTCAGTCAGAATTTTTTTTGCCTAATTTAAGAATTGTTCAACAGTTTTAATTATTTGTTTATCTATTTTTTCATCTTCCAATTACATGGAAATATTTCAGGCTGCTATGCCAAATAAATGAAAGGAGGAAAATACATAAACATGTCACTTGAATGCATCATATTAAAAAAAATCGGAATAAAAAAAGTGGCATCCTGAACTGTCTTTCCAAGACGCATCTATCCCCTCTAAAAATGCCTCCTCCTCACCTGATCAAGGTGATTCATTGTTTCAAAAAAAAAAGTTATACTTTTTTTTCGTTGTTGTCGTCGTCAGCCAGAAGTGTGTCCTCCCAGCTCGCAGAGCTGTTATGAACTATAAGCTGTGATGGTGCATAACGAGCTGACCTCTCCCTCCTCCTGCTGAATGGGCTCCATAAGCAGATGCCCAGCTGTGCCTATTCGGGCCTTCAACAGACATTTCGGAAATCGGTCTGATTTCCCTGGGAAAGTTGGCTCCCAGCTCCGGCACAGTTTTCCTCCAACAGTGGCCGCCATTCTAACTTGCATTCACAACATTATTATTATTATTATTGTTATGATTGTTGTTGTTATTATTATTATCAGTATTACTATAATTATTATTGCGTATTCCTGAAATTCTTATTTTTTTGTGTAATTGTCCCATCTAAGCCGTATGGAAATACGTTAATATTTGCTACAGTTGTCTCATTTCTTTCTGTATCACTATTGCTATTATTATTATACTTGTTATTACTAGTGATTGTAGTGATGTATATGGTGTGTAATGTTGTGATGGTGAATTTGCGCACAGATAACTGGCTCGAGCTTTTAGCAGGTGACGCCGGGGAGCAGCATCAAGGCTGAAATCCAATTGAATTCAGTTTTATTCAAAACGCAAATTCACCACAACATGGTCTCTTTATAAACCCAAATAAACCCCAACTAGTTCCACTTTTTGATTTTATTTTATTTTTTTGAGTGCTTAAATAACGAGCCTGTTTGTGGTATTTTGTGTGCAATTTGAAGTACAAATTGCGCACAATCCGCAATGTTCTGAAATAAAAAGTGTTGCCTCAGATTCAATCACACATCGCATCCGTGTGTGTGCACCTTTCGCTCTGGGAGAAAATTGAAAACTTTTCTGAAGTGTGTGGTGTGTGTAAGTGCGTGCGTGTGTGTGCGTGCGTGTGCGTGCAGACAGTGCGTTTTTAGTCGCGCCTCACGCGCCTCTTTGCTCCAACTTTGTGGTTTTTGACGCACCTGCAATCTGCATGCCACAGTGTTTTTTTCCCTCCAATCACCTGATTTGAACCTGTATTTTATCGGCGGTCCAGACTTCACCTGCTGCACACACACACACACACTCACAGACTTGTTTGCACGGGCTTCTGGGTTGGTGTTAAACTCAAAACGCGCAGGAATATTTTCCCAGCGCAAAAAAAAGAAGTCCAGGGGCCGCAGCTCGCACAACTGGGGCCGACTCTCCTCTCTCTTTTGTTGGGGGGCTATTGTGGGGGGCTGCGTGTTGGGATTGTGGGTGGTGGGGTGCGATGGGGGGCTGTGGGGGTGTAATGAGGGGGCTGCGACCCCCCGATGGGGGTGCATTTGCTGTCCAAAGACCGTTAGACAGTGGCTGAATGAATGGGGGCCTGGGTGTCATTGTAATGCACGGGGACAACTCCCCCCCTTTCATTGGGCTTAAGACGTGGAGGCCGCGCAGCTCCGCGGAGGGAAGAGAGATGAGGGGCAGGAAAAAGCAATTCACAGGCTGCTTCTCTCTTCCCCTCTCTCTCTCTTTTTGCTTGCGAGGAAAGGACGCCGAGGAGCGTGCATGCAGCTTCTACACCGAGGCTGTATCTGCCACTGCTGCTGCTGCAGCTTCTTCTTCCCTGGGCCTGCACAAAATGGATGCGATGGAGGAGAGTAAGACACTGAACAAAGGGACTGTGGGTGCAAAGCAGCGTGGATTTCTATAGAGAGGACGCTTCTCCTGTAGCAGGTGGCCGCCACGCACGCTGGGTTATTGCATTTTTCTCATTTTTTTTGTTTTCCTTGACAAATGGGCGACTCTGCATTCATGCAAACGCAGGAAGCTGTTTTGTTTTGTTTTGTTTTTAGATGTAGATTGCGCCAGGCTGAGACGGGACAATGGAGAGGGATGGAGGGATGTAGAGAGGGAGGGAGAAGCCAGCTAATGTAGTTAATAATTGCAATTGTTTAAAGGGGTGAAAAGGGAGAGAGAGAGAGAAGGGAGAGTGCATTTGCGATTCTATAGGCTCAGTTATGGAGAGTAACAGGGGAAGCGCTTTCGCCTCCTCTCCTTCTCTTTGTTCAGCCAACAGTGGGAGGTAGAGGGAGGAAGGAGGGAGAAACAATTTGAAAATCCAGTGACATTTTCTTCCGGGACAGAAATCAATATATTCCTACAGGATTTTCCTCTTTTTTTGCCAGGAGGGGCAAGAAGATAATCAGTGTAGGGACAAGATGAAAGTATAGGTGGAGATAAATGTGCAAATGAGGTTGCAGGCCCATGTTTTGGGGGGCAACAAATTGTGTAAGATTTATGTCATTTTTTGAAACCATCAGATTATTATTGGAACAAAAATATTTCAGCATTGACCTGGACACAAAATATCTGTTGTAGCAATTCCACAGCAGGATTTAGAGGCTGATTAAAGAGGCCTGATTATTTCCAGAAAAAACTCAATTTCATAAATCTATAACATAGCCGTTTTCAGGTGATAGCCAGAGCCCAGGAGGAGGGGGGTGGGTGGTGGGAAGGTGGGACGGAGAGGGATTTCCTCCTCCCACAAAGTGCTGACAGTGGTGCATGGCATACATCACAAAATGCCAACATTAGTGCATCACTAACTGTCTATCTTTTGAGCTTTTCCTTTTTTTTCTTTCTGTTGCGTAAAATACAACATATGGTTGTAGAGGCCCCGGACCATCTGGGATCATCCGGGGCCACAGGGTCTGAGAGGAGCAGAATAACCGCCAAACACGAGTCATGGTATAATCTGGTGCAGATTTGGCAAATGTACAGCTCAGTTGAATCCCAGAAGGGGGGGATAGACGTGTAGTAAAGGGTTAATCAGGGGTTTGAAATTCAGAGTGGGATTTTATCCACTATACTTTGGCAGGATGTATAGAATAAATGTTGAGGCCAGGAGGCGCGTGTGCAACTTAATTAGGTGTTTTTTTTCTCTGCTTGTTGTCTTTGGGAGGAGGGGAGGAAATGGTGTCACCGTGGAGGCTGTGCACCTGTGCTTCCAGCCTGTAACCTTGTAGCAAGAGCTCAGCCGCTGGACATGCACCTGCACCGTGGAAGTGCAAAGAGAGAGAGAGAGGGAGAAACAGAGACACAGAGAGAAGACACTTCTTATTTCGCCTTCTCTGTGCTGCCACCATTATCTGCACATAAACATGCATGCGTGCATGACGCGCTGCAGAAAGTCAGGCGCTGGTTTCAAGGACATTTGGGGCTGATGAGGATTTAGTTTTAATGTGTGGGGAGAGGGAGGGAGGGAGGGAGAGAGAGAGAAGAGGAGGGAGGAGGGATGGATGGATGGAGGGATGGGGCTTGGGCCCCGGGCCATGACGTCATTGTGCGGCCATGTAATCCTCTTGCGCCGAAGCCCAATCAGCAGAGACTCGCAATTGTCTGGGATGGGAAAGAGAGAGAGAGAGAGGAGAGTGAGAGAGAGAGAGAGAGAGAGAGATGCGTCCAGCGCTGGATTGTGCCTGAAATGGGTCAGATTAAAAAAAGAAGGAAGGACGACACATGAACCGAAAGGAACCGATGGGACTCGTGGCGAGAGACAGAGAAAGAGAGAGAGAGAGGGAGAGAGAGAGAGAGGACTTTTCTGATGACGGCGAAGCCATTTTAACCCTCACCCCTCCCCTCCCTCTCTCTCCCTCTCCTCTCCCTGTCTCTCCCTCTCCCCCCACCTCACATGAGAAAATCAGCCTGCCGACCACACACGCTTTAGGGATGTGCTAGAGAGCGATGCGGCGCGTAGAGGAGAGCGACTCGCCTTTTTCCCCCATTCCACACCGCGCGTTAGAAACAAGTAGTGAGGAAGGAGGAGAGAGGATAGGAGATGAGAAGAGGGGAGGAGGAGGAGGTTCGTGGACCAGTTCGCGGGGAAGAGAAACTGCATTCAAGCCGAGGTGAATGGAGACTACAGAGCTCAGTGGGATGTACGATGCTGCCAGCTCCTGCTCTCCACTTCTTCTTCTTCTCTTCCTACTGCCGCCTTTGTTTGTTTTTCAATTCTCATTTTGTATCTATTTTCTTTTTTCTCTTGCTCTGAGGACGCACCGCGTGCAACCTCAGCTGTCATTGTGTCCGCGCGAGCCCATGGGCGCGAGCGGCGCGGTGCGGCGCACGAGCCCGAAGTCACGCGGTGTTTAGAGGTGTTTCTGCCATGTTTTGTCAGGTGAAGGCGTCTCTTCACACCCGTGGCTGCAGCCGAGCGGGGATTTTTCTTTTCATTTGTTCGTACTTTATACGTCGAGCTGTGGCGCAGTGGTATCAATATGATTTGCCTGCGTGAAGCAGGAGGTGAAGGAGGATGTGTCCGCGCGCTTTATTGCTGGTGTTGGCTATAAATCGGCTTTAGTCGCGAGGGTCTTCATATACGTGTGTGCGTATGTGTGTCCGTCTGTGCGCGTGTGAGTGTGTCGCAAAAATCCGATTTAGATCTGTATGTGTGTGTGTTTGAGAGAGAGAGAGAGCGTGCCAATGCGTGTGTGTGTGTGTGTGTGTGTGTGTGTGTGTGTGTGTGTGTGTGTGTGTGTGTGTGTGTGTGTGTGAGTGTGTGTGTGTGCGTGTGTGGACGCCCGAGCGTGCGCACGCAGTACTTAGATCGCAGTCTTGCAGTCTTGCATCCTGCTTGGAGGCAGATGCTGGAGGTTTTGAGCTTGTGTGTGCAAATGTGTGTGTATGTATGTGTATGTGTGTGTGTGTGTATGTGTGTGTGTCTAACTATCGTAGGTTTGTTTTTTACCCATCTTTTTAACATTTCAGTTTTTTTCTTGTACAATAGTTGCTACAGTGGAAAGGTCGTCATAGAGAGATAGAGACGTGTGTGTGTGTGTGTGTGTGTGTGTGTGTGTGTGTGTGTGTGTGTGTGCGTGCCCTGTACAGCAGCAGCATCAGCAGCAGCATCAGGGTGAGGAAAGGCAGCTTCTTGACGGGTTGTCACTCTGCGTGTTCACAGCGGACCTTGATTTAATGTCCATACAATTAAGGCACGCGGTGAATGCCAAGAGAGGTATCTGCACAGCATCGCGCTGCACGCGAGACGCTCACAATACCAATCATTTCATCATTCCGTGTCGGAGATGTCGTCAGATTTTGCACCTGAGGCCGAAGGCTTTTTGTTTCCTATACTCTGTTGGTTTTTAATGTTAGAGAAGCAAGGCCCCGAGGTTGCACGGGAGCGCTGACGTGTGCACGCGCACACGCCCGCGCGCGCGTATGTATGTGTGTGTATGAGGCTGTAACTGGGTGGGCGCAATGCGTACTTTAATAGGCTCTTTCAGCACTAAACCGGGTTAGCACCAGTTAACGATAATATGGCGTTGGTTTTCCACGTTCATGTGGACGCAAATTGTTTTAAAATAAATAAATAAAACGACGCAGTCGGGCTTTCGTCTAGTGGGGTCAGTGGCCTACCTCTGGGTTTTAAGAATCCAGAAATATAGTATTATTAATACGAATTACTGTAAATGTGCCGTTACTTTGGTGTTAAATAGCAACTTATTTTAACTGAGGACGCATGGGGAAGGACTGTGCTAATTTTGCGTACGCCATTTTCCTAAACCAGTGTCTTACGTTTCATTTTAACGATAGATAGATAGATAGATAGAGATAGATAGACGTGGATAGAAACTTTATTAATCCCTTTGGGGTAACTCGGGATGTAAGGATGTAAAGGTTGACCCTAAATATAAAATGTAAAATAATCAGCAGTGACATTTTAATTACAGCGCTGTCTGATAATGGAAACATCCCCAGTCAATCCCCGCAGGAGCTGCAGACATGTCACAAAATGTTCCAGTGGCTCGACACCTCCAAGGCTCGTACGATCCGCTCTCAAAATGATCTTTAAAACAGTGGTTTCCTCCTCAGTCTGGCCCTCAGGAGCCCCTGCAGGGACACAGTCTGACTGTGGCCGCAGCGTGCAGATGGAGTCAACGTATAGAAATGTATGCGGTGCGACGCCCCCTACAGGCGTCCTCCAGACAGCGCTCGGGTTTCTTTTTTTTTTCTTAGAGAAGGCCACAAGGGCTTGATGCTGCACAGGGTTGATGGGGAAAAAAATAAAATAAAGGCTGATAAATAATTCTGCAGAGAAGTCTGCAGAGAGTCTGCAGAGAAGCTGTTCAGATGTTCCTCCAGCTTAAAAACATGCCTGATGCAGCGGAGTATGGTTTTATCGACAAATTTGAGCCCCTTTTGGAATAAAAGTGACACTTAATGTAAACCAAACCACAAGAAATGAGGGTAAAATTGACCAGAAATTGACACAATTTGTCATTAACAGTATCACAAAAACGGCATAGTTCCATCAACGCTCTTATATATTGAGAAGTCTGACTTTGAAATAGCACAATTAAAATAACCTACGTGCATGAAAACATCTTAACTAGACCAGTTTCACTACAAACATCTTTTTTTTTCAGTGCCTCAGTGGCAGATTTCTGGCTGCCATAGTGCAGCAAGCCTGATTGTGATCTTGTATGTTTACTGTCTCAGCACGAGTGCATGTCTTGTAACGATGTGACAACAAATAAAGCCTGAGCTGCATCGAGTTTCCTGCTTCTTCTTGTGATTATTTTACAGGGACACTGCAACACGGCAGTCATGCCATGTTTGCAGACCTGCATCTGATATTGCAAACGGGAAAAGACTGTGGGGAGGGCGGGGGTGGGGGTGGGGGTAGCTGGTGATTTGCAACCAGATAAGAGAAAGTCATCTTCTTTCTCCTTCGGAGGCGGTGTAAAATAGATGTGCCTGGACCCGAACGCTATCACATTTGTACAGGCAAATCTCCCACCAAAATCGCCGTTTTGGTGGGAGATCACATGCAGTTCCTCCAAATTGGGAAATCAGCACCAGGGAGAGCTCCTGTCAGCTGTGGAACCACTGTGAGAACCCGGCCTGAATACTAACAACTCCACACTGTCAGACTGTAGAATATACACAGGCTAGAAGCTCACATTCAGACCCTAGGCTTGAGGGAAATGATGTACATCGATTTAAACCCAAACAGCCTTAAATGCCTTAGAATGAGCATGTGTATGTGGTGGACATTGCATTTCTGCTTTTACATATTAAAAAAATATGCAGATTGCATCTCACTTTAAATGGTAAAATGACTTGATTTTTATGTAACCCTTTTCCAGTTTTCTTTCACATTGACATCTAGGCTACAATACGCAGTTCAGCTGCAAAATCAAAATCAACCAGGATTTTGGACTATTTACATGCATTTATATTCTGACTAAAAGCATCAGGGGAAGTTGGCTCAAGGGGCTGGAATCGAACCACAAACCTCTATTTTTGATGCAGATAGAGCTTCACCTTTTGTTTTTTTAGCATCAAGGCCTGAGGATTCATGAGAGGAACACACGAGTCATTTCTGAACGGACAGTTTATTAAGGCTTGATTTCTTCTAGAAAGAAAAACCAAGATAGATCTTTTCTCGAACAAGTTATGTCCACTACAACTGTGGTCTAGAATAAAATCAATGTTTATTTTTATTCTTTTTAATATCTTTTTTTTTTTTACGTCATTAATCCTTTTTCCGTAGTGTCGATACATAGAATTTTCACGGCTAAACCCGACATCCCTCCGTTGCAAAAAAAAAACAAAACAAAACAAAAAAAAAAACAAAAACAAACATCAGCCGACAGTTAACGTGCAAGAGAGAGCCACCCCCCCACCCCACCCCCACCCCCATAGTAAAAATCACAACCAGTTCATGCTTCCTGAGGCAAAGACGGCTGTGGCTGCGACTCTTCGGTGGCGTCCTTTTTCTTTTTTTTTTATTCTTTTTTTTTTTTTTAAGCTTTTCTCACCTCCCCACGACTCTACGCTGGCTGGAGAGAGCGGTGTTCGGTGAAGGCAGACATGTGAAGGGCGTTCACCGTATTGCTAGCTATTGATTAGTGCAGGTTAAAAAACAACAAAAGGAAAACAAGACAAAATAAAAGAAGAAGAGGAAGAGGAGGAGGAGATGGAGAAGGAAAGGATCCCGTGTGAGGTCGGTTGTGTAGATTGATGAGGGATCACACTGGCCAGGTAAGAGGAGAAAAAGAAGAGCAATGTAGCTTCACACATCTGGAAACACAATAGTGTGGTTTATAATCGCACAGAGGGGAGGTGACCTCAGCGATCTCAACAATGTCACAGGATTTAAGATAAGAGGATGCACACCGTCTGAGAAGTGTCGGGGCAACTTGGACAACAGGACCTGAACCAGGTGCAGCTGTGTCCCAAAATATTCCCGACACGTGAGGCGGGATTGGTGTTGGAAGCTACATCGGACTTAAAAAAAAAAAAAAAGCTGAAAAAAAAAGTGTTGGGGGTGGTATCTGTGTTTATTAGCAGCATTAATCTCTACGTCAGGGTGAAGTCACAGTCCACGACAAACTGAAGTGACGGTTTCGGGCTAATCGAGAGGAGAGGAGCCGTGGATGTCAAACGCTTACGGCTTCCGGCGCTCTGAAATGGAACAAGGACGGGGGATGGGCTGAGGGGGGGGGGGGGGGGGGGGGACATCCTCCAGAACTAAACATCGCCACACTCCTCTCCCAGACTAGCTGTAGGATGGATAACGGGGTCGTTTTTTCTCCTCCCCTCTAGCACTCATCCTATATAGTAGTTGCCATGCACGGGCACAGACACTCACACACACACATCATGTGTTAGTGACTTTTCTTTACGCTCAACCTTTTGTTTTGTTTTGTTTTGCATCTCCCATCAACATACCTGAAAGTACGTGACCGCATTATTATAATAAAAATCGATGGTTTCATTCTAGGAACAAAACAGTGTCCGCCACAACCAAAGAACACACAGAAACCACATTTCATTCTTATCTTTTTTTCTTACTTCTTGATAGTAAATCAGTTACATTAATTTTTTTTAGGTTATACATTTTTAGGCTTTCTCCATGAATATATAGGCTCCTACGTTAAAGCTTAGCATTACGACCAACGTGATAGACTTAGCGAACCAAATTTCAAGGGAAAAGAAACAGGATTAAGACAGAATGATGGTGAATGGACAAAAAAAACAAAAAGAAAAGAAGAAAGAAGTGAATCCCTCCCCTCCCTCCCCGTTTTTTGTGGAACAAAAATAATGCAAAAAAAAAAACAAAAGAGGCGACAGTTCTTTCATCGTAGCAGTTACATCGTTACATGATTTCCGATTACAAAACAATTTCTTAAAATGGTGGATGCAACAATTCTCTCAGACTGGGTTGTGTGCACAAGCGGAAAACGTCCTGACGAAAACGTACAAAAGTCCCTTTCCCCAGACGAGACATGGAGAGAAAGCAAAGCAGAGGGTGGTGAAGGATGTCGATAGTACAATTTTCTGATTTCAATGGTGAAGAGTTCTGGTTTGCGGAGGACACATCCGTTTTTATTTCTTTTTTTTTTTTCTCCCAGAGGCCTTTGCAAATTCCTCCTCAGAAATGTCTCGAGTCCCGTGTGACTTCACACTATCCCTGATTTCTCCAGCAGTGTCACTGTTTTGAGCAGTTCTTTTGAGAAGTCACCGATAATTAGAAAAAAAAAAAAAAGAAAAAACATTAAGGCTCCAGAAAACAGGTTTTTCTGAAATGAAAATTGTCAGTAGTAATAAGCCAAAAAATAGAGATTTTTGTTGATTCTGAATGAAAAATAGATAAACCATTGAAGTTTTATCGCACAGCTTCCAAGTCCTGCATTGCCTTTGGGATCCTCCAACCCTGTTGGCACAGTTTAACTTCTGACGCATGGCAATGTTGCCCCCAAATGGACAAACAGGGGCAGGACACATCCGTTCCTGATTGTACTGAAATATAAAGTGGCAGATTTCTTTCTTTTTTTTTCGTTTTCTCCTCCACGGTGCAGTCAAACCCTGATTCAATTGGAAAGAGGAAGGGGGAGGTTTAAGGGGAGGGGGGCAAGACAGACAGACAGAGAGAGTGAGAGACAGAGAGGGAGAGAGAGAGAGAGAAAGAGAGAGGAAACCAGTCTGGTGAGAGAAGAGTACAAGATGGAACGGGAAGAAAAAAAATGTCTAAAAACAAAAACAAAACAAAAGTTTTTTTGAACTCAAGAGTGTGGTGGTGGCTAGGTAATACAATAAATCAGCTTTGTTATCCCTGCACAAGAAGTAGGTGGTACATGGGGCAAAAAAAAAAAAAAGCACAAGTCTTGACAATGGCAGAGATTCACCAGGATTAAATAGAAAAAAAAAAGAATGAAGGGCTTGGTTGCATTTTCATAATCTTCTGTCTCTTAAATCAAAGTCCTAGTGTAACTGTTGATCAAGCCAAGGATAAATGTCTTCTATTGTTTATTCCTGTTTTGGCGCTCCTGTTTGGAGAAGAAGAAGGGGAAAAAACAACATTAGACATTTCAGACATTTCAGATTATCTAATATCTAAAATAACATCCTACACATCTCATTGAGAGAACAACACAGCAGCTGCCAAGGGGAGGAAAAAAAGAGCCCTCAGTGGCTGGTTTTGCATATTAAAATATTGCAAATGTTCGCAGACGTGCAAAAAGAAAATGGGGATGATTGCTCATTTCCATCCACTGCCGCTGTGTGATTAATGGCGGTCGGTGCTTCGAGATAAGCAGTAGGTGGCTCCAGTTCCTCTGGTCTGAAAACCAATAATGCAGCACTGCAGAGAGAGGGGGGGGGGGCGACTGGGCGCCACCAAAACGACTTGATTAAAGGGACGTCAAGGGAGAGGCCTGGTGGTATGCACTGTTGCATGTCCTCTCTGGGTCTAAGTGGGTTTTCCCCAGGTTGTTCCCTCCCATAGTGCAAAAACGTGCATGTTTAGGTCAACTGGTGATGCTAAAATTGCCCTGTAACACTGCTATGGTACAAAGCAGGTAGGATATTTGATGAATAAGAGAACAGAAGTTACATCAGATGTTGCATGAAGGAACCTGAACAAAACCTGTGGTGGGCAAGCACCTTTCTAAGTTCTCTCCATCTGAATGCAAGCTTTCTTTTGGTTGTTTTCCACCCATACAGTAAAAATATTCATGCTTAGGTCGATTGGAGACTCTGGATTGGCCCTAGAAGCTTCACGATAGCCCAATGCTCCACAGTGCCCACAAAAAACTGATGGGAAGGTATGAATAACGTTTACCTGATCCAACCGAGAGCGGTTCTGTATCTGAGGAGGTTCATAGGTCTGTGAAGAAGTAAACAAGAGGAAGGGAAGACATAAATAAGATTATCTGACATGAAATTGACCCAAAACAATGCTTAAATATACGACCAGGTTTTCCGTGAGGGCACCCACCTTGCGCACCTCCTCCTCTTCTTCCTGCCTCTTCTCGTAGTGGGAGAAGTCATCAAAGATGGAGGTGGTGTGTTTGTAGGTGGCGATGATCTTGAGCACCTGCTTGGCCTTCTCCAGAGGGACCTCCTGGGTGTCGCGGGAGTTGGTCACCGGCTTGTTGTCGTTGTTCTCCAGGCGGATGTGGCGCAGCTGGCTATTAGGCACGTCCTTAACAAACAACCAGTCCACGTCAAACTTGCCCTTCCACTTGTCCTGCGCCCAAACGCCAGCGCTGGTGCCGTAGTCCACCGGCGAGCGCATCTCGGCCACGCCGCAGAAGTGCCCGCTGCCGTTGACGCTGAACAGCAGGTACACGGGGCCTTTGCCGTTCATGGCCCGGAAGGCCGAGTCCAGCCGCTTGTTGCCGTGCTCTGTGCTGCACCAGATGGAGTACTTGATGGAGCGGTGGATATCGTCCTCAGAGTAGCTCTTAATGATGAAAACGCGACCGTTCTTCAGGTTCCATTCAAAGTCCTTGGGGTTATAGCTATGGGAGGCACGCAGCTTGTCCAGCACTGGGTGGGACTCCGCACCAGGTCCTTGGTGGGCGGACGTTTGGGGTCCACTGTTCCCACCGCCTACCATGCCCATCATACCGCCGCCGTCTGGGCCGAGGCCACCCTGCCCGTAGCCTTGGTTGCGGTTACGCGGGGCGACCCAGCGGGTCTGGGGCTGCGGGGGCTGGGTGTGGTTTTGGTAGGGCTGAGGCGGCGGCTGATGGTGCTGGTGATGGGGGGGCTGGGGCTGTAAGGCCATAGGCTGCATCTGGGGCTGCACCAAAGACTGAGGAGGAGGGGGCTGCATGGGTCCCTGCTGCATGGGACCTTGAGGTGGCAATGCGTGTAGGCCCAAAGGCTGCTGTGGCTGCTGCAGCGGGGCCGTGGCTACTTTCGTCACCGGGCCCTTTTCCCAGGTCCCAATGTTCATGTTGTGTTTAATGGGCGGTGGAGGGAGAGCTCCCCCCGGGTTGGGCATCCCTGGTTTCACCTTCGCTTTCAGCTGCTGCGGTTTGGCCGGCTTGCTGGCGATGGCGGCCCAGGAGGTGGGTTTGGGCGGAGGCATCCCGATGGGCGTGGCTCCGTTCCCGGCCGCCGCCACCGCCGGGCCTCCGATCACAGAGCCCACGGCCTTGATGCCCGAACCCTGGCCGGTGACATCCCCTCCGATCTTCAAGCCCACCATACCCTGCTCAAGGCTGTTCATGCCGGGGGCCTTGTTCAGGGTGTCGCTGTGAAAGCCCGTCTGACCGTCAGGCACCAGGGTGCCCCCCAGGGAGCTGGGGGGGTAGCTGTAGCTGCCGCCATAGGCTGAACTTTGAGTCTGCCCGCCCTGGGAACCACTGGTGCCCCAAGCAGAGAAGGCAGGGTTTTCAGGGAAAAAGTTAAACCTGTGGGGGTAGATACTGCTTCCCAGCCCCCCCGGCTGGCCAAACACCGTATCCGGCATGAAATGATGGTCTCCATTACTCAATGGTCCATAGGGGGTCAGGTATGGAATAGGGGGGTCCCCACCTGTAGACCAGGGAGCCTCACTGAGGGGGTAGGGGAATCCAATGGAGGGGGCGTAGTAGCTGGACATGTAGGGATCGGTGATGGACTGGTAGCTGTTGTTCTGGATGAATTAAGTTTAGCAGAATAGCAACATTAGCAAGGGACAACGGTCTGAGTTAAAACAAAGCTACGTAACAAATACATTTAAGATGCAGGATGTTTACTTCTCTGAACTAACCTGCCTCAGTCTAACTGGCTTTCTTTGGAATTGAAACCCAACCCCCACATCCCAAAAAGTATTAATGATAAAATTACTGGGTATATTATAGCAAGCAAGAGATGCATGACCCAAAAATGGACAGATGGACTGATATTGTAAAATGCTGATGTAAAAAGCATTTCACTGAATATGGACCGAATAGACCAAGTATGCAAACCTGGTATTGTTACTTTTCCCCTTTTCTGTATTTTTTCCCCCTTTTATACAATCTTTATTGACTAATTCCAAATTCTGTTTTTACTGCTTTCAAATGAAAATAAAGAGAAGTCAGAAATGGAAAATCTCGAATGTGGTGTAATGTGTAACTATTAGCTCAATGTCATAGCTTCAGAATCACCTGGTTAACCAATCATAACATATTACAAAAGGTCAGTTTTCTGTGTATTAACAAACTGAGTTGTTTGCGATGGTTTACAGGGGTGCACAGCTAGGAACAACAATAAAACCTGATGCTATTCAAACAACATGGTGGGACACACCTGATTATGAATGATGAATTATAAATGACTCATATGAATCGGGTGTGTTGGAGCAGGAAACAGCTAAAACATGCAGGGCAGTGGCCCTTGAGAAGCTGCAACAAATGATTGTTTTAGCAGCTGATTAATCTGTTGCATATTTCCTCAATTAATCAAAGTTATGTTTGGTCTGTAAAATGCCAGAAATCTCAAAAAGATGAAGTCCTCAAGCACACCTCAAGGACATTCACTTCGTCAAAGAGGACGACAGAAACCATGAAAGCTGATTCAGGAAAAATCATGGATAATCTGGACTTAATTTCTTAAAACATTCTCAAAGTTTTATCAATTAGATGTTGGTTTTGGTTATTAATAAACAATTTCATTATAACAGAGACATCTGGTTTTACCTGAGTTGATTGACCAGTGAGGTATGGCTCAAAGTCATTGTCATGGACAGTCTCCTTCTGGTGTAGCGAACCATTTTGCACTGCAATAAAACAAAAAAACCACAGTCAAGCACAAACAGAGACAAACGTATGGACGTATTTGGCTGAAGACCACAAAAGCTGGTCCCAATGGCAAGCTGTGAACTTTGAAACGTGGCATTTCCAATACAAACCGCAATGCATTTACAGACAACAAACTGTTATGTAATCTATAGCTTCGTCAGGCAGAAGGTAATCATCGTTGTATCATGGCTAAATCAGAGGCATCTTAAAATTGCCTCGAACAAAAAACAAAGAACAAAAAAAACAATTTCACGCTCTAATCTGTCATTTAAAAATGGCAGACCCAGTGATCCGTGTCGAACCGCTCTGTGCCCTTTGATTCATGTCTGTCCTGGAGGTGAATCAGCCCGTGTGGCCTGCTGCCAGCCGGGCCTGCAGGTAAACACTGAGTCAAGACCTGCCTGTCACTACACCACCAACACCTCCTCCCTCCTCCTCCTCCTCCTCCTTCTTCTTCTTCTTCAGCAACCACAGTAAATCAAAGATGACGTGGACGTCATAAAAAATTCAATTATGGGGCCATAACAAGGACGTAGCAAACACTGATCTTTGCGAACCAACAATAATGAATCCTGACGACGATCTGACGCGTGTCCCTGCCAATAAAGTAGTTATCCAGACTGGAAATGTAAACATAATATGTAAAAGACATGTTAAAATTATTATTATTATTCTTATCTTGGATAGTCTAGGTTCAAAAATGACATTCATGAGACACCTTTTAAAATCATGGTGTGTGTGACCCATTTATTCACATCTTTACCATTTCGGTCCCCTAATCAACTGACCCCAATTACACATATTGAGATTATTCAAGACTGCTAGGTTTTACTGCTATTATGGTAGCACTTGGCACTGTCACTTCACAGCATCCAGGTCCTGGGTCCAACTCCTGGTTGCATCCAAGGGGCCTTTCCTAAAATCCCCTGACCATAACACCCTTCAGAACCAACCATCAAAATATGAAAGACCTGGGTTTGACTCCTGAGTCAGAAAATGGCCTCACTATACAAAGTTTGCATGTTTGTGTGGGTTATCTCTGCATACATGTATGTATAGGACAAGTGGAGACTAAAAATGCCTCTTGGTGTTAATGTGACAGTGGATGGTGGCATCTGTGTGTGCTCTGTGATGGACAGGAGACCCGTCTAAGGTGCATCCCTAGTGAAATAGGCTCCAGCAGACGCCCACAACATGTTAACGTGCAATACTGATAAGATAACGGATGGATGGATAGTCCCCACTCAACTGACAAACCCCCCCTGGCCCTGTTACTGCACATTCAAATTACCTGAGGTTCATGTTTTACTTCCATCATGGTCACCTGAGTGTACAGGCCATGGCATTTTAGCTAGTCCTGCTCAAAACTTTGTCCTGAACTTCAAATCTGTACATTTTCACCCCCCCCAGAGACGTGCTTATCGCTTGTTATTCTTCACAAATGTTACATGGCCGGACAATGGTGTGTACCAGGGACAGATTACACATTTCACTGTGTGAAAGGGTGCTCAATGCCATGCTTATCTGCTGGGAATAAATACAAAAAACTAGGCCCAGACTAAACAGATGTCCAAACAAATGGTCATGATTCAGTGCTGTGGTGCCACCAAACTCACCTTTAGATGCTTGTCCCTTTGATCTCTGCATCCATTTTAGATCATGAAAAGAAGAAGGAAAGGGAGAATATCTGGTGGTTATTTTAAGCAAATGTGAGATTTTTTGTTAACACAGGTTTGGGACTGAGAACAACCCTCTAATCTTACCAATCCATCGCTCAGAGGCTAAAACACTCAGACTACTTCCTGAAGAGGCAATGCAAAACACTCACCTAGCGTTGCTTTACAGTTAAACCTACGGCCATTGCGGCTCTCTACAACATCAATGAGCCCTCATTTGATTATAATCAATGATGTGTAACTTGAATCGAGTTCTCCAGCCTGCCATTGGCGTTAATTCAAGCCACAACTTCGCTAGCTAATCGTAGCCTCTCTTTTAAAATGGCTTTCAAGAAAAAAGGCCAATGCAGCCATGAAGTAACTTTGAGCTCAACATATCAAAATCCCGACCCTGTCTGGATTTTAGCAAGCAAATGAATGAAATAAAAAGTTAAGATACACCAAGGTAAGTTACGTTAGCTTAACCATCTCCGTTTTTTTCCACGTTAGCTTCACGTTTTCCCCTCGAATCCATACATGGGAGTTTTTTTTCCTCCCTGCTACGATGGTGCTATAAAACACATTGCCAACATTTAAAAAATACGTCTCACAGCAATTTGCATGTTGGCATTACAATGTCATCTCCGGCAAATTAGTATTTCGCACACATTCAACCCGTTTCACGCAATGTGGCTAAGTCGAGCAGCTAGTAGCCGCATTACACCGGCCAGGCAATAGCCGCAGCCCGTGCACATAGCTAACACCAGGCACCGTCGGCCCTTTTTTTTCCTACCTGAGGGTCAATGCTTGTGGCAGACATAATTCATTAAGCAAGTCCCTGGATTCTCACAGAGCCTGGGCTTGTGACTTGTTGGATTTCAAGCCCCGTGATTTTGAAGGCAGGTTTCACGGCTCAGTTAGTACAGTTAGCTCTGTGGCTACGGGCTAAGCACTGGTAGCTCAGCTCAGCTGTGTATTTTCCTCGCTCAGTATTTCCACAACTTCCACAGTCAAAGTGAGACGACTCCCGGTTACTGAGCCAGACAAGACACGTCCCCTGCCGCAGCCTCTCAGATCAACGTTATATGTCGCCGGGGTGGGTCTTTCGGATCTTGAAAATGTGTATCCTCGGCCGCCTTTTACTTTGTCTTTATTATTCCAGAGAGAGGGAGAGAGAGAGCGCGAGGGAGCGAGAGAGTCTCCTCAGTTACGTTAAAGCTCTGTCCACTTCCCCAATGGCTGCTCCATCCGGGCTTTGAGCCTCCGCTGTAGTTCACCTCGTCCCCCGAGGGGGGGACAAAAAGTTTTTTTTTTTATTTAAAGAGCATCCTTTCCTATTTAATACTGAGTCTCGGGAAAAAAAATCACATTTTGTGGGAACAGGATGTGCTCAGGTTAGCACGATTTGCTAACTCGCTCGCTCAAGATAATATGAGGCGTCCAAAGTCACAGTAGGTGGTGTGTATGTTCTCTATCTTGTTCACGCAATAATAACTTCAGTGCAAGTTGTTGGAGTTCTTATAGAGCCACTGAAGTCTCATTAGTTGGTGTTTATTAATCATATTGTGCACTCAAGATATCTAATAATGATAAAAAAAAATTTTTTTAATCATGTGCACATCCTGTGTGAACCTGTATAATCTTGTGCGCCGGATCATACTGTATATGGTGTGAAATATATTTTATCCACTTGTGTTCACAACAAGATAATAATAGTTAATATACAAGATATTAACTTGTTCCCTAAAGGATCCCTAAAGTCATACTAGATTTTTGTTTGCATTTTTAAAATCCCGTGCACACATTATAACTCACACAGACAAAACTGCTTTTTTTAATCTTTTGCACATTGTGTGTGAACAAGTTATTGTCACGTGTGTGCACCCTGAAGTCACATCAGGTGATATATTCTTTTTTTTTGCACACAAGATAACTTTAGTGAGCAAAATAACATGGCAAGGTTTTTTTCTTATGCTCACATGGCAGTAATTTGTGTGCACAAGCCTTTTCATCCTGTGCTCAAAAGATAATTATGAGAAAAAGATATACAAGATATTTACTTGTTAACATAAGATTGTAAGGGTTTCCTTAAGTCCCTTCATTTTTTTATCTTGTACACATGAGATAATAATGTGTGTGACCAAGTTATCATGGAGTGCCCTCTCCAGTTTCTCATGAGCCACTATCCTGCATGATTTAGCTCTTTCTCCAACACACCCGATTCAGATGAGAGCCTCCTTATCTGGTTTCAGCTGAGCTCGATGATTGAAATGATCAATCAGTCTTAAAGCTCTGCTCAAGCCCGATGATAAGGCTCCCTCATCTGAATCTGATGTGTTGAAGAGAGAAACATCTGCAACCTGTAAGCACTCCTGTCCTAAAGTCACGTCATGTAATTTCTTTTTGATCTTGTGCCCACATGATAATAATTTGTGCAAACAAAATAATGATTAGAAATGTATGTATTTTTTAAAATCTTGTACGCATCATGTGTGAATCTTGTGCACACAAGATAATTAGGTTATTCTCTCTTGTGCCCATTTGACAATAATTGTGAGACAAGATAGTAACTTGTATGCACAAGATCACAAAGGGTCCCTAAAGTCGAATCAGGTGATATATCTTATCTTATGCAGGCAGGATAATTACTCAGGTGAACAAAATGAACACCAGAGAACAGATTTTTTTTAATCTAGAAAAAAAACGTTATTTTTCTATCTTTTTATAATATTGTTACATAATAAAATGTTTATTATATAACAATATTATATATTATCCAATTATCTTTTTCACACAAAAGAAAAAAATATATTATTTTAGGGATGCTATATTGTAAACAAGAGAATAATTTGTGTGAACAAAATAATAACCTAATGGGACTTTAGAGGCAACATATAATCTAGTTTATACGAAATGATCATTTGTGCACCCAAGATAATTATCATGTGTGCACAAAAGTAAAAAAAACAAAACAAGAACAAACCTGATGGGGCTTAAGGGGCTCTGTTAGTTAACGACATGAACCTGGCCAATGTTTATGACAGTCTCTGATACAAAGATAGCAGACTCATAAACACTGGACACTTGAGCTAAAAGCTCCGTTGTGCTATTTTCTGCAGTTGCTGTGACTGTAAACAACGCCAGGGGGCTGTCAGCAGACCGGGATGTGTGGTTTTTCTCACACAGTCCACTCCAGTGCTGCGCTCATGTGAGACTTCACTGGAATATAATAGGATGACATTTTGGTAAAATGACTACAGCAATGCAAAGGTGTACTGTATGTCAAATGACAGCAGGGTGGGGGACAATGACTCACAGACATGAAGCAGTCCTGTGTGTGTGTCTCAGTGTCATGCATTCAATGTGTTGAAAGTTTTCACTCATATCTGCAGATTATCACTGGATGTCACGTAATTTAGCAGGAGATGTGGTTTAAAATGATGCAGTTAAGACTTCAGGCCTGCAACAAATCGTCGTAGCTGTTACTCTTTTTCACCACCAGGGGTCGCAATGGAGCGCCCACAGACGCTCCCATAAACTGCCACAGGTCAAAGTTTTATCATTTATATGTAACTTTTAGGTTTATGGAAAATCGTTAAATCACCCTGACAGGCTGTATATCATGTTTTATCAGATTGTATTCTATCTTCCTGCTTATCGCCCTTTACAGCTTTCTTTATGTCAATGTTTACATCTAAAAACGTTTTATCACTGGAGGAATTCATGAATATGAGTTTTTTGTTTGTTTGTTTTGCACACACAGCAAATCCCACAAATAGTTGTAAAAGGCCAATGTACTGAAGATTGTATCTTATCCTCATGGAAGAAGGAAAAGAAATCAGATTAGCTAACTTAATCATTTTCACAATAAAGGCTGATAAACAAAAAAAGTGACAGCCCCCTAGGACACCCAGTAGAGGAGAAGATCAGAAACAGCACTTTAACTTCAAAACCATGTTAGTGCTGGAAACACCTTGAAGGTTTAAGTTGTCTTACTTATTTTAGAGCACTCTATAACCAAAGTTAGTCAGATTCTAGGACAACAAACATAATTTTTCTGCTGCATTTGTTTTTTATCACTTTCCAATATCCCTTCAACAGTCAGATTGGTTGTTGGGGTGTGTGTACGCAGCTGAAATGCTTCTCTTTTTTCCTCAGAGGCGGAGCAACATGGCATGTTCAGGCTCTCATTCATTCAAGGATCAATGAGCATACGTTCTGGCATTTGGTGGCTTTTCTGGAAAGCAGTCTCCTGTAGGCCGCTGTGCAGGCCCCCGCCGCTGATCATATTATTTCAGCTGGTGTGCTGCACTCACCTTCAGTGCGCGCTCCACTATGGACCGCAAAACGGATGACTGGCACAGGACAAGACGAGAAAGGAAAACCTACATGCCACAGAACGATGGATGACGGCACTGCCATGCTACACATCCTCGAGGAGCCTCAGATGCGGAGGGAAGGTGAGAGGATTCAGACTTTTCAGGACTGGCCCGAGGATGCACCCGTCACGTCTAGGGAGCTGGCCAAGGCGGGGTTCTTCTTCCTGGGGCCCGGGGACAAGGTCCAGTGTTTCTGCTGCGGGGGGATTTTAAGACGCTGGGTGGAGGGAGACAGCCCGGCGGCCGAGCACAGGAGGCATTTCCCCACCTGCAGCTTCATCCTGGGTCGGGCTGTGGGGAATATCCCACTCCAAGGGGGATCCTCCGACTCTGTGGACGGCCAGCTGCTGAGTCAGCTCCAGAGGATGACTATGGATGACCAGGGCACAGCCGGACAAGCCGTGTATCCCGAGATGGAGGCGGAGGATTCCCGGCTCACCACTTTCCACAACTGGCCCACAGAGGCCTCAGTCCAGCCAGATGTTCTCGCCAGGGCAGGATTCTTCTACACAGGTGACTCCACTGTCTCACTACAAACAAAACATCTATCACTACCAGGCTACGTTTTGTAAATGTTTCTCCGGGCACATTTTTAGTATATTTCCCGTGAAATGTTCAGCTCTGACCTGACCTGGTCACTGCTGGCGTGACCTCTCTTTGTGAGGGAGTTCATGGCACAATGGCCCTGCTGAGTCATGATGTTGTGGACAGAACAACCTGGACAAAGCTGGGCCGGCTAAAGAAGTAGGTTTCCAAAGCTTCAGGCAATACACGGGCCGGGGACACAATATCACGAAGACCTGTACAAAGTAATGCAATTAAAGTAAAGTGGCGTTTCAGAGAGAGGAGCCTTTGTTTTGATCCTGAGTTTTGTGGGTAGTGGATTTATTCCTTGAACATTTTGGCTTCTCTCTCTGGTAAAAGAGATACCCGTTAGCCGGATTGTAGAGCTGTGTTTACAGATACCACAGAGGTCAGACTCTCCTCACAGACGTCTTGGTGCTCGGTCCCGACAGGTCACGGGGACAACGTCAAATGCTTTTACTGTGACGGAGGGCTGAGGAACTGGGAGCCGGGGGACGATCCCTGGCAGGAACATGCCAAGTGGTTTCCACGGTAACGGCAGGACATGTCACACACACACACACACACACACACACACACACACACACACACACACACACACACGTATGAATCTGTTTAGGATGCTCTGATTGCTTGTTTCTGCATTTGCCGAAAACAAACGGATGCAGCGGTGTGTTTGTTCCGTCATCACACTCCTACATACTGTAAAACTGTCTTTTTGTTGTTCCTCAGATGTGAGTTTTTAATCCAGTCCAGGGGACAAGAGTACATCAGCAACATACAAGATGCTCATTTCCACCTGGGTGAGACCGTGGTGAGAGCCCTCTTCCTTTTATTCCTGCTCAGAGCTTCACATACAATCCTGTGCTAACAACACCATCTCTTGGCTGCGTTTAACTTCATTTGTGATTTTGTAAATGTGATTATTTCTTTGTCCCAGCGCGGATCACAGAACTCCACGGGCAGAGATATCGGCTCCAGAAACGGTGAGTCGCATGAACTTGAAACCAGGCGTGTAACGATGGGTAATCAAACAGAGACCTCCATGAAACTTTATTAGGTAGATCTGTTAAAAGAGGAGACCATAAGCACAGTCACACCAACAATTAGCAATAATTAATTCACACGAAAGAGGGGAAGGTGGAGGGAAAATTGGAAGATCGAAGATAGAGGTTGTGCAAATGTTTTTATTTACGGCAGGCAGATGCTTCATGAGTGCTGATACTGAAATAACTGTGAGCTCAATTAGCAGAGCTGCTGTTCGCCATAGGGCTGCGGTAATTTAGGAGCATCATAACAACCCATTAGACTGTTGCTGAAGGTGGCAGGTGTGGTCATAAGAGGGCAATTATTCTATCGAATGAAGGACACTCAGTATCAATCCCTGTCAGCAGATCAACCGAGGAGGTCTGTGCTTTGAAATGCTCATTTTCTGGCAGGCGGACCTAAGATGCATAATTCTTCCCTGCAAATTAAACAGATTGCTTGAGATCTGGATAACATCCAGTGCAGATGTAGATGTTTTCGCTGCTTTCATCTGGCTCAGCTCTCATTCCCCTCACCCCCCCACCCCCCCCCCACTCCCCTCATCCCTCAGATATGGTCGGGGGTCTGGCAGCCTCCTCGGCCATGCTCTCCCCCGTGGTGCAGACCGTGCTGCAGATGGGCTTTGAAGCCAGCCTGGTGGAGAGTCTGGTCCAGACCAAGTACCTGTTGACGGGGCAGCACTACACGTCCGTGTCTGACCTGGTCACTGATGTGCTGCAGGCCGAGCAGGAGGACCAGCAGAGGGCGCCGCAGAGCAGAGGTAACTGGAGCTCTACTTGGGTATGGTACTCGAGTACTACCCAGAGATGTCTGGACTTTACATGCACTTTAAACGGTGACATGATGATCTGAGTGGCTAGCACTGTCAGAAGTGAGAAGGTTTATTCCCAGCTGGACTGAAGGCCTCTTTGTGAGTTGTTTTACCTGGATCTCCAACCTAAACATGCTGGTTTTAGGTTGACTGGAGCTTCTAATTTGCCCCTAGATGTGAATGTGAATGGTAAATGTGTGTGTGTGAGCCCTGCAATGTACTAGCGACCTGCCCTCGATAAAATAATGGATGGACGGTATTTCCATTTCAAACATTTCATACAAAACAGATTTAATGATCGTATATGTGAACACGTTTTGTAGGATTAAGTTTGAACACGTTCTGACCCGTGTAGCTCCATCGATTCAGAATGAAACTGGACTAAAACTGATTGTGCTGCTGCAGTAGCACGCTGTTAACATATTGATGAAGCCATAAAAACGCTCTTTTAGATTTATTTTCTACTACATTTCACAAATTATTCATTTTTTCTTTACCTCTATCTTAAATTAAGGGATTTTCCTCATGATCGAGTACATCTGCATTATTGTATTAGGACTTTTGCTGAAACAAAAGAAACTGAATTCCACCAGTGTGAATGTCCAGCAAGACATTATCAAGGATTACTGTGTTTAACTACTGTCATTTTACATCATAATCACCTCAAATTCAATCTGATAAAAGCCTCTAAAGCCTGTTTTTTTTCTTTTCGTATCTTGCAGAACCAGAGATGAGGCAGGGCTCCAGTGCTGGAAACGTGAGGACACAAACTCCCCTCAGAGAGAAAGGTCAGAGGTCGAGATCATTACGATTCCACCGCCAGCCGCAGACAGAGCAGCATAGCTCTGCTAGCGCTGTAGCGTGAGCGGCGCTGATGTATTCCTCTGCCCGTTTTTCCTCAGTGAAAGACCCGAGTCCGGAGGAGCTGCTGCGGCAGCTGCAGGAGGAGAGGACCTGCAAGGTGTGCATGGACAAGCTGGTGTCCATCGTCTTCATCCCCTGTGGTCACCTGGTGGTGTGTGGCGACTGCGCCGCCAGCCTGCGTCACTGCCCCATCTGCAGGGCCGTGATCAGAGGCAGCGTCCGCGCCTTCATGTCCTGAGGCTGCAGTGAGACAAGCCACCGGAGACACGGGAAGCTGCATGAAGTGGCCTTGAGTTTTGAGTCTCCTCCGTACTCATTTTTTCCCCCTGTACTGATAAGAAATTAAAGATTACAGCTGGTTGCGTGTTTTGTCTGAGTTTAACAGGTAATTTTCTATAATAAACATTTCAAGCTGTTCCAACACGTGTATGTGTGTGTGTGTGTGTATGTGTGTGGTTATTATGACAAAAAGGACACATGCGACAACGTGATTAAAAGAGCACGTTCTTTTATTAACAAACACCTATTTACAGGAGCACAAAGCACAGTTCTGGATAAATAGGATTACACAATCGGGTCACATGGGATCGGGCAACACAGGACACAAAGTAGCAGAGAGAAATGCAATAAAAAAAACAAACAAAAAGGGAAAGAAAAACGTTTTTTTTTCCACTTTCTATACAAAGAAGAAGAATTATCTACAACCAGGTGGAATCTTTTTTCAGTGGACACGAGCACATACACACACGCACAACCGCAATAGATTTCACCTAATTCCAGTTAGTCGATTTCACCTAATTCCAGTTAGTCGCTTTTTAGGAAGAGGCTGTATTGCACTGAGAGGAAGACTCGTTTTTACATTTTAGTAGAGTTTACTACTAATACTGATTATGTTACACATTATGAGGTGCTTTAACCCCATCCTAGACCACCACCACCACACAACTTACTCTTCCAGGCTCGTGTAGGACTATAAAATTATGAAGACAGCAACGACTCAGGAACTATTGCATCTCATTCAGGATCAACACAGTCGACTCTCATCGCTCTGAGTTTGTGCAGTGAGATGAGTTTGTGCACTCTGTTATCTGGCAGCGCAAAGCGTCTTAATATCTCAGAGGAATCTGACACAAAGCCGGTTATTTTTGGCTGCTGACGATGCTGGACTGAGAACAAAAAAAAAAAGTACTTCTTTGATCGCAACTCTTTTTGATTACAACGCAAAGACAGACTAAGCAGACGATTTCAGATCGAGTACAAAGTGGCTATCGAGAGATTTGCGTGTGTGTGTGTGTGTGTGTGATTGAGTAACAACCAAAGCAGAAGCAAAGCGCTGACTTATCCTACATGACAGTTATCCAGAAATCGCACCGAGATGGGTGCACAGACAAAATCATTTCAGGTTTAGTAGCAGCTGTAGCAACCAGCCTTGAAAAAAACAAAAAGTGTACATGAACTTTTTGAACACCAGAGGGCAGTAGTGATTCACAGAGACAGTAAGGCGACTCGGAACTGGCTTCAGCTCTGAGGGATCGAACAAGAACGACAGAATAAAGCAACAAAAGTGCTACCAATCAGATATGACTGACGTGCGTTTCCTAAAAACAAAGGTGTGTTGTGTTGCTGGGTCAGAGTGAAAACCTCCACTCTGCAAGAAGCTCTCGGGTCAACTGCTTAACCAACTTGGATACGGGGAGCTCAAAACACCACTTTTGCTATTCTGCCATTACTCAACATGTCATACACATCAGTACGAGATACAAACCCTTGCAGAAAACATACTATGAAATACAACTGAGGCTATCGCCATCGAGGCTCTAAGAACAGTTTCTAGGCTGGTGACCGTGCCCGACGCGACTCGTCGCCGCTACATCAAACAGAGAAAACGTTTCTTTTGTTTCTGTGAAGTTAGTTAAAAATACGCCGCCTAACCTTCGCTTCGACGTGCGAAACGATCGGCTCTGTCAAGCCGCGCTTGATGCGTCTGTAGTTCGGGACAGAAAAAAGATTAAAAAAAGGGAAAAAAAGAGGTGAAAACAAAGCTTTCAGCACATCTTCTAACAAACACCTTCAGACGCTTCAGAAACACAGACGTCGCTGTCGCTGAAAACAGCCACGATGAGAAATAAAAGTGAGACTCCCACACCTTCCTTTCTTTGTGTGCAGATTTGCATTCCTGATAGTTCACATTTCAAACTCCTGAATCCTGAAGTCCCCGACCACCCCACCCTGCTTTATTATTTACATTTTTTTCTATTTTTGACAGATCCCCCTGTAGGTTTGGCGCTTTTTTGTTTTTTTTTGTTCCATCCCCTCTACTGTCTACCTCTCCGCTCCCCCTGCCTCTTCCTGCGTTGCCTGTGTATTTATGCACACAGATCCCGGCCTAAAGTAAACAGGCACGGCGCACAATGGCTCATTCCACAGGCTCCACTGTAATTCAGCCCTCTGGCCAAGATCTCAGCCAAACCAGCAATAACATGCTAAATCACTGAGTCCTCTAAGACTCAGCACCACAGGCTGGGAAGGCTGGGCAGCCCCTGATTACGCACACAATGTATTTATATGCTGTACATGTATACAGTTTTATTCTTGGGGAGTATTAAAACCATTACGAGCAGGTCGCGGTAAATGGGACCTCGGCTGCAATGAGCTCAGTACAAAGAAAATGATTGATATTTCCCTAAACACACAATATGAGTCTTTGTTGCACTGTAATCCCCCCCCCCTACCCTTCATCCCCTCCCCATTTCCCTGAACCCATAATCCCTCCCTGGAAAACAATGGATCCTAACTGAGAAGTGTTGGCTTTTCTGGGCAGCGCACCAGTAAATGACATGGTTAAAAGACTGAAATCAAGAGGGAGGCGGGATGTGTGGCGCGCCCCCACGGACTGGGGCAGTTTGTGTCAAAACAGCCATTTTGTCTCCGTGGGAACTCGCTGTGTCACCTCCCGGCTGAACGCACTCCTATTTACGTAGACCTGAGAGAGAGAGAGAGAGAGAGAGAGAGAGAGAGAGAGAGAGAGAGGGAGAGAGAGAGAGAGGGAGAGAGAGAGAGAGAGTTAGTGGTTGAATTTCCCCAGGATATAAATCCCAGTGGATCGAAGAAGACGAGAAAAAAAAACCATCCCTCCTCCCATTAGAGACGGAGCTGATTAAAGTGTCAAGGCGCTAATAAAATATTCATTTCATGTTGGCAGAGAATTATTACATGACTTCCCCGGGCTTATTGTTATTAAGTCCTGCGCACAACTTAAGTGATTAATCCAATTTCAGACAGATTTCTGTGTCTTCTCTTCTCGGCCGAGCCTCTACCAGCAACAGGCTGCGGCACTGAGATAAACAAGGGCTGAACACATACAAGAAAAACCGGAGTCATGACTGGCTTTCATATTACCTGTACCCCCCCCCCACCCCACCTCCTCCCACCTGCCAACAGGATGTAGCACGTTTTCAGACATGACCCAAACCTGCACGTTTCCTACGAGTCGTTATGTAACCTCATGGATCCTGATCATCAACATGTGGAACGATGACTCTAAAGTGATTGTTTTGATTAACGGCTGTTTTTTTCCAGACGTCAATCAGAGTCAAAGTCGAACTGAAGAGAGGGTGCAGGCACGTGCAAGGTAACAGGTGGGGAAAAACAAAACGAAAGGTCGATGAACGTGAATGTCCATAAACACGGGGCAGGATGCATGGCAGGACAGTCATACTTACGGGTACATGGGCTTTAGGAGGAGGTGAGATGGTTTCTCATTGACATGGTAGAGTGGGAATGGGTCAAATCCACCAATAAAATCGACTGAAAACAAAGGATTAAACACGTAAATTATGGAGTAAATCAAAAGACAAAAAAAAAACAAACAAACAACAGGACAATAAACGTACAGGACAAAAATAAAGATGAGAAATGTGCGGATGAGGGATGAAATGGAAGGAGACAACAAACAGGTGGAGGGTATGGATTTTCAAAGGCAAGCCAAAAAACAGGATTAGTCCTTTTTTTTTCCTTCCTTACTTTTAACTTTGACAGAATAAAAGAAATAAGAATATCTCAGCTTAAACTTTTTTCTCTCTCTCTCTCTCTTTGCTCGATGCATCTGCCAGGAGCCAGAGGGAGAGCGCAGGAACAGGTGAAAGCTGGCCAGCTGTCAAAACAGCCTGCGCCGCTTTTTTTTTTTATCGCTCTGAAACAGAGGTGACCTTCGGTTTGTCGACTAAAAATTCTCGGTACTTTCTCTTTTATTTGTTCACTTCAGAGTTTTGAGTAGGGGGGGGGGGGGGGGGGGGTGGGGGGGTGGGTGGGGAGGGAGGGGGGGTAGCTATGGATGGGCAGTACGAGCATTGTGAGGCGCGGAAGATGGGTTGGTGAGACCACTGACCAGAGCGCTCTGTATTTTTCACAAATGTGAGAGATGGTTTTCTGAGATTAGGGGGGAAAAGCTTGCGGCTCATAAAGGGAGTGGGCTATGAGGGAGGAGGAGGGGGGGGTGACACAAAGACTAAAGAAAGGAGGGGGAGAGAGAAGGAGAGGGAGGAGGCAAGCCTCGATGTGACTGACAAGGGGCTGGGCAGAGAGATTAGTCCGCAGGACTGCACGTGAAAGACTGTGTTGGAAAGCTGCGAGGGGCGTACGTAAACACACGGTGACGGGAGGGTGTGTGTGTGTGTGTGGGGGGGGGCAGATGAGTTCTCTCAGGGAACAAACAGCTGAAGGGGAAAAAACAGATGCGATCCAGCCTGGAAACGACTGTAAGGCCAAATCAGTTCCATCCTGATAAGAGGAGGCAGGCCGGTCTGTTGAATACTGATAGGTGGGCAGGATGAGCCACGGGGCGTAGTGGTGTCCCTCTACTCTGACCCTGCCCTGGTTTCCAGCACACATACACACACACACACACTCACACACACACATGCACACACATGCACACACACACACGCATTCGCACTAAAAACCTCTTCCCTGATCTTTTCTGTACCAGTGATTTTCTCATTAAAAGCAGGTGGGGATCCGTCCCCTGCCATGATAAACTGTGCAGAGGAATACAGTTAGATGATAATGACGGTTGCCATTTTTAGACGCCCTAGCAGCTGTAGGTGCAGCCGCCACCTGCCCATCTTTCCATCTGTCAGCCTGTCGATCTTAAGGGTTTTCAGGTCAGACTGAAATGTCTGTGTCACTGTTTGATTTAGACCACTGTGAAACAGGGCACTGGTATTTGAGGTGCTCAGGGGGAAAGTTCTGGTAACTTTCTCTAATCTATCCAACTCCAGAATGGCTCAAATATCCATGTTTTAACAAAAGACCTTGAATCAGAAATGTTTAATTATCAACTTATTACCCAAACATGCAGCTTTAAGTGTCAGAACATAACTTTTGGTGTGAAAGCATTGTGTATATCTTATCTCATCATTAATACTAACATGTTTGACCTGGACCTTAAGGGGGTTCCTTTATGCAGCTCACATAACCCTAAATCAGTGGATTACTCTGCAAACCACGCGCAGCAACTTCTTCGTCCATTCATCGTCTAACACACTTTGGTTGCCAGTTCATCGCAATAGATTACCTCCAGCAGCAATTCTTGATGTTTGAGTGCTGAAAGTACCACAGGGCAAGATGAAAACCTGTGCCGATTTGTCCTCCCTAATGCGTACAGTGGCCTTGAAAAAACATATTTGCAACTGACTGATGCGCGTTTCCTCTCGGCCGACCGAGCTGATTTTCACATGTGCGGACAACACGTGAGAAATGACAGGTATGTAGGTCAATAGTTGAGTGAACCGCTTTGGAGCCCCTCAACAAACAGGGAGCGACTTAAAGTGATTACGTTACCGCTCAAGTGCAAACAAGTTGAAATCAGAGGACCTGAGAGTCACAGCGCAGTAACTACTGCTGTACCTACCAACATGTGTGTCGGAGAGTGTGTGTGTGTGTGTGTGTGTGTGTGTGTGTATGAAGGGGTTGGCGAGCTGACAGTGAAATGAAACACAGGCGCAGAGATAAAAGGAAAAGACCAGGAGGGGGGAAAAAAGGAGCGTGGTGCGAGGAAGATAGGGAGATGGAGAAAAACAAGGAGAGACCAGGCAGAGACAGAGACAGAGGAGGAGAGGGAGAGGGAGATAAAGGGCAAGACTTCAGAGGCAGTCTCCAGTGAGGTGAGCTCTCTCTGGCTCTCTCTGTCTCTCTCCATCTCTCAGTGTCCATCTCTCTCTCTATCTCTCTCTCTCTCTCTCTCTGAACAGACCCAGAAGAGATGAGAGCTCCTCAAAGTTGGCTCCATCCTACGGCATTGCATCGCTGTGGCTCACACACCATTACACCAGGGCCATCATGGCCGAACGGGCTGCTCGTTTGCTTTTAAAAAGCGGTCCGGCTGTTTTATGCTCAGTTATTTTGCATATCACATCTTCACATGTGCGTGATTGAGAGTGTGTTTAAAGTTAATCATCCGCGCAAAGAGGAAGAAGCTTCCAGGCCAAAGAGCCTCTGGAAAAAAGGTGGGTATCTCCTCTGCCTGCAACCTGCCAATTAGCCTGATTGCATTTCATACATACAAAGACCCAGTCAATGAGCCACTTCCCACATGAAACTCTAAATATTTAGTTTATATTATACCTCCAATACAAAAGACAAAAGTCTAAAATTGTTGATAAGGTGTGTACAGGCTAAAATAAGGTTGCATAAACTCCAAACAGCTCGCACATTATTTTTATTGTTGGGAGTAATAAGATCCCATCTTAGCGCAGCAAGAAAAATGAGGAAAACTGCAACTAATTTCAAGAATTAAATTGCAGTTTGTAGTGGTTTGTAACGCTGAGGTAGAGAGGCATATCTAAAACAGGCTTTTAGATACGCACTGCGAATATCACAGTGCCTTCCCCTCTTCAAGAGGGTGGATGAAAGAGAGAGGCTGGGTTCATGAATCCTGAGTGGGGACAGCTGCCTGTAAAAACATGGATACCCACACATGAATATTCATTTTCACTGTAAACAGCTCAGTTGGGTATACGGAGTTTGTATTTTCAGAGACAAGGCAAACAGTTTGCGCCCGTTTGCATAATTGGTGTGACAGCGAGGCAACAATACCGTGGACCCTGAAACTCATCCATTCATTCATTCATTTACTCAACCTGCTTCAAAGCCAAAAGATGTCGCAGAGGTCTGTTGGAACGTATCCCAGCGTTAGGGGAATGCACCTGCACAAACATACACATCATTCGCTCTCAATTTTCATGCCTAGGGACAATTTAGAGTCTCCAGTCGACCTAAACATGCATGTTTTTCGACTGTGGGAGGAAACCAGAGTATCCGGAAAAAAACCCACACTGACATGGGAAAAGCATGCAAACCTCACACAGAATACCGCAGATACCATGAGTCGAGTAGGAATGGGGAATTGCACAATGTATTATTACAGAATATATGGTGTGTGAGGGAGCATGGTGGTCCTTGTCTGTCTTATTTATTTATACCTGTTTTCTTAGATAATTTATAGTTTCGTAGCACTGAAGTTTCATAGTTTATAGTTCTGGTTCTGCACTTTTTTTAACAATGACAATGTTTTATTCAGAAAGGCCCTCGGCCCGACCAGGATTCAACCCTTGGACCGTTTCACTGTGAGGTGACATTTCTCACCACTGTGTAGCACTTTAAAAGTGACGCAGCTAAATGTAATTCAGGCCTAAAACTTGCTTTATTATGAACAAATGTGTTTTAACATCCAGCATAAAACAATATCTTTTTAATGATCTTTGAATGTCTGACACCATTTTAAAAGAAATTTCGAGGTGGTGGCTCAGCTTGCTGGCTCAGTAAGTCACCTCAATACAAGAAGGTCCCAGGTTGAAGCCTCAAAGTTCCCAAATGGTTTCCTACTTGACAATCCTAAAATGTTCATGATTCAGCTGAGTGAAAACTCGAAGTGTAAGAGTGTGTGGCCTGCGTCGAGGAAATGAATTAATGAATTCATTTTGAAGTGATAGCAAAAACAGCGGGACACTTTTTCAATATTTTCATGCTTTTTTTTTCCTCTTTCAGAGCAACCTGAGAAGATGCTGCCACCTAGATGTGGCTCCATCCCTCCAGTCTTCTCTTCCTACCGTGGAGGATTTCTCTGGCGACGTGACTCAGCACAGAGGGCGGCGGCATAATTAGCAGACATGCTAAAGCGAGCTTATCCCGACGCTCGGCTTCTAACTCCGTGACCTACTTTACAAAAGAGGATTTTCCCCACCACTCACTCTGTCGGTGTGTCTGCTCACCACCGATAACTCTGTGTAACAAATTCACAAACACACACACGCATGCAAGCGCAAACGCACACGCGGCAACAGTTAGCTGGTGCGCGCGAGCTAGCTAAACACAGCCGTACGCGGGTTCTTTGTAGGTGTGTGTGTGTGTGAATCCACATACACACATACACACACACACACACACACACTTGTGAGGCAACAGAGGAGGAGGGGAAGTGCCATCAAAAGGGAGATCATACACACATGCGTGCGTGCACGCACACACACACACACACACACACACACACACACACACACACACACACACACACATAGTATCAGTAATAAAGCCTGAAAGCCATGTCAAACTCTGAGCTGATGGTTTATGAAGCTTGTTATTCTGCCCATTGTGTCTTCATGGCTTCTTGCGCTGTGTGTGTATACGTGTGTGCATGTGCATGCATGTGTGTGTGTGTGCGTGTGTGCATGTGCATGCGTGTGTATGTGTGTGTGTGTGTGTGTGTGTGTGTGTGTGTGTGTGTGTGTGTGTGTGTGTGTGTTTCATTCCGCTAGTCTTTACGCGAGCCTGAGCACTCAAATCCAACTCACCCGTCTCCCTGGAGAGTGAGAAAGTGCTCGGCGTGAGAGGAATTCCTGTCTTATCTCTTTATTGGTGAAAAGCTCATCTTGTCTCATGTTGTTTTGCTCCTGCATATTGCCCCGTCTCCTGTTTCTCCTCTTCGGCCCGCTCCTTAACAAACACCCCCTCCCCGACGCTCCCCTTCTTCTTCCCATCTCACTTTCTCTCTTCCCTTTCCCTCCATTTCCGCCTCCTCGGGAGGATACCGCCATCCTCTCTCCTCTTGACGAGGTGCAATCAACTGCGGAGGTTATTGACCAGCAGGGTGCTTAATGAGGCCGACACAATGAGTGACCAGAGACCTCTAACTTTCTTTTTTTCCTTTTTTACAAGTGCAGCTCATTAATGCTGAGAACACCAGAGGAAGAGAGAGAGGGAGGGTGAAGAATTCTTAAACACACTGAAAAATTGGATTCTGATACGTGATGATTCCTCTACCTGTGAGGAAATTGGGACCGGGAGTGAGGCTACACGGGGGAGAGGTAAAGAGAGGGAAAGTTCTGAAGGAGGAAGAGGAAGAGGAGGAGGAGAGATGCCAAGGCAGCCAGGAAACTCAATACAGAAACCTGCTTTAATCTACACTTCAAATGAGAGGGGGAAAATGAGAGCGGCAAAGTGCTTTCGCTAGCTCTCGTGTTGCTAAGAGAGTGAATGTGTGTGTATGTGTGTGCACCTGTGTCCGTCTAAACAAAAGCCTGTATGTGTGTGTGTCTGATTAAAATAACAAAGAGAGAGAAGTTAGAAGTGATGTAGTTGCATTTTACTCCGACCCGGACGCCCAACGAAAAACAACCAGGTAATTAAAACTAATAAAAATCACACCGTGCTCTGTGTTCACCTCGTACTTGTTTTTTGTTATTTTCTTGTGATTTTCATTTCAGTTTCTGGCTGCGGACGTCAATCAAATACGAGTTCAGACAAACAAACTCTGTGGTCTAGAAGCTCAAATCTAAAAAAAAAAGGAAAACAAAAGGAAAAGGAGGTTGGAAAGTCTTTTCTTTTCCCCTACTGAAATGGCACTGCCCTACAGGGATTACTTAGGCCGTGGGGGGTTGGGGGGGTGATTAAATGGTACTGCCCAGCGCCGGGTGGGGCGGGGTGGTGATGCAAAGCGCTCACAGCCAGTGAACCTCTGGTATGCGACCACCAAAGAAACGCTGGGACGTCTGCACCACCAGGTTACAGGAACACACACACAGGAAACCGCATCACGATCCCGCCAAATTACAAGTGTCTGCTGCTTAAGATGCAATTAGTGCATGTACGGCTTTGTTCACTTGGCTGTTTTTCGAATCAAAGAGTCGTGGTTTCCCACTGAAGGGGCCGGCATGAGTACAGCCCGGCTCTGCATACTACGTAATTAGCATGAATACCTGAAACACTCTTTCTGATCTCAGTTAATCCCTCACAGAGAGAGAGAGAGAGAGAGAGAGAGAGAGAGAGAGAGAGAGAGTGTTATCTCAGCCACTGGCTTTCAAGCTAAAATTTACCAGCCCAGATGCTTACAAAGGCAGACTGTCACGCACCAGGACATCGCCACGCATCCTGGAGAGTTTACGGCTGTGTTAATCAGATATTTACGACTCGCTCTGACCCCCTTAGATCAAATGTTTCCTCCCCTCTGATTGGCTAACCTCCAGCAGGACCTCTGACCTGCAGCCTATGAGGTCACAACAGCTGGGCCATACATCAAATATGTCCCATCTCCGGTTTCTGCCCGACTCATTTTATAACGCCGAGCTGTGTTGTTTTTTTTCCCACTCTCTCTCACTGACAGCCAAGACCGATTCTCTCCATCATCTGTCTCCATGTTAGAGGTTATAGACAGAGTGAGATAACACACACACACGTTCACCGAGGAGCCACTTCAGAGGAAGGAAGAACGTGTTTGACTAGCTGCACATGAGGAGGGAAGGTGTGTGTTTGTTGAAAATGAGAGTACAGGGGGGAGGTGCAATCCTGTGGCATTAAAACAGCCAGCGAAGCCAGGCGACAGACAGCTGGAGTGACAAACCGGGGAGGGGGGGGGGGAAAGCGAGAGTGGTGAAAGCGAAGGAGACATTAGAAGGAGGTTCGGAACAACGGTGAGGACCACACAGGCCGGGAACGAGCGCACGTGTGAAAAGAGACGGGGGAAGAATGGACTGGAGGAGGTGTGGAGAGGGAACACATGGCTCCTCCGGTTCTGAAGGGACAAGGTAGAGAGGGAGAAAGGAGAGAGAGAGGGAGAGAGGGAGAGGGAGAGAGGGCCCAGCTGGTGTGGGGGAGGAGAGAAGGGGGGGGGAAAGGGGAGAGCTGGAGCGGTGATAGCGCTGGGAGAGATAGAGATACGATGGAGCCCTGTTCTCCATCTCATCTGTATGAGGGTGTCTGGGTGTGATTCATTAGCTGTTACAATGCTCTGTTTCAGAAATCATTGCGTGCGTGTGTGTGTGTGTGTGTGTGTGTGTGTGTGTGTGTGCTGAAGGGTGAGGTTAAGCGACTCACAGCTGTCCTCCTCCTCGGTGATAGCGCTGACAACATAACAGGCGTACACGAAGCCCAGGAGCTGTGGAAAAAGAAAAAACACACAGAGGTTAGACTTCACAGAACAGGCAGATAAGCAGCCATGTGTTGGCTTCCACAAACAAAGAGCCAATCGAGCAGAACATCTGGAACAGGAGCAGGAAGGAGCGTATAGTCTCGCTTCTAGGAGGCGGCGGAGGCGACCGGGAGTTTCCCAGGGCTCCGACGGTAAACGGGTGATGCAACGCTGGGAAACGCTGGAGGTTTGTTATTTGACAGAATAAAGTAAAATGCAACCATTTTAAATAATCGAGTAATCGCTTCAAAGCAAAATCGGGTGTTGCGGAAAACTTTGGTGGATGTTTGGCATTATTTTTTCTCTCATCTTCGAGGTGAGATGGAATGAAAACAATAACGAACAGATGAAGAGGAAAATAAAAATAATCATTAAGTGCAGGAATAACAACAGAGCAAACTTTGTGGAAGTTATTTGTTAACTGGCTGCGCAACCCATAATCACTTTATCATGTTTTTAAGCGCTATGCAATTCTCAATTACGTTAAATACTAAATTAAATTATAAATTCATGTTCTAGTTTATTCACATTCTATGCATATTTCTTGGTCCGTAGTTATTTTTCTATCATCGTCTAGTGCGGGTACACACTATTTATTGTTTATTTCGTTTTTTCTTGTCGTGACACTAAAGTAATGCTAATTTCCCCACAACACAACAGCATCGGTGGATAGCACCACCCTGACGTTCCCTGGTTCAAATCCCAGTCGGGCCTTTCTTTCTTTGTGGAGTTTGCATGCTCTCCCCACACTGCTACAGTAGGTTTCCCAGCTTCATCGACATACTAAACATGCACGTTTAGGTCAACAGGGGACTAAATAATTGTGGGTAAAAGCATAACAACAGGCTGCACCACATCAGTCAATCTTTTTGTCCTTGCCATGATCATCAAGTTAGCAGAAGAGGCGCGTAGGAGACCCTTGATGAAATCAGGAGAAATAGGTGGATTCTCCAAGGCCTAGAGGAGCTCATCACCTGAGTAACCCTAAAGGTTAGTTTATGTTTCCCCATCATGGCCGCTGTAGTTTACCTTTTACACTTCAGAGTCCCGCAGTCACACTGTGCAATTCTCGACCAGGACACTAGTGGGAGTATAAAGTGTCTAGGTCTGTGGTGAAGTTGTTTCCAACATGTTTGGGTTTGATTTAACGTCACAAGGAGTGATGGATATGACTTTTCACCTTCATCCTCCTCAACACACCCACTGATCCATACTGGATGTCAGAGAATAGCACGGCCATACGAACAAGGTTAACACAGTCTATTCGTCCAATTAATTATGGAATTATTTCCAAATTGACCGCCATATTACACGCTGGCACAGGAAACTTTAGCTGTTGAAGCCGGTGTGAGTTATGGAAAAAAATGATTGAATGAGTGTTACATGGATGAAAATGGCATTTTTTTGACTGGATGTGTATTGGAGAAACTGTTTTTTGGAGCCAGGCCCTAGAGGATCTCTGTGGTACTGCAAAAAAAGTCACTTCCACATTGGCCTCCTTTTTCATACCTAAAGACTATGCCTTTCTTTTATATAAAGTCTATGTTGAGCATTCAAAAATCTAGCATCCAGCAGACAGGAAAGCTAAATCCTGGACCAATCACAGCGTTTATGATTACAGGGGGGGTACATAACGGGAAAGCACAAACCATGCTTATCCCTAACCCATTTAATCACCTGACATCTCCCGCTGCAGCTGTATTGAACAGTATTGAACCAAAACATCAGTTTCTAAGTAACGAGCACAGAGGCCGTGTCAAAGTATTTACTGTTTTGATGAATCCTGCCATATCAACTCAGTATCTGGCAGCGGCGGTGGCGGGGGGGGGGGGGGGGGGGGGGTGCTCCGTGCTGGCCACGCGCTCGGAGTCGACGGCTCCTCTGGAGCGTACACACAGTCGCTGCCTCGTACGTTCAAAGATGCCAGAGAAAAAGCGACGCACTGTGCTGCGAACAGCCCGTGGAAGTGGCAGATGGCTGTCATCGACTGCGAAACAGACACTGAGAGACACTCTCTCCCTCTCTGTCTCTCTCTGTCTCTCCACCCGGCCATCCATCTATCATTTGGCACTCTGCCATGCCAATTAAACCAGCGTCGGGCACGCTGCCCTCCACACACACTGGGTACACAAACACAAAGCCCAAGAGCGGAGTGAGCGGCTGCAGGCTGCAGTGACGGCTGCTATTTATATCGTCCTCCTTCAACCTATAACTTAACGTGGCCCGTGTAATTACAACTGGAGCAATGGTGGCGTGAGGTCAGTTATTTTTTAATCCGTTTGCCACGCTTTCAATACATCTGGCCTTTACTGAAGTTCGCCCAGATGTGGATTAAATGCTATTTATGAATAGAATTCAGGTGTGGAGTCGCACAGAAAAGGGAACAGGTCCGCCTCTGTGTGGGCTAGATAAGATACATAACTCCTCTCTCGGCTTCTCCCTCGCTCGGTTTTTCTCTCCACTATCTAATTGCCGGTCTCACCCCATCCATTATGGCGACAGTGAAATGGAGGTGAATTAGCATATGTATAAAGCCAGTGTCAAACACAAGATGGTGTTAACAGCAGGGGGCACACCCTGTTTTCAGCTGCTTTGTGACCGTGTGTGTTTTTTCCCGTAAGCGTGCGCAAAGTGTGTGGGTTAATTTAAGCCATGAGTGCCCCGCGTTTCTCATTTTCATGAGGGGGGGGGCTTTGCTTCCAATACTGTTTTGATGGCTGTGTTGCAGAACAGTGCTGTGAGGTATTAGGACCGAGCTCAGGACCATAGAAGCAACACGTGATGCCCAGGCTTTCATTTCTATGAGACCGCTGGTCTGGAGGGCAGAAAAACAACAAAAAAACAAGGTTTATGCACCTGGATCAACTTTGTGTGTACGAGCACATTCCCTGCAGATTACATTGAAAAAAGCGTAGGGTGATTCCACTTCTCCACTTGTCAATCTTGCAGGCAGAGGACAAAATAATTGCTAAACCATGATAACAACCAGCAACTTCTCGGTCCTTAATTTCCCCCAGGACAAATAAGGTATCCATGGATAGATAGATAGATGGATCTATCAATCAGAGTTGTGTCATAGTGTGATTAAAATGCTGCACATCCATTTTTGTCTTTCTTTAAACTCTGGGATCCATTAATTATCTCTGCTGCTTTGTACTTTAATGATGTCGCAGAGGTCTGTTTGAGCCAACGCACACAGGGTGAAGAAGGGATACACCCAGGACAGTCAATCACACACACACACACATACACATACACACACACCATTTACTTTTACACTGAAACCTCACACGTCATTTAGACTATGGACGGCTGTAAAAATGAGGGATGCTTCCAACTGTAAACTCAGCTAATGACTAATCTTTTGTATTTTTAAACCATAGACCTTATATCTGTCAAACAGTTTTTCAAAAGGGCAGAAAAGTCCCTGAAAAGATTGCTTGTTCACTTTATGCAAACTATGGGCTGCATAATGGGGAGGTAAATATGGCAGCAGGAAACTTTTTCGGATTATGTCCCATGCGAGGAATGAATCTTTGGTCATCTTTGGTCCAGTATCTAAGTCTCCTAATACATCCATGGACACATGGGAGTCATATATAGGTCACATTTGAAAAGTAATTTGTACAGCCAAACAAAAAAATGAGATAAGTGCAAAAAAAAACATGCCCACCACACAGAAAGGCCCTCAGTCTGCCCAGGATTGGAATCGGGTACCTTCTTACTGTGATGCAAGTCGGGATGGATGTTTTACAATATCCTCTCTCAGCAGGCGAGTACTGACCCATAGATTGACACAATGCAGGAAGATCGAGTTTCACAAGCGCCTGTCAGGTGTGAGTCCTTCAGGACCTGAGTGAGCTGTTTGTTTTGATGGCAGCAGCTTGTCACAGTGACCGTTAAAGAAAACGACCCCATGTTGCAAATCACAACTCGCTAGCTGCAAGTTTTTTTTCCCCAAAACTGGGGCCCTTGGATCATATTTCACCATCTCACAGAAACTCATAGAAACTGCTATTGCATTTTTTGTGCATTTTACTGTGTAAACAATAGTTCTTTGATTTAAAAATGTCCAAAATAACGCTATAGCTTATGATTCCAGTCATTTTCCTGCTTCTTCGTCTGTGGCCTTTGCAACCTTTGCAGCATTGGATCCCCCCGGGTTTAATTTATTGAAGCTTTGTCTTCATCTGACACCTGTGTGAGCTCCCACTTCCTCCAGATGTTCACATCTTCACCACTGTGAAGGTGACATAACCAACACCGCCACTTTTCTTTTCTTTTTCTTATCACCCAGACATCGCCGACGCGCTCCATCTACTTGCAGCCTCACTTCACGCTCATCGCCAGCTGCTGTGACTAGGCAAATATAACGCGGAGGAAGTTTCCTGAAATCGAGTGCCTTTTATCTATAAATGCCGCAGCCATGGGAGTTACACCCGTGACTGCTCCGTAAAGGAAATTTCTCGCCTCCTCCACTGAAAACTGCTGACGGTGGGAAAGTCTGGACGCTGCGTGGACTGCATCTCATTAAAGAGAGCTCTCTAGTTTCGAGAGAGAGTCGCACCGTCGGGCTGATATGGAGTCGTTTTCTCAGCTGTTATACTGTCTTTTCTTTTCTGTGGCACCCGTACGTTTAGTGTGATGTGCAGGGCTCTCGTCTCTTCAGAGGAGTGCACACTTTGTGGCCTTTTGCCGGAGGCGTCGCTGTCCTTAGCCAATATAGGTCAGTGTCCTCAATAAAAAGTGACAACTCCACTTATACATCCTTGCATATTAAATGGTGTTAAATCATGCTCATAAATCCTGTCTTACACACACACACACACACACACACAGACACACAGACACACACACACCTCTTCTCCCGACTTCCTCCCATCGCTTCTGCACTTCAGGGATCATTTTAGAGACCGACGTCAAATTAATTAAGCTCATAAAGCCCCCGCACGTCTTCGGAGGCTTGATCTGGGTCTGCCTATGTGGACGTGCCACACCAAAGCCATCTCATTTAGCTGTCAATCATTCCCCTCCCTTATTTCCACTCTGAACTCTCTCGTCCCTTCAGGTCTCCACGTTAGGGCCACTCGTTAATCTCTAAATCTTTTTTCCCCATCAGAAGTTTTTCTCTCCTCCGTTTCATGTGTGCTTGTCTTATCATTCAGGGTTTCCACGCACTCGTGAAAACCTGCAAAATGAGTGCGTGACGAGGTTTACAGAAGGTCCACATATGCATAGTCTGCAAATCTGTATTTGTCAGCATGTAAGGGATTATTTTATATTCCCATTCTATATAGTTATAGAATGAGAATGGTATGATGTGTGAGGCACAGCTGTAGAAAACTCATCTCTCATACTAGAGCAATGGAAATTGTCCTGGAAAAATCCTGTAAAGTGATTCCAACAGAAAAAAAAGTGGGACGTGTATTGTTGCTCTGACCCTGAGCAGCGCTGCAGAGCTGAACCGTGATGTGAACTATACGAAGCAGGAAGGAAGACAAGAGGGTGCACGAGAAGTTCACAGAAACACATCAAAAGCGAGAAGCAGTCCTTCGGTGGCTCTCCGCTCACTGTTTACTGCTATCTACTGGAAACTAACGACTGTTTTACAGCTCAGCATTATCCTGCGTTTCCGCTCCTAGATAATGAGGGTGAGAAGAAGTTTAGGGGCCGAGGCGTTCGCGTCTGTGTGGGCGAGAAGAGGCCGGCTGCTGAACTAGAAACCAGAAGGTTGGCTGCATTTGCATAGGCTAATGAAGGTCAGCTTTTAGACTGAATGTGCCAGTCCTAAAGACACATAACCACCTAGGTGATGTAGACTGTCTAATAAACATCAGTCCATGAATCTCACGATGAGAAGCTATTATTTGCGACGAAGATAAATCAAGTTTACCGTCGATCGCTTCGATGTCGTCGGGCCGAATCTACATTTTCAGTTTTTTTAAAGCACTGTGACTCCTCTGGGTCTTCTTTTCCATTTGGCCTGCGTGCACGTGTGTACAGTGATGGATATCTGAGTCGATCTGTGAGCTAATTAACAAGCCATCGATCGCGGGCCCGCACAGTCGGAGAGAAAAACTCGCAAAGTGTGCCGTAATGAAAGAAGGAATCTGCATAGGGTGAAATATATCACATGGGAGACGTTGGGGGGGAGGTAGAGAGAGCGGAGCGAGACAGGGAGAGGGGCTCGCCGCAGACGCCTCGCAGGTTAATTAAACGGGACTCTCTGCCTCACAATAAGGAGCGGGCGTCCCTGCAGAAAATGAGATGTGTGTGTTTGTCCGTGGGCAGCTGCATGTTTAATGACAACATGATGAGATAGGGACTGCAGAGACCACATCCACCTGTTCTTTTCTACCCAGCCCCCCACTCCAAATGTGAACACACACACACACACACACACACACACACACACACACACACACACACACATATAGATCTATATGATTTAAATGGGCTGGTTAAGTGTCTGCAGCTTCCAAAATCAAACATTTGCAAATAAAACCACGATCGTGTCCAAGAGGAAAAAAAAACCACAACACACAGATAACAAGCAGCTGCAGATGCTGTAATTAACACTGTAGGAAAAAAAAACAGCTCGTTCCTCACATTTCGTCCCATGCTGGACTTGTTTAGCAGCTGTGTTTCCTTCTAATTGCAAAGTGAAAAAAAATCTGAGCTGTTAGGACAAGGCAAAGTAATGTTGCAGCATACTGTATCATTGCAGTGTTATGTATGGCTATAGCAGGGCTCTCCTCAGTAGAGTCAGTAGTTTTCATATTTAAGTGATTATGCATCATTATGCTCGCTCAGTTTCCTCCCACAGTCCACAAACATTAAATTTTAGGTAGATCAGACTCTTAATTGTGTGAGCGTGAGAGGGTGTATTCCCTGCCCTCGTCTTATCTACACCATTACAGTACAAAGCGGGTAAGATAATAGTTGGATTCTGCGTAACTATCTCTAATACAATATTTTCAAATGTGCATAAGAATCGGTTAATGGGAAAAGTTTACCATTAACACTGTTTCTCGCTTCAGAGTTCCCCCTCCGCTCCCTCATCGTCTTCATCTCGTCTGCTCAGTCTCAGGAGCATTAAAAGAAAAAAAAAGACCAAATATTGGAGTAAAATTAATCTGAGGGAAAATCCACTTCCCTGCAAAACAGATTAACAATTAAAGCTCTTGGCAGAGGCAGCCTTTGAAGTATAATGGCGGGCCAGTCTTGTTTTCATAATGTGCTGCGAGTAGCCTGACACAGTATCCAGTGGCCTGTCGGGGACTAATTCCCTCCTCTGGTCTTGAGGTCTTTCTCCTCTCCTCCCTGCTCTTTTTTTTTTTTGGCAGGAGCCAGCTAAACTAATAAGCGCTCACTACTGCATCGCGAGTCTTTTAATCCCGGGAATCTTTATAATCCTATGAAGCAGATGCTGTAAAACCTTAAGAGCTGCTACAATGCGACGTCAGCGCTGACATGCTGCAGTGGGGCCCTTAATGCTATTATTACACGAGACAATGCCGGGGCCCATTTTCTGATTCCGGACACATTATGAGGGGACTTCAAATGGGGGCAACATCAAAAGATCCCTCCCTCCTGTTGGCTCCCCATGCTGCTAGCATGCACACACACACACACACACACACACGCACACACACACACACACACAGTTAAAAAGGCGTCTTCGCCACAGTAGGGATGTCTGTTCAGCATGTGAGTGAGTTTGAAACCACAACACGGACTAATGGAATTATCAAAGAGAGCACTTCTGACCTTTCGGATCAGTGAGGGGAAGGAGGGGGAGGGAGGAGGAGGCCATGCTGTTTTCATGCTGCGGATCTGAATGAGTGAACCACAGTATCCTTGTCCACACATACATATATCCATACATACACTGCAAAAAGGGTCTAAAAACAAGGTAAAAACACTAAATCTGAGGGAAAAGCAACTCTAAATAAGCAAAATTATCTGTTAATGCTGCAAGATAATTTCATTTAACAAGTTTCTCAGGATTAATATGTCGAACCCCCTTGGTCCCTGGGGACTTTGTGCTTTCTCCCCTCCTTAGACCCCAAGGATGCCATGCTGGACCCCTGACCTCCATGTCCTGGACAACCATGTCTGTAAACAGCTTTGTTTGTGCTCACCTGCTCCTCTGTCTCTCCCCCTGAGGTTTCCCCCCATGAGAGTTTTTCTTCAGCCAGTGCAAGGGTCTATGCTCAGGCAGATGTTAATTATGGTATTATACCATTGTATTAGAACTGTTTTAACTGAGCTTTGCCTTGTGCATGAAATGCACTTTGTAAATAAAAATTGATTTGAACATCATTACAAGGGTTTTTTTTTTCAGATTGAAGATAAAATATTGTAATAAGTCACAAAACACTTCTGAAAAGTGTTTTATCTTGGTAAGAGCCAAATAATTTGGCAGCACACGCACACCCATACACAAACACACACACACACACAGACAGTACTACAGGGAAGCACAGCCCCAAGCAGTAATCACGAGGGGTCTGCCCATGTGGGGATCACTGAGGAGACCCCTCTAATCGACCAGGGACCGTCATTGGGCCCCCACACTACTACTCACTACTACAACTGTGGCCCCTGGCATCGTGAAATCTCACTGGAGCAAACAGGACAGACATATCTGAGGTGACCGAAGCATCTCTCACCCCGCCAGGAAAAGGAGAGAGCAACGGTGGAAAACGCCTCGTCACTTTTGTGATGTGAACGTGCGTATTTGTGCGACATCGAGGTCAAACTGCACCTGATCCGACCGGGAAATAGGAACAGGACAGGAAGACGACGTGGAGAGATGAAAACAAAATATATATAGGAAACGAGCAACGGAATGAGAGGATGACGCAGGCCGTCTGTGCTCCCATTATCAACTTCCAGACAATCCCCCCCAACGCAGGTTCCCAGGGAATGGAGAGGGAACAAGAAGAAAGCGTTGCCTGTGGCAGCAATAACATGCGCTAAATGATATATCTGGGGGAGCGTGTGTGTTTCTGTGTGTGTGTGTGTGTGTGTGTGTGTGTGTGTGTGTGTGTGTGTGTGTTTCTGTGTGTGTGTGTGTGTTTCTCTCTCTCTGTTTTATGAGGAGCTCAGCAGCTCTGACAACCACCAGACATCTCTCACTGCTCCCTTTAGCACCCCAAGAGTTATGTCTACAGATGTAAACCGAATATCACAACTTGCAAAAATTTGTCTTCTCCCACTCTCCTTCCTCTCCTCTCGAGCTACTCTCCATCTCACCGGAGGTTTTTTTTTTTCTCTTCTACTTTTCCCTCAGACTGTTTTATTTAACAGCACAGGCGGCGAGTTGGGAGCGGAGAAGAAGACGGGGGACGGGGAGAGTGTGTGGATTTTCTGCTGACTCGGCCGACAAGGAAAATCAGTCATTGTTATGATAGCGCTGGCAGGACCTGAGTCCTTTCAGGAGCGATGTGCACCGCAAGGTTGGAAGGATGAGTCGGGTCTCAACAAAGGCAACAGAGAGCGGGGATAAGGCCAGAGACGGAGCAAAATATTCCCCTCAGTGATGACTCCATGAATAATACATTATCCCGGTTAGAAAAAGGTTGCCTCCACTCAGGGCTCATCCCTTAAAACCTCGGGAGTTACGTTTTGGCTGAGCGGGGCCTGTAACTCTTCCAAGTCCAATGAAATCACTTCTGAATGGCTCCTTTCTAGCCCATGGTGAATCAGAGCAGATAGATGACAATGATGCCTCAATGGCTGGCCAATGGATCCACATTTTTCATCTTAATGAAACATTCTCCTTGGAGCACAAACTAAATATTTAATGGCCTCTCGCAGCGACCTTGAAACCTCTTGAACAAAGGGGGAAAAAAACAGGACACCCCCGTTTTCTCTCTATTCCTTTCATTCATCCTCTCTGTCTGTCTTCCACTGGAGCAGGAAAAAAAGGAGTAAAACTAAAACCAGAGCGGACAGTTGAGAGGAGTCCATTTCTCCATCAGTGCTCTGATTTAACCTGGGGGAGGCAGACTGAGGAGACACGAAGCAGCCATTTAATGCTTGCTCGGACAATATGTGATAAAAGTTGGGATAAAGGTTCTCGATAAAAGTTCACACAAGGACATGAATAAACCAAATCATCGCCTATAGCTCAAAGGTTAACACGATTCAGCCCAAGAGTTGGCTATTAAGTGAGGTAGATAAGATCAGATAAGATAAGATAAGATAAGATAAGGTAAGATAAGATAAGATAAGATGAGAACTTCCTATATCTCCAAAGGGAAACTGTTCTATCCTGCAGCCAAAACAGAAAAAGAATATCACAGTAACAAATAAGGAAATGAAGAGAGAAGATGTGGTGCAACCTCTAATTGAAGTTAACTGAGCTCCTGCAGCTTTAAATTACATCAAGACTGTTTGCTACGAATGAAAACAAGAAACAAACATCAGGACTCAAAAACCCACTGGAGGCTAATGAGGCTGTTGTGCTTCACCACTCTCCTCCTCACCTGCAGCCAGAATTAAAACCACTCCACATGACTGCGACCAGCGTGTTCACACACATGGCAGTGAAGTCGATGCGTGAGCAAACGTGTGTAAATTTTCCGTGCCTGAGCCCAAGTACCTGCTGTGCTGGCAACGGAGAAAGAGAGAGAGAGAGAGAGAGAGAGAGAGAGAGAGGCCTGGCTCCGGCCCAGCTTCAGGTTAGTCTGTTGTACATGGGCGTGTGCTCAACGTGCACGCTGGCAGGATGCGAGTCGTCCTCCAGACAGAGTTGTATAAAAGAGGACAATAACAATCCTCGCAGTGTTTGAGCAACCTGTTCGCAGCTGGCGGGGTCCCAGCCCCGGCCAGAGACAGACAAAACACCAGATCAATTTTTCATTCTGCGACCAGGATGGGGTGGAGGGGTAGGGTGGGTGGGGTGGGGGGTGTAGAGGAAGGGAGGCAGCGAACAGACAAAACAACCGACTGCAGGGAGGATTAATATTGAGGAAAAGTGCGTGAAGGGGAACAAAAACAGTCAGCTTTCCTGTCCTGTCACAGTCATCCTGCAGCACACCGGTAAATCTGCAGGTGTTAACGCGGGTGGAGTTCCCGGCCGAGACGTGTCGGGACAGGTCGTGGGATGTTGTTGCTGCTGCTGCTTACCGCCACCAGGATCTGCGTGCTGCTGTGCATGACCTCGATGTACTGGTAGTCCATGAGGCAGCCCATGACGGTGATGTAGGAGTGGCTCTCGGTGGTCCGGGACCCCCGCGGCCTGCGGCATCTCTCGCCTCACGCAGCCCGGGCCGTGCTCGCTCCACCACGAGTGATGGGCCGAGATGTTAAACGTCAGCAGGTCGCTGTCCTGGAAGCAGGAAAAACCAAAAAAACTTCCTCAACATGGCCTCTATTCATTACTTATGATGTACATTCATGCATTGTTAATGAGCAAAGTGTGTATGGACGGCGGGGAGGCGGGGAGCTTATCTCTGGACAAGTGCAGAGAGAGAGAGAGAGAGAGGTTGAGAGAGAGAGAGAGAGAGAGAGAGAGAGAGAGAGAGAGAGAGAGAGAGAGAGAGAGAGAGAGACAGAGAGAGAGAGAGAGAGAGAGAGAGAGAGGGGTTGAGAGAGGTTTTCTTACGACTGTTCAGACAGTTATAGATGAGACATGGAGCCCAGAGTCGAGTTAAACACTGACATGAAAATGTATTGAAAACCACAATATTTTGTCTAGTCAAATAGCGCATTTAAAACATGAGAAACATAAAAACACTGGGTTGTAGTTAAAGTTTACTTTACCTTACTATTTAACTTTAAAATTTACTAAAAAGATGAATTGGCACTTGTCCTTTTATGTCCTTAGCTTTCTTTAGCTCTTGTATATGAACTATAGTCTCCTATTGTACTATAAAGCGACTGCCAAATCAGGAAATGTTATAAATATAAAGTGCATAAAGGTGCTTAGGAATAGCAGGATGTAGTTGGAAACATGGTTGATGCTTTAATATGTCCATCAAAAGTCATGGCTAAGTGAGTATGGTGTTTTGAAATCACTCCAGACTGTTTTTCCTTGAATTTTTTAAGGTTTTCTTCCTTTATCCATTTTTTAAATGCTTTCAAGTCTTACTGTTCAATGTTTTTGTTCATTGAGTTGCCCCAGGGCATGAAGGTACTCTACATGTACTCTATAAATAAATATAAATAAGGCTGCCTTGCCTTGAGTCTGGTCGTGTTTCTTCTGCATGTTTACATGGTTATGTTAAACGGGTAGGAACTTCTATCATGTTTAACTCTAAGGTTAAAGTATTGCGATTGTTACAAGGTGTGAAGTACCAAAAGAATTAAAAGGAATATGCATATACATCGAAAAACATTCATTGTACTACTTTGAGTTTTTTGCCACACTTTTACAGCAGATAAGTCATGTTACTTTATGTAATAACTCTGCTATTATGTTATTCAATCCTTCTGTTGTAGAAACAATGTCCGTGTTTGTGTGTTTCCCAGTCTAATCCACATACCTCCGAGTCGACGGGTTTACTGGTGAATAAATAATCCCTGTGAAAACAGCTGACTGAGTGTTTTGTGGTTTATCTGGGGTGAAGGGATGTTGTTTGGGGAGGTTTCTTGATTTCAGAAAAGTTGCTACAACATAAATTAAACAATATTCTATGACAGAATAGTGGCAAAGATGACATATTTATCAGCGCTGTACTTTAGTTAACACATCTGAATCTAAAGTTGAAGCAGGACCAACTGGGAAGATTGTGAATACGGATGCCCTCAACACTTTGTTAAATCGTCATTAGATGCTAACAGCTCATACATGAAGCACACACCTCTATACATTAGTCCTGTATAGGCAATCAGGCAGATGTCAGATCACAAGTACCTGAACCGCAGGCAGCGCTTGTGCGGACGGTTTTCCAATTTCAGAATTTCTGAATTTTGATGGAGCGTTTTCTACATGCTCCCGTAAACCCGGGCCAAGCTCGATTTGCACACAGCTGTATGAGGCCCACACGCGGGTGGCTCACACCAATCAATACCCCAATACAGCAATCTAACCCCGCATCTGCCCCTCGGTGACAAGACATGCATTATTAACAGAGCCGAGTGCTGTCAGGAAACAGCTCTGATTCCTATCCTGCCCCCCCCCCCCCCCCCCCCCCCCCCCCCCCACACACACACACACACACACACACTCAGACGTACACGTCAACAGCGTACGGTGGCGACCTTTAACAGCAGTAGCTGGAAAATACGTGCGACAGGAGCCAAACGCAACATTAAAACGACTGCGAAACGTCTCTCTATCTCTTTGTCCCTGTCGATCGCTCATCTCTATCCGCCGACTCTGTCTCTGCTTTTTCCGTCTGTCACTCTCTCTCTCTCTCTCTCTCACGCAGTCTGGAAAACAAAGGCAGCTGAAGGTCAATAGGTAGGACTGAGGAGACTAATGACTTGACAGATGCCATTGATTGAGCCTGCGAGCTAGGGAAACCATCTCTATCCAGGGCTGCGGCCGCACTCCTTCAGTGGAGTACGTCAGCACGTCGATATTCAAGAAGCTTTTGGCAACTTACTGTCAGGAATGTTATTGTTATGCTCGGATGCGCCCCAAAGACCCAATCAATCTCATCAGTGGTTACTGCTCAAACTATTTTATTTAATGAAAATCAATACAAATTTGGAGAAAAGCCTGTTACTGATATGGCTAAAGACATGAGCCATTTAATAAAGTGTGTTGAAGGATTAGACTGTTATTTCTCATCATTTGCGGTTTCTGGAAGTCTGAGCAGGGAGGTTGTGTTTGGGGGGGGGGCGGTGGGAACGCAGTTGGGAAGGTGCTCAGAGGATTGTTCTGGCTCTGATGGGAGTCTTGTCTCATCTCGTCTCGACACTGAAGTTTTACGGGATTGTGTGTGGTTAGAGAGAGAGAGACAGAGAGAAAGATGGGGAGGAAAGAAAGATGAGGAATGAGAGGCAAACTGAAAACTTTACTTCCATGGAGGAATTCTCTTCGTGGCGCTTTTTGCAACACAGACATGTTGAGAAAATAGCAAAGATTTGTTTTTGTTCTTCTTCTCAGCTTTGAAGTAGCGACATCTAAAACTAAAACATTAAGGTCAACGATAAAGAGGGGCAGCATAGTGGATCAGTGGTGAGCACCTCAAAGCAAGAAGGACCTGGGTTCAACTCCAGGGTCAGGACGAGGAGCTCTCTGTGTAGCATTATCTCTGAGTAGCCTGGTTTCCTCCCACAGCCCAGAAAACATGCATGTTTAGACTGCTTAGAGACTAAATTGCACCTAGGTTTGAGTACGAGTGTAAATATCACTCACACAACATCGGAAATGTAAATGCTGACAACCAAAGAGCTGGCTGCCAGGCAGATGAAATGTTTGTCTCCCCGGCTACCTGACTTGAATGCCGTTCTTTGCTCATATCCATAAAGATGAAGAGGATTTTCGCAGGGATTTGCAAGAATCATAACTGTGATTTCTTTTCCTGTCTCTATCAATCTGAACAGATTTCCGCCAAACTCAGTTTCTGTGCTTGTGAAATAAAAGAAAAAAAAAGAAGAAGAAGGAAATGTTGAGAAATTCAGACAGCTTTTGAGCAGACTGTGTCCACGGTCTCTGTGTCTCTGCAGTGTCTGCATAAGTGTGAGCGAGAATGAATAAATAGAGAGGCTGTGAATGACTGGGGGCTGTTTAAAGCAGAGGTGTGTGTAGAGTAGCGGGGGTCTGTCTGTCAGCCTGTCTTGCACTGTGGGGGAGGGGATAGGGGATCAATAGGAGGTGACAGAGCATGTGGCATATGACTCCGACAACGTGCCCCCTCACTCTGAGAGCTTTGCCACTGATACTCACACACATTTACGTGCATTCATACAACCACACACACACACACACCCTCCAGAGACGTCCTATCTCCATCGGTTAAAGCGAATCAGACAACATTATTATCGGATTGCATTTTATGACAGAATGTACTCGGGACCTCTGAGGAACCTACGAGCCAAGTTTGCTTGTGCATGCATGGATGGGGTGTGGGTGGATGTATGTGTGTGTCTATATGTGTGTGTGTGTGTGTGTGTGTGCGCTCCATTAGCCAGCTTTCCTCCTGGCCACCATATGCAGAGCTGGGAGCCCAGGCTGGCTCCATCTGTCGGGTTAATGCCCAGCCCAAGCAGCTGGCCCCTACAAGGCTCATTATTCTAGCAGGAACCACACACACACACACACACGGAGTGGACACCCATAGACATATGCAGTGCGACACGCACACACCTGATGGAGCTATGGTCCATCACACAATAACAAAGTTGCCAGAGCTGCGGAGGGTGTTTCTGAAATTCATTTTGGCTGTCTGAAGCGGTTGTGTGTGAGATGAACGCTGCCTACACGAATTCATTATCCTCAGCGGTCAGGACGAGCGGCTGGGCAAGATGCCCATCGCATAGCACAAGAAACGGAAATAAATAAATAAATAAAAAGGCAAGATGAGGGGGGGGCATGTAAAATCTGCAAAATAAATGAAAAGAAAAGATCAAAGTGAGTGGAGTGAGAGAAATAAATCGAGAGACCGAGGGGAAATGAACAAGTTGTGTGATTTTGAGAGAACTTGTGTACAGGCGCTGGTTGTTTGGGGATTATACGGGGGGATTATTTACCTATTAAGTAGTGAGCTCACAACTTGAAACTCAACAGGGATTTGACCGTCCCTCCACAGGTCAGCAGAGACAGCAAATAACTTGGAGCAACACACACACTAGGATGAATTATAAATCTCCGCTGAGACGATGGAGTCGCTGCTTGGTATACACTGCAGATTTCCCCCCCCCTCTCTCAACCTGAGGGAGTGATTTATCGTTTGGAGGATTCATATTAGATGGCTGGGTCATGCATTGTTTATATGCCCAAGGTAATTGTGTTTGCGTGTGCCACGTCTGTTATTCTGACCCGGGTGTTCAAGCTCGACACGAGTGGAGAACACCTGGTAGAGCTGCATCATATCCAATTATAGATAAAACAATATACAGCCAAGATACAGCCAAGGATGCTCAATAACATTTTTCTGGTTTATAAGAATGATTTTTAAGAGAGCGGTGATGCCTGGAGTATCAAAAAAAAACCTGATCTGAATAAAAGCCGAGGCATTTTTAAGCAGGAGAATAAAAACTCTTTCCTGGAAAATATGAGACTGGTGTGTTTTCTTTTAGAGAACCATTACTGCCTTCATCTACTAATGCTTTCCTCTGTGTTATTGACCAAGAAAGGAGGAAGTTTGCACTAAAAACAGTTGAATACAACTCAAAATCTCACAAAATTATAGTGCAGGAACCACATTTTTCAGCACATTCTAATACGTTTATGTGACAATGGATATGGAGTCTGTGTGTGGAACCGACTGGTTGACAGACAAATGTTTTACAAATCAATGTTTGTTGTTTCAAGGTGTGCTTGTTATTTTCTCTTCATTCTACCTGGAATAAAAACATCACAGCGTCTTCTCATAAATTGCTCTGCCAGGTAATTCAGGAGTTGCGCGCTCTCTAACTTTGAAGCTCTGACAGTGGCGGCAAAGCTTAAACTCAACACATTTATTCATTTTTTGACTCATTTTCTGAGTTGTTTGGGTCGATCATTTTTGGCAGGCGCCCACTTGCTTTACAGCACTAGTGCGACTGCAGAAGTTGTTCAAAGCTCCAATTCAGGCTTTAGCTAAAAAAAAAAAAAAAAAATCCAATACTTTTTGGTGAAAGCAGTTCAAACGTGTGTTTGCTGTAAGAGTCAGGCATCAATTTGTGTCCACATTCAGCCTTTTAACAGGAGACTTTCCAACGAATTGGAACGGAGTAACATCCGTGTAGGTCAGCGACGAGCGAGTTCTCAACCAACTAAAAGGAAACCTACAGTGTAGGCGGTGCAACTCTTAGACACTGGAATATAAATCAGGCTTCACTCCCCCACCAGGCTGCAACCATGACCTCAGAGAGGGGAGAACATTCATCACAAAGCAGACAAAGCCGCCGCCTCGGCCCAGGGATGCACGAGCCGAGATTTGGCCAAAAAAAAGGGGAAAAAAAAAGCTGCAGACAGAAATTTCGAAACTCTCACCTTGGACAGGCCTCCTACGTCCAGGTAGAAGCAGATGATGAAGACGTTCCAGGCCACCCACAGAGCGGCCCAGACTGTGTACTGGAGGGCGGAGACACAGACAGATTAGCTGCACGAACACAATGTTGGGAGGGTTACTTTTAGACTGCCATCCGCCACAGATTACATGCTATGCAATGCAATTTGTAAAAGATGCTAATGTACTCTAAAGACTTGAATACTTAAAATTTGCCTTATAATTTACAACTGAATGTGAATACTCATGATCACTCCTGTGTCTACAACAACAAACTTTAACTGGAATCACTATAGACAATAACCCACAAGGTCAAATGTTGTCTTGTACATATCAAACAAACGTGATAACAAAATCCTGGTTTATATTCTCTTAATTTCAACAACCTAACTTAACGTTTTCTGATGATCATTTTGTGTTCTGAGTACACAACTTGATACATGATACAACAGCTGCTAAAGAAAAACGGCCGATGGAGATGCGAGGAGTAGCAGGCTGTGACCTCCCCCACGCACATATTCTAACTAACTCACTGATACGTGCCGAAAACACAGAGACTCTGTGCAAACAAATACTTTCTTTAAAGGGTGCCAGTAAGTTCAGCAAGTCTATTGGCGCCCCGAGGGAGCTGAACAGGATCCCTAACAGCTGGGGCTGAATGAAGTTCACCACTGTCAGCCATTTATAAAAATTGTACAGTCGGACAGCCAACTGTTGACAGATGAGGAGACATATTCACCGTCGGAGGCTCGGAGTCATCCTGCCCAGGGTTGTGAAACCGTCTGACTCACAATGAATAGAGTGCGTAAAATGCCAGAGGAAGAGTGGAGGGCAAAACCCGAAACCCCTTCTTGAAAACATACATGTCAGATCACGAAACCAACGGGCTTGCACTCTCCCATTTTCCACTTGACACGAAACAATAGCTCCCCTGTCCCCCTCTTTTCCTCTCCTCCAGTCGCCTCTTCCTCTTGTTTTCGGCTCAGGTTTGATGCCTCTACGTCTCCCCTTGTCTCTCTTTATTTACTCTGCCCCCCCCTTATCTCTCCGCCGTGCCCACAATCTTCTCCTGTTATTAACATCACCATCTGTACTTCTTCGGCGTATAAAAGCGTATTCAAGAAGCTTTCCGACATGAGGCGGCGCACGCCTCGCACAAAGGCCTCATTTCAAAGAATGACCTTCTCTGTCCAGAAACCACGCAGAGTATAAATCTGATGAGCTCCTTACCCCCCCCCCCCCCCCCATCACCAAACCCCCCCCACGCCCCCCTTTAATTAGTCCTAATTACCATGGGATTAGACTGATTTAAGGGTGTCGCGCAATGCACAAGAGAGTGCGGCACACTTTGCAATTAGAAAGGAAAGGCAACAACATGTCCGATCAGATCCACGGGCAGGGGGGGACTAATGCAAAGTGATGTGACGCTGCTTAACAAAAACCGTGAGGAATAGGATTAAAAGCACAGGCTGGGCAGGGTGTAGAAGGAAGAACCGCTCTGCTACTCACCACTATGATGTAGCGCGGCCGGTACTGGATGGTGCCGAAGAGGCCGAGGATGACGACGATGATGTGGAAGAAGTTGGCGAGGATCGGGGCCCATTGGTAGCCCAGGAAGTCGAAGACCTGTCTCTCTAAAGCCAGCACCTGAGGAGGCAAGAAACAAACAAACAAAAAAATATATGGGGGTTTAAAATTCACATGTTGCATTTGTTTTGCTACACGGTCTGTCAAACAGCCCTGGGAGAAATGGCAGCCTCCAGAACACAAGCTGGCATAGCTAACCTGCTCCTCACACGCTCATAGTTTATTGAAGGTAATATCTTTTTCACCTCTCAGCCATTTGGCCAACGAAACAACAGTGAGCGGGTCGACATGAACAGCTTGAGCGTTTAGCCTCCGACTGTGGGAGAGCCCAGAGGTGAAGACTGGTAGTTTTCTAAAATAAACAATGACAGATTTATCGATTCAACCCCTGCTGAGCAAAAAGAGGCAGCTCACCACCTCCAACCTTCCTGCCAATGGCCTCCAGACATGAGGAAGGTCTGGGAACTTTACGGGAAGCCAGGGCCCTTCTTAATCATACCACCGCGGAGAGCTTAGGCACTTATTGAAATATGTGGCACAAAAACAATGCGTACCTATGCACTAGCAATGTTAATTCCCTAAAATCTTAGATATAGGCACGGCAAGTTTATTTGTATAGCACCATTCTCACACAAGGCAATTCATGGTGCTTTACAGAGGTAAACAAGTGGTTAAAACTGTGGAGAAAAAGTAAAATAAATAACAATTAAATATACAAAAATAACAAAATTACCAATTAAAACAAGAAAAATATTGCTACTACTACTACTGCTAGTATTATTATTACTCCCACATTAACAGTGCTGCTAGATATTTGTACATAAAGAATATTGAGACCCATAGAAAAATGCACATGGATTTCACACTAAAAGGGTGTCCAGTAGGGATTTGAACTGGAGACCATTTTGCTGCTAACGCTAATAACCATGTGTCCATTCTTTTACCAAGTCCTTCATTTTTCCTCTCAAATGAGCTCTTTATGCATGGTGCATTATAAGGATCAGCAAGAAAAAAGAAAAAAAGATGAAGAAGCAAAACAAAGCAATTTGAACCTTAAGACTGTGAGTCCCCCATTTGCATCAACTCAATTAGCATGCCATTTAGGTGAAAAATACAGCGGGGCAAAGCATTTAATTAGAATTCCATTGCCAATCCAATTCCACTCCCTTCCCAGTGTGTGTGTGTGTGTGTGTGTGTGCGCGTGCGTGTTTGTGTCCCAAGCATTGGTGTGTTTCGTTGTGTGCCGACATGTCATTTCCAGCCAAGCGCTTGAAGATGGATGAGGGAGGAATCTCGTCGCTACCGCAATGATAGGAACGCACCAGCGAGCGCGTTCACACAAACACGTAAACACACACACACACACACACTCAGTACACGTTGGTGTCTGCTCTTCCTAATGTAATGGAAATGTTAGTAGCAACCCCCGACGAGACATTGTGACAGGCAGGGGTGGGGGAGATGATCAAACGCTGAGTGATAATTACAAGTGAGCCCCCCCCCCCCCCCCCCCCCCCCCCCCCCCCACCATCCATTTAGCATGGAGGGCGAGGGTGACAACACCACAGACAGGGTGCGAAGCGAGGTGAGCGAACTGCGACCTGCGCTGAGAATTATCTTCTCTGGCTGTCGAGGTGGAGCTCAGAATTTCACAGATAAACCTTTCAATCTGGTGAGTGGAGAGAGAGAGAGAGAGAGAGAGAGAGAGAGAGAGAGAGAGAGAGAGAGAGAGAGAGAGAAAACAGGTTGGAACAAAACAGCAGCAGACAAAATTGAGATAGATTGGGCGAATATTGAGGTAAAAGGACGGAGAAATAACAGATAAATGGAGAGATGAGGGAAAACGCAGAGTGAAATCATAAATGACGTATGCTAACATGGAAGGAGCGAGCTTCCCCCTCCCACTTCATAACCTCTGTCTGGAAAAAGGCTGGAGGGGAAAAAGGAGTCGTACATCTTTCTGCTCGGCTTGGGTCATGGTGAGAGAGCTCAATAACACCCGTGCAGGAGGAGGATGACAGAGGAGATGAGGTGCGGGGCTCGGGCTGCAGTTAAGCCGGCTGTGGAGCTGACCGACCTGATGAATAGACACGATCAGTGAGGTTCCTCATCAGCCGCGGCTCCCCTCAGGCGCATGCCTGGTTTGAACGGAGCAGATAACTCCACCGCATTTTATGAAGACGTAAAACACAAGGTCTGATGCTAATGAGAATCAACTCCAACACCCTGGTCCATCCACCCATCCATCATCCCGCCTGCTTTGTGCCTTCACAGTGTTGCAGGACTCTGATAGAGCCTATCGCCTGCTCGCAGGGAGCAAAGGCAGGGAATACTCCCCGGACCGGTCACCAGTCCATAACAGGTCTCACACTCACATCTGGAGTCACCAGTCAAATGCAAACAGGGGCGAATCCTTAATAGGCTATTTTACACTTGGATCAATAACATTAATGATTAATCACACTGGGTAGGCAACCATCTGGGACCCCATCACAGCTTAAGCCCTAAAGCTGTAACAGTTCAAAGTCATCATTTACATATTTTAGAACAGAGGAACACATAAAAACAAGAATTAAATAAATCTGAAAATGTGACAGGAGAAGGCAATCGTCCAAGCTGTAAGCACCAGATTTGGGGAAACTCTGTCAGGCGGTTTCTGCGACTTCCTCAAATTGACAGTCCCGGTGCTCACACCCAACGCCGCCCCTGCTGCGTGGAAGTGAGAAATGAGCCAGGGTGTGAACTTTTTCCTCACGGTTTCTTTCTTCACTTTTCGCTGACTTGAGATAACTACCGCTGACAGGTTTCACACGTACAACGCAGTGCAACACCGAACTTCCTCAAGGATCCAGGATCTCTGTCTCTGCACAATCTCATTTTATCAATATCAGTCCAGTCCGGCACTTGTCCAGCACCATGGTGTACATAATCAGTCTTTCTGAGCTCCACAACAAAATATTCCGTCTTTTTTCTTATCTAGAGGATACATAAGGTAGCCTTGAAAGACGCCACTACAGGTTTTTATTAAAACTTAAAAGGTGAGCCAGTGAGGGATGGTGAACGATGTCAGATTCTTTCTTCACTGTCATTAATTCAACAGCGCATATCTGAGAGGACAAATTATCCAGGCGCTGCTTGTCAGGATAAAATAAATGTGATAAAAATGAGAAGAGAGAGCAGAAAAGCAGCCTTCACCTTCGTTGAAGACAATTAAAAATAGCAACCGTGCTACGGGTCACTTCCGACTACTGAGCTGTCGCAACTGGCAGGGCGTAAAAAAGCAACACACAGCGCATTATATCTGACACCCAATTTCCATTTGTCAAATCGGGACTGCATTGCAGCATCTTCCACACAAAGGCTGCAAGGTCCAGTTTGAGTTCTCATGTTGAGACGGTAGAAAAGAAAAGAAAAACCACGTATGCTAAAGAGCATTTACTGTTATTTGGCTTAATGAGTGGAAATATTATCTAAATCTTATCTGGATGTGTCTGCTTCTACAACAATCAAAACATTTCTAAGTGTAGGGGTGCTTGTTTTCATCTTTTCTTCACCTGATTACCGGGTAGCAGAAGTATTGCGAAATATAACTGAATGTAAAACTGGTTTTGCAGAAAAATTTTACCATTGCACACACGCATTCCTACTTGCATACACGTGGTTCAGATGCCTCCGTGTATTCATTACACACAGCTACGGCCCCTATCCCTGAAATATGTCCTCCAGTCATTAAATTATATAAGTGTACAGGCTGGATGCCTGTTTGTGTGTGTGAGTGTGAGTGTGCAGTCGTTTTTTTTCTCTCCTCTGAGATGCTGTTGTAAGCCTATCGCGTTCGCTGCTAACTCAATAATCCACCGAGATGACAACAATCAATCAAGAATAGAAAGGTCTCTGCCCACCCATACACACACACACACACACACATACACTCAGACACACATAAACCCATATAGGACAATTAGCCCACAATTCATAGCGAGCGGGTTCATGGAGAGTGGGGTTGAATTTGATCAAAAGATACCAACGCTCTTCCAGGAATAGAGAGCCGGCTGCATTAGCGGCCCCGTAAAAGCCTCCCAGCAACCTCCTGCCGGCAGAAATGACTCCCTCTTGGGTGACGGAATCTCTTAGTATGTATTTTGGTTTTGGGTGTGTATGTGCGGAGAGGCATGTTGCCCACACATACCACTCCTCCCGCCATAAATACTAAGCAATTAGGGGGCGTCTACGACAGCAGGATGCAACAAGCCCCCGTCCTCACCTTCTCATGCTTTGCTTATGCCATCTTTCCCTTTCTCTCTCTCTCTATCTCTATCTCTCTCTCTGCACTCAAGCTTTTCCTATCGCTATTTCTGACGCTACTAACCCGTCAATTATCCTCTCCCTCTGCCATGTGATACCAGGTTATTAACAAGGATCGTAGACCTCATCCCTGCTTCCTCTGCTGGATGGTATCGGCTCGGGTTTAGTATGTTCGCTCATTTTCCTGAGGTGTGCAAGCACAGAAGAGTACACAACTGGATACAAGCTTATAATGCAGACACAAGAATATCAAAGTCTTAAATCATTTAAGCGATCGCTGTCTTTGAAATGCCAAGATGTTGAGGAGAGCAAAGAAGAGCTGAAAGGCATGAAAGGCTAGTGAAAGGATCAGAGTGAACGTGTTTGAGAAAGATGGAACGTTTGATCCCGAGCAACTGATTGTTAATTAAGATGTGCATGCTCAAGATAAGTAGCCAGAGTGCATGTAAAACAGCCTGTGCATCCACATGGGATGGAGAGAGAAACATGTGGCCAGGCAGATCCAAAGAGTTGTAGAGTTATGGCAACTGGACTTCTTGAATACACTTTCTCAGTTCTGACTAGCCGGGGGGAGGCCCTCCTACTAAAAGCTGCTAATGACAGTTGTTAAGAGCCATTAGAGTCACAAGTTCTGCTTTGAATGATTGACATTACCGGTTTCCATTGAGGCCGGGTGCTATGAGGAGATCATGAAGCAGCACTATATGTAGGCATCATAAGTCTGTTAGAGGATGGTTTCACTACATTGAATGAGAGGTGAAACATCTTCAAGAATCTACAACAAGTCCAGTTGTCCTCAACTCTACACCTCCTTGAATACCAATGACCTGGAAAAATGAGTCTCTACACAGGCCTCATTTCCAACCACGTTCCAGTTCTAATGCGGGTTCTGGGGGATAGAGTTTAATTTGGAACTGTTTCAACTGGTTCTGGTTCCAGAGTTACACCACTTATTTGATGGGCCTGGAGTAAGAACTGTTTCCGGAGGAGGATGGGGGCGGGGTTATTGAGAAAGATGAAACTAACAACTAATCAATCTGTCATCTTTTTGGTCATTTTTGTCATTTTTGCCATGGCAAAACGACATCTTAAGAAGCTAAAGAAAGACTACAGGGACCAAAGAGGAGAAATTAGGGAGCAATGTGACTGCATTTGAGGAACATATGAAGCCGAGTGACTTGACAATAGGTTTCTGATTAAATCGTCACAAGTTAGTGAGATGTAGCTGGCCACACGTTGGAGGATGTTTTAGGTGCGAAACGGAAAGGGGACTTGACAACGCCCTCCCAGAGTGTGAGAGGACGGAGATGACTGGTGACCTCTCATTTTCACCTTCGCCTGCAGCTACTATAAATCACATCGGTGTTTCTCTTCCTCTGCGTGTGCCCTCTGTGAAACGTCCTCTGATAACATGTTAGCGAGTGTGTCATCAGATTTTGCGGCGTTAAAAAGCTTCTGTATCACTTGAGGCTGTATGAGTCAGCCTCTTCTATGTAACCCTGACTCATAGAGCCTGTCAGGAGGAGCAGCAGGAGATGTGATGGGTGAATAACACACAATTCCTGTTTCAGCGTAAGCGCCTGTTTTGTTTTTTTCTTTTTACCTCAACGGCTTCGATAATGGCTCCGCTTTTACTTCGCACATTAGCCATTGAGGCCAGGCCTGATGAGATGATAAAATCGAGACAGAAAATTTGAGCGCAATCTCCTCAATTATCAGTTTAGTTTCATACGATTATCACACTCGTACTGGCAGAAGCTTTTTTTTCCTTCCCCCTGCCTGCTGGGAGTGACTGGGAGGGAACTGGGAGGGCAAATTGCCACACATTATACACAGTCAACCAGACTGTGATTCATGGCGCGCCTCATTTCCTGTCTTCTTCTTCATAAACTTTTGATTTCCCTGAAATCCCCTGAAACATGAAATTACCTTGTAGTAATTCCAACTGCACAAGTGTTTGCATACAGCAGTCTTGTGAATTACACATCTGCCCTAGAGAATGCAGCACAAGTCTGACGTGTCTGGAGATGCTAAACAGGATAGAAAATAAAGGGGGAAAACAACTCTGCCTCTAAATATCCGCTTATATCTGCTTTTCCACTACAAACAGGCCTCTTGGAGGCTTTGAACAGTTCAAAGTAAAGCAAACAGAGGAGAGTTCCTTTTGGGATAAACTGGCAAAGCTACGCAGAAGTATTTGAGTTGGGTGTTGAGTCAGATGGGGGCCCAAATTACACTTAGTCTAATCAGGTCACTCAGGGTTTACCGTCATGGCTCCAGGTCTGTGTGTCAATATACCTAATAACCGGAGAATTCAACGCAGCAGGCCACCACCACCACACAGAGTGCACTTGCTATTGGATTAAACAGTGCAGTAAAGCTGTCTGAGGGTTGCACACAGGCTGTTAGTCAAAGTAAATATTATCCAGCGAGAGATCACAACAACTGCTCTATTTGTGATCTAAATAAAGAGACAGACAGACAGACAAACGAGCTATGAGTCAGAGACCGGGTTGTGTTTTCTTCTCCTGCGGCTCTGCCCTGGCTTGTCTTTACTCTGTGACTCCCAGCAGGCAGTAAAGTACTTCTCAAAAACTTTCTCCAATCCAATTTTTCACCTCTCGCCTGGGTAAAGTCATTATACCCTGGTGCCTGCCTGGTCCTTGTGTAACTAATGGTGCCAATCTCGAAATGTGTGCGATGGTGTGTATGTGTGGCTTTCAGAAGGCACATGGAGGGTTGGATAGATAGATAGCCTTTGGTGGTGCCTGCTCTAACTGAACCAAGACAGGGATTAAGAGGTGGGGTGCCTTCATAAGCCACTTTCTTCTTCACTGTTTGAAATATGGTCAGCACAGTGAGACACAACAGCCAGTCCCTTTGTACTTTCCTAAGTAGCGCTTGTTTTAGGTTGCGCGTGCTAAACAGAAACCGAGTCAAGTGCTCGCTGTAACTGTGCTTTCTTTTTTTTGTACAGTGACTAGTGAAAGCCTATTAAAGCAAGAGCTGTTTATTTAAAAAAGGAATATGTGAAGCTTCGAATGCTCTCAGTGCTAATAACATGCTAATCTCTCAGTGCTACTGGGAACGCACCACGCACAAATCTGTCCCTCTGAAAGAAACATGAGAAAAGTCAGAGCTTTGAACCGAGAATCCCTCTGGACACTAGCAATCTGCTTTAAACTTTTGTGCTGTGTTTGTCATAATGTTCCCTCTCTTGCGGTGGCTCACTTTATGATCAAGCTATGAACATTTCTGGACTGGAGCACACAATTGTTTTCAATTCTCGGCGGTGGAGTTTCAGTGAGTTTAGGTTGAATGGACCCAAAACAAGACCAGTTGAGAGTCAGACTGACTATTTACATCAGTTACCCTGGTTTCATTATCAGATTAAGATCAGAAAATAGACAAATCTATCTATCAATTTGTTGAAGGGAAATTTTAGAGGCTGTGTCCTTCAGCAGCATAGGCAACAGCTTCCTAGGCACCATGCCAATGGTTGGTAGAGGAGACTCGTTTTCAGAGATTTCCCAATCGAGTCGGCTTGGTTCCCATACATCAGCCAAAGGAGACAACAAAGAAGGGATGATAAGTAGCATTTGTTTAATATTAAAGTTAAACATATTTGGTATTTGATTTTCAAATCAGACTAAAAATCAGGCACAAAAAACAAAATGACCTACACTCAGCCATGGCAACCACACCCATAGTAACCAGAAACCATGGCAACCACACTCATAGCAACCACACCCATAGCAACAGTGTGCATAGAATCTTGGCATAAGAAGGACAGGTGAGATCTGTCCTACTAGAGCAGATAAAGAAAGGCTGGATCTGGAAGCGCCTTCAAATTGGGACAAAGCTTGTGTCTCCTACAAACTATGACATGCACGTTTTCAGACTGTGGGAGGAAACTTTGGTAGTTCCCAGAAACAAACCCCACACTGACAGAGAGAGAACAGGGAAACTCCACAATATAAAGCCTTCTGCTCTCACGACCTTCTTGCTGTGAGGTAACTGCAAATTCATTACACCATCATGTACCTGGTCATTTATAGAATTAAAGTTAAGATGAACATCACAACTGTGGGTCTTGAAGATGTTTGAGGCCAAGTGTATTTGCTGGTGTTTATCTAGTTCAGTAAGTGGTGGCTGAGACTTGCCCATGCTGTAATTACAGTGATGATCGGAGGATAAAGATCAGACAGGAACAATAAATACATGTTTGAAACCATGTTTCACTGATTTCTGTCGAAGGAAACTACATAAGTCATCGTGAATCTTCAACTCGGGGAAAGATCCGTTTTCCCTGTTAAACCTGCAACACGACTAGCAGTTGCCTTTAACTCTTTTCACTCAGCAGCCGGTACAAAACTGACTGAGACAGCATTTTCAGGAGTATTTTAGCGCAAATATCAACAAGCTGACTCAATGATGAAGCAAGGTTGGCTGAGATATGACCCAAATTCATAGCCTGTGACAGCAAACACCCTTCCTCACACAGCTGCTATCGCTTGGTAATAAAAAAATAAAAAACACACAAAATCTGGCTGAGTCTCTCTTCCTCCCTTTATCTCCCTTTCTCCACTTTGCCGTCAGCCAACATTTCTTTTACGTTTATCTCCAAAGGTGGCAGCGAATGCTTGGATTATTAGACGCTAATTTGGACTCGCTGCATCAACTCGAAGAGGAATGCGGCAGCGCTGGCTGCTGTGATTTCAGACTCTACTTGAGGGATTAATGTCACTTGTGAGGTTTTGTTTACTTTTACTTGTAGCTCCAAATTCTGTGCTCGTTGTGTGGGCGTCATGTAGAAAGCCAGGGAAAGAGAGATGAGACGCCGTGCTGCACCACACACACACACTCAAGATACTTTGATTTCTCCGAGGAGCTGACAGAAGAAAAACAGGACAAGAATACAGCACTGGATGAAACTCAAACACACTAACAATGGATGGGACCTCTCTCTCTCTCTCTCCTCCTCCTCTCTCTTTCTTTCTCTCCCGTCCTCATGTGTCCCAGATCCAACAAAAACATGTTTAGGTTTCGCCCCAATTAACAAGCAGTCAATTTAGGTGCGACACAGGATATTCTTGTCACGTGTAGGCAGCGAAGATCAGCAAACAAGTTGTCAGCAGTTTGTACCCTCCAGTTCCACTTTCCATAATTGAGTCAGTAATGCTGCTCTTTTCATCATAATACCATCACTCTTAATCTCTCATCCACCAGTGGAGGAAGTTATGTCGCGCGCATCCCTGCCTCCCAACCGTTTGATCACGCAAGTAAAAATTAGAGCAAAAGCATCCACTGAGTCACTGGCTGCTTGTAAAACAAGTACTGGACACCCCCGCCCCAAAACAGCAACAACAACAACAACAACAAAAAAAGAAAAGCGGGGGTAGATTTCTGTGGGAGCAAATATGCTTTGCAGCCATTCAACTGAACGTGATCTGTCAAGATAGTCAACCCAGCTGTGGCGCTCCAAAAGCAATTTATTCGATGCCACACTATAACAAATGACACCACTGGAAGCGTTGGAATGGAAAGAGAGAAATGGGCTTGCAAATAGTTCTACTTTTATCTCCATTATAGCTTAATATTGGAGTGTCAGCGAGGTGGAACACACACACAGACACACTCGGAGTTCATGCACAGGCACTCATACGGCGAGGCCCAAGGTTTTCCCTGTACTGCCACATAATTAATGGTCTGTTAAATTGAAGACATTAAAATGGTGAGCAGTTGTAAAAAAAGGGACGTTTGGGGACAAAGGGGAGCACACATTATTATAAACCAACATGCATAGCCAGGACGGTGACTGCAAACTCCAGGGAAGGGCAAGACACGAGAGGAAGGTCGGCACCTCTTCTCACTTTGCATTAAATGTTGCTGAGGCTGAGGTTTGCCTCAAAACAGAGATTTACTCCGTTTAATAAATGAACCTCAGACCACACCCGGAATACAAAAACAGTGTATTTGGGATAAAGCTGGTGCACAGCTGTGTACGACGGCCGGTAAGTGCGATGCAAAATAACAGTGTGAAACGCTATCACGACAAATTTACATTTTGGGTAACATTTTTACATATTTCAGCACAAAATGACATGATAAAAACAGTGTTTCTGAGAACAAAACAAATTTCCATCTTAGAGTTCCATCCATTATCTTACCCTGCTTTGTAGCTCAGCAGTGCTTAGACAGGTCACACACATCATTCATGCTCACACTTTGGACCATGTTATTCACAGAAAACTGATTCAGAGACACGTAGAACGTGCAAACTCTACACAGAAAAGCCCTCGCTCATCAGGTATCCACTATGCAGACAAGTTAACAAGAAATGTTATACCTTAACCCCTACTTGAGCAAATGTAAAAACACAATTTTCGCAGAAGTAATTAAAATCAATAACTTATCTCCTTATTTGTCCCATGGAAATTCAGGAGCCGCAGCAGCCTGGTGGGAAATTAGGGTGGGGTGCCTTGCTCAGGGGCTTTTGAAACCGAGACCTTTGGGTTACAAGTCGAGATCCTTGACCAGCAGGTCACAGCTGACTAAATTATTCCCTGTCAGTCCCACGACAGGCACTGCAGCAGCAGTCTGGGACGTGGCAAGGAATCAAGAATAATGCTTTCTATGGCATAAACATATCCTCACTCTGCCCTCAAGCTGATGCACCTACCACGTGTGCTGCACACAGTGATGCAGCGTGGTGACACTGCAGACGAATGGTTAGCACTGTCACAGCCACACAGGAAGAAGGACCTGGGTTTGACTCCCAGGCCAGACCGGCTCTGGGTGTGTCTTTATATGCAGACTTTGCATGTTCTCCCCTGTGTCTGCATGATTTTTCCCCCCCTACAGCCTGAAAACATGCACGCTTTGCAGACTCTTAATTGCCCCAGGGTTGGAACATGTATGTGTGTGTGTGGTGTGTGTGTGTGTATGTGTGTGTGTGTGTGTGTGTGTGTATTCCCTGTCTTCTTCCCAGCTCTGGCGCTCTAGCGAAGCAGGTTAATAAAATGGATGGATGGAAGTCGACACAAATTTACTGCTCCCCAGTCCATGCACGCCCCGCACGCTCACTTCCGGCTCGTTTTCCGCCCGATGCTCGTTAGGAAGACTGTGTTTTATGCCGTGTAATTTCACATTTAATGTTTTAACGACCGCCGCAGCCGCACCTGGCCGGCCGCCGCCTGGCCGGCCGCCACGTCGCGTTCCGGGTGGCTCGTGTTGTTCGTGCTGAGGTTAAAGGCTATGTGCGTAAGTGGAGAGCTATCTTTAGAGACAGTTGTCCTGAGAGCAGGATGCTCACTGAGCCCCGTTCTTCCATGCGGTGCGACCCCCCCCCCGCCACCCCGCTGCCCCCCCAACTCCACCAGCCCTCGTCTCTCTCCACAGCACGCCAGACCACATTTGCATCACGTATTCCCATGTCTCCTCCTGACAGGTTGCTTTTTTTTTGTATAATTATTATTATTTCCCGTAGGCTTATTTTTTTTCCCCAGCATCTTTTTGTATACCTAAAGGTTTCCGTGGCAACAGAGCAGCAGAAAACAGAGCCAGGGAGACAAGAAAGAGAAAGGTGGGGGGAAAAAAAAGGGAAAAAGCTAAACATAGAGATCTCAGGTCTCTGGGGTCATGCTCATAATTGGCCCAGAGTGAGAGGTCGAACCAGCACCCATCCCCCCTCCAACATTTTCTCCCCACCTTCCCATCTGCCCCCCCCACCACACTCACACACACACACCCACCCAAATCTCCAGCGACTCTGGCCCCGCTGATATATCAGATGGAAATCAATAATTCAAACATATTCACAGCGAGGGATGGGGTGGAAGAGGGGGAAATGGGGATGGAGAGGGAGAGACACGCAACACAAAGCCTGGTTTTGTTTAAACAAAGGCTACACGTTGGGGGCGGAGCCCGAGCAGCTCATTGCACATTCGGGCAGTGCTCCTCATCTCCGAGTACCCAGGATGCTTTGGGCTCCTCAGGTGAGATGATGACACACTGGGTGGGTAGGAGGGGGGCTCCGAAGAGTCTGAGGTGTGAGGGTGAATTTATTATGCAGTCACCTTGCTTTGTGACCTGTGCTACACTCATTCCCACACACACACACACACACACACACACAAACACGCACACACACACAGTGTTCTAAACCACTGTGGGCTGTTGTGTGCATGGGACAGGTACTTGCAGTGAAGGTCTGTCTCCTCTGGGTGTTCAGGCAGTGCAATCAACACAGCCTGGGTCAAGACCACAATCAGCACTGAACACCGGGGGTCCATTTGACAGCATGAGCACGGCCCTCACGCACACACACACATCACATAAGCACACACACTCATACGTACTGGCACTATCTAATTATGGCAACCTGTGTGACCTTCAAAAGGAGAAGGATAAAGGCCCAGAGACAATATAAGACAGGATTAAGACCTTCTGCTCTCCGCCTCCCACTTTCATAAACCTCTCTGGAGAGGGTTCACCGCATGAATCCTCATTTAAAGACCTCGAAGACTTAAGACATAAGACTGGAGAAAAAGAAATTGCTTTGATTTCAGAGTGGGAGGATTTTCATGAATCAACCGAAAAACTGGGGAGGAGCAAACAGAGCTTTTTAGCAGCGTTTCTGAGTCGCTTTCTCTGTCGTGTTTTAATCAACGGTTGTGTCGTTTCAAACATCTGAAAGGCAACTTGTAATGAACTAATCTAACCAGGTCCTAATGAGTAGTGACAGATTTCAGCCAGCAGGCCTCTGCAGGCGTGCCCACATGATTGCTCAAACTGCAGACGCAGCGCCTTGGGGACCTGGAGTAATATAGGAGGCTTACAGTCGAGGACTTAATTAGACTCATATCAACTCAACGTTTGTTTGTTTCTTTATGTCGTGCATCTATTGATTGCAGTGGATGAACCGGCCAAGCTTACTTATTAATGGTGTTGATATAAATCATGAAAGGGTTATGGAAAGGTAAGGGGCCACATGACTGAATGCATCAACTTGAACTATCTAAAGAAACCAATGCAAGGCAACATGTTTCTTACACCCATCTTCCTCAGGGTCAAGTTGGGGGACAAAATTTTATGAGAATTATGAGCGGATGCAAGACTAGACTTTAATAGACACGTCCTTTCAACATCTACAACTTGCGATTGTTGATAATTGAAATGACAAACATTGCTTTGATTTTCATAAAAAAATGATGGAAATACAACTTGTGTACGTTAACAGTGGTGAGTTGGCAAAGGGACGGCTTCATAAATGGACGGCAACATACCCTACAGTATATGTTTGACCAGGATTTTACAATGTGTAAGCTGCAGCTACTGTTATCCTTATGGTCCTGAGCACATATTGCCAGTAGTTTGTTTTAGTTTTAGATTTGACATTTGGCAAATCCACCTAGTTTCTGTGGGGCCCACCTCTCTCTCTCTCTCTCTATCCCTCTCTCTCTCTCTCTCTCTCTCTATACAGCTACACAGCACTTTTTCTACCTGCACTTGCGGTCCAGATAGGGACGATATCTTTCTCTCACGTTATATGGCAAGCCAAGGCAAACTGTGTAATAGAAAATGTGTTTCTGCTCAGCGTGATATGAATTAGAGGTCACAGAGGCCGCATGAGAACTTAATAGCGGGCCCAGGGAAGGCAGCGAAGAAGGGAGAGAGAGGAAACGGAGAGATAAAAGAGCTGTGACCGTCCACTCTATTCCCGCTGGCCTATCTCCTCCATCAAGCTGGCAGTGCCAAGGAAATACAGTTCATTATCATTGATCACACCAGGCTCTGCGCTCTCACAGACACTAAAGAAGTTACATTCACTCGACAAAACACCCACCACCAGAGGAGATACCCCCCCAAAACAGATGTTTGCAGCATCTGCAGCGGATGAAATTGAAATCTCTCTGCCTCTTTGCCAAGAACAGCTTTCATGTCTCACCAGTTTCCAGGTTTTTTTTTCTTCCTTCTTTGATAGATCACCTCTCCTGCGAGACCAGTGCCGAGGCAGGAACTCTCACACTCAGGTCTGCCGGCCCGATAGCAACACTCACTGTTTTACTTCCGTGCAATTTGCTCCGGCGGCTGTAATTATTCTTAATCACTGCTGTGTGATGCATTAATACCAAAGCCGAGGCCCCTGTGTGTGTGTGTATGTGTAGCAGTAGACCAGCGAGGTTGGAGACAGACGTCTATCGTCTCAGAGCTCATGAATATCCAACAGGAACCGTGATTGTTCGCGCTTCCGCAAAGCAAACACGTTATCTGTAGATCCAGGAGGGAGAACAACAGCCCCAATCCTCTGTAACATGTGGGCGGCGACGCGGAGCCTGCCGAGGGATTGTGTCGCGCCTTCAGAGATAACGCTCTTCGGGAGGAGCCGCTCCCCCTGCTGCGCGGGGAAACTTTCTGAGAAGCACTTTGGTTGAACCCGGGCTTTCTCTAGAAACTTGAGAGATTATTCTCTATCGGCTCTGTCATCTCGTCTCAAAAAAAAAGAAAAAAGAAAAAAAAAAACCCTGAACAGACGAGGAGAGCAGTCGGATTCGGTCAGATGGTCAGATGTCCGGAATTGGTTTACATGAATAAGTGGTCCAAAAAAACCCCCCAAAAACAGACAATTAAAGGACAAACAGTCGGCCCGTCTCACCTGCAGCTGTCATTTCTTCTCAGGCTGCCTCTGTTCCTCTATTCCCAGTGGCTCCGGAGTTTGACAGAAGCATCTCTTTATACCAAGTTGTGTGTTTTCTTTTTTCCCCCCCTCCACCCAACAGTGCCATAGTTAGCTTGCTACACACCTTCAACATCCCATAATATGCCTCTCTGGCTCTCAGCAGTGGCACTGTCATGGTTACCGGGAGCAGGAGCAGGCCCGTACAGTTGTGATGGGGAAACGCTGGATCTGAAGTGTAAGGGCAGTGCGATGCCAGGCACTCAAACACACTGCCCGTGGCTACTCTCACTGTAGATTTTAAGGTTTCCTGGGGTGAGGTGAAATTCTCCCATTTTTTTCTCTCCTCCACTCCACTGAAGCTCTTTTCCTCTCCAGGCACAAATGAAGCCATTCACCGAGACCACCTTTTTTCTTCTCTCCTCGCCTGTGATCAAATAAAAAACCCCCTTCCGGCTCTTTTCTCTCATCCTGTCAGAGGCCTCCCTCCCCTCGCCACACAAAGGCTGCAATCTCAGTCCGAACACGAGACCCACTGACCTATAACTCACGCCTCAGTATGTGCAGCTGGTGTCGGCGTGGGTGTGTCCGAGCCGCGTGAAATAGTGTCCGCGTGCTCGGTCAGATTGCACCCGTCAGTGGCCGAGCATTTTCAGGGTCACTGTTCAGATCTGAGCTCATTACCCTTGTTCCACGCGATTATGGGAGAGCGTCCGTCTGCAGCAACCAACCGGGAGGCCCCACTTCATCAATCACCCACTGTCCGCAGAGCCGCATTAACCATCTGAACCAACCATTCAGAAGCGAACGGCGCTTCTCACTTCTAAAAATCTCTGACACCCGCAATATGTCTGGACCAGGTCCGAGGCAGGTCAGCTTCAGGTCAATGCCTCGAACAACCGACCCGTCGAGACAAAGGAGGGAAAAAAAAAGAAGCTCGCCTGTGTCTCGGAGTACAAACAAATCATTAGACAGGCAGGGCTTCCTGCCAACGTTTGCCATTCTCTGGGGCTGATCGGGGTTCTGACAACGATCCAGCCCCACTGTCTGGAATAGTTAGGCTGCGGAGGGAAGAGGGAACAGAGGCGTTTCGATCAATACCGGCTCATTATCTGTTGCCTTCTGTCCCGCAGAGATGAGTCCCTCCGCTCGGCCTGTTGATGAGGGAAGCGCACCACAATTCAATTAGGCGATGGCCGAGATGCCAAAAGAGGTTTGATCAAAGCACTCTGCCTGGCTAATTAGCACACGCAGCGGTTCACAAGGGCTATTTTTACATCTGAGGACCAGAGTATGTTGTTTTGTTAATGGTAGTTTTACCCCGTAATGGACTGGGAATAACCTGGCTCATTTTCAATGCATAGGTTTCCGCCAGGGAAGAGTAAGAGAGAGAGAGAGAGAGAGTGAGGGAGGTGGGGGGGGCCCTGTGGTGCAGCACCTACACGCACATCCAGACATGTATATTCATGCAAACACACAACCTACAACCTGGTGACCTTTTGCAAAAGGTTGCACTGGGTTTTATGCAACCCCACCCCACCCCACCCCCCCCACACACACAACCCCCATGCTCCCCAGTCCCATTTGCAGGTTAAACTCATCAGAAGTGTGCAGGTGTGTAAGTAAGTGAGTGTGTATGTGTGTGTGTGTGTGTTTCTAGAGAGAGGAAGTGTCAGGTCACCCAGAAATAGTGCCGGGGGAAAATAAAGCCGTTTCCAGGAGTCTTCTGGGACTTTTTAGGCAGCCCGCTGACAGCTTTATAAACCTCTTAACAAATGGCCGACCTCCTTCTCTCTAATGAGGCAAAGAGGTCCGAAGTCTGGGAAGGGAAAAACAGGTGTGCCCCTCAAGGTGGGTTCATAACTCCTTGCATTTTTGTGTGAGTGAGACAGCGAAAAGTGATTTCACCAAGGGAGCAATTCTCAACCCGCTGTGACTACTTTAACCGTATAGACATAATACTCTACATACTGTATCTCTCGTCCTCAATACCCCGTGGATGTCTTACCTACAAATTCATACACAGGCCTGTGCAGACAACGAATGGAGGCAAAGGTGAAGAGAGGATAGGGTCATGACTGACTCGTAACAAGCACTTGTTTCTGATTTCACTCCAAAAGAAAGGCTCTAATAGTAGTTTACTTTGAAATCTAGATTAACAGCCTCTTGTATCTATTAGTCAGAGAGTTTCCTATCAGAAGCACAGTAAGGAAACATATTTCCCTGTATGATGACAATCTGTGCTTTTCTGTCCATAAAGAATGTGGTCACAGTATATAAAAGAAAATCAATAAGTAATAAAACAATAAGGATAATCAAAAAGGCAATAGGGTGATTTGAAGTCACAATTGCCAAGTGGAAAATATGAGCAATACACTACAGTAATACAGTAATGTGGTTACATTGTTGAAATCAGAGGGTTATACAAAGGGATTTTAGGTGCATGGCGGCTTGGTGAAGGATTAAAACCCCAGTTGGACTAATGGCCTTTCTGTGTGGAGTTAAGAGTTTCTCATGAGTCTGAGTACGAAAGTTTCTGCAAAAGTCCAAAAACATGTATGTTTAGATCGACACTTGTAGTGTCTTCTACAGGCAGCCTGTTCAAGGTGTATTCACTTCCTTCCCCTTACAACACTGGTCGGTACAGAGCAGGGAATACAATGTACAGGATGAAGGGATTTATCCCCTCCATATGCTGATTAACTCCACACAAACTGACATCTTGACCTTTTGGGCCACTGTCTGCTGCAATCAACTAGTTCAAGTTAAAGGGCTTGTTAGCACAGTGGTGAGCGGTGATCACAGACTGCAAATGTTGGTGTAATCCAACAGATTACAAGTTTCATACAAGGGGGATTATATAAACCTGAGGAGGCCTGAGCCAGTCCTGGCAGCCGAGTGAGAAACTCTGAAAGCGGGAATTCATCATGAGAGAGAGAGAGTGGGGAGAAGATGAGCTACTTTATCGACACAGTTATGACTGATATCATAACCCATTCCCATCAAATGTTTTTCCATGCTGCTACTTTTGCCTTTTTTTCTTTTTTATCCCCGTCTTCGCTTCCACGCCCCCTTTTTCAAACAATACATCAGAACTTTCCCATTTGACTCTTTGTCTGGACCAGATTTCATAGCCGTTAAAAGCGACATTTACTCAAGGGGGCTGACGGTGTGAGCGAGCTGGGTTTTAATACCGCCATAAATAACCTTGTCACACCCCGTCGAGTAAACAGCCTCTCAGGGATAGAGGCAAAAAGCCGAGCTTTTTTTTCCCGGGACTGGGAGGAGAGCATCATCCGAGGCCAGTCAGCCAGTATCAGTCAAATGTCAGGATCGCCCATCAGAAACGGAGACGCTCCGACGAGCTACACGTTTGGCGGTTTATCACTTCCGAAGATGATCGGATGCTCTGGACGAGTAACATTTTCCACATCTTATAGGATCAGAGAGGAAAAATCCTGAGATGTTTCAAACCGGGCATTCATCTGAAAAGACACTTTGAGCAAATCTCAGATGCCTCGCGCATTATTCTGTTGTCTGAGAACACGTTAGATCCTCGTTGCAAAATTCAGCGGAGCAAATCTATAAATTTATCGATGCACTTTCATCAGGCATCACACAGCATGTAGTTACCCCAATACTGTCCATCACTGCGCCCCTGCTGCAGGCTGCCCGTGCTGAGAGGACAGCAGCAGCTGCATGTGTGTTTTGTCACAGCGGTGAATATCCAAAAGGATCACACTGCTGATTGGCTGAGAGCACACACACACACACACACACACACACACACACACACACACACACACACACACACACACACACACACACACACACACACACACAGAATCACACAGAATCACAAAATCTCAAAATACAGGCTGAATGATTAGGCACAGTATTTCAACAAGGATTAATACAAGCCAGGGGGTTGAGAGGAAATGTGAAAACATGGAGTTAGAAGTGGGTGTAACACTTGAGGAGAGTTTTAAACTTTTAGACACTGTAACAGATGTAATCTAGTCTGGAACATGTATTTTGTTCTGTAAAAAGTATCTTTTTCCCCCTTCTTATGGTGTTGGAGCCTCCCAAAGAGCTCAATAAAGTTTCAATCAATCACCCGACATGTCAACAGTAAAGCATGGGCTTCTCCACCCTTTAAACGTGGATTTACATCCACATTTTTAGCGTCTGGCCGGAGTTGAAACTTGCAAAAAGAAATGGGAGAGAAATCTCAACTCACCAGCTGTAAAGTGCAGATGAAGATGAGAGTGCATCGTCCGCTGCAGCAGCCCATTGTGTCGGCGGGGGGGACAGCGTGACTGTGAGCCGGCGGAGGGGCACTCTGAGGCGGATCCGAGGAGCTCTCAACGCGCCTGAAAACACCACACTCAGTCCTGATCCGGGCACCGACGTCCCATTATCCCGCTGCGCGTCCGGTCCCGTCTGCGCTCGGCACAGAAATGCGCTCCTCGGGTGCGTCTGTCTAGAAGTGTGTCTGTGTGTATGTGTATCTGTGTGTGTGTGTATGTGTGTGTGTCTGAGTGGTCGCACTGGAGGTGACTGACTGACTGGGTGAGTGGCTGCTGCGAGCCGGTGTGTTACAGGAGGAGGAGGAGGGAGAGGAGGGGTGATGGGAGGAGTGGGACGTGGGAGGGGGTACTGGGAGGTGGCTGACTGACCGAGGGGCGTCAACTGGTTTCTGGTTGAAATCTGGTGTCTGTCCTCTTGTATTTGTGCCCAGGATGCAGGGAAAGTGCGCCTCGCGTAATTAATGAGGTCCAGGTGTCTCATCAGATGGAGGTCAATATGTTGCTATGGTAACCGGACACTTTAAGATAAGATCAGACTTATAACCTTAACATAGACAGACATATAGACAGACAGATAGATAGATAGATAGATAGATAGATAGATAGATAGATAGATAGATAGATAGATAGATAGATAGATAGATAGACAGACAGACAGACAGACAGACAGACAGACAGACAGACAGACAGACAGACAGACAGACAGACAGATAGATAGATTGATAGAGATCTTTCTTTTTTAACAAAGCAAGAGGACAGAATATCCTTGAAGGACAACAAATAGGACAGGATAAGATAAGACAGGGTCAGACAAACCATCATTAGATCCGCAGCAGGGCATCTGAAGAGCGTGTGTGTACGTGTGTATGTGTGGGCGTGTGTGTGTGTGTATGTGTGTGTGTGTGCGTGTGTTTCAGGGGGCACAGGGTCAGATCAGCTGCAGTCGCAGGCGGTCGCTCCTGTTAGTGGAGAACTGGCGCCGCCTTGCGGCAGGCAGATGAATCACACCCGCACAAGTTTAAACGCGGCTTGATCCACGTTAGATTGTTCTAGATCAGTGGTCCAGTATGAAAATTACCAGTACACGAGCTATACTTCTTAGCTTTCTGTAACTTTCTACCAAAATTTTATCTCAAACAATTAAGACTCGTACAGGTGACTTAGAGCTCAGATTTTGGACACACCCGTTGTTTTACATCACATTTTTATGGTATTATTACCTAGTGACAATTTTCCAGCAACTTCTTTGCCTCCATCCTGACTCACTCTTTGCACCCATTTCGTCTCACCCCCTCCTCCTCCTCCTCCTCCTCCTCCTCCTCCTTCTCCTCCTCTCTTCAAATCCTCCCGGCCCTGCCTCCTTTTCTCCACACAGGCCTTTTGTTTGGATCTCCCTTTGCCTTCTGGGAAGCCACTGCTCGGTATGATTTATAATAGAAAAGATCTTAAAAGCAACTCTCCCCGTCACCCTCCTTCTACCCCTCCCTTCTCCTCCTCCTCTCTCACTCTCTCTCTCTCTCCCTCTCTCTCTCTCTCTCTCTCTCTCTCTTTCCCTCTCTCTCTCCATGGCTTTCCCTTTCTCCTTTCTCCTCACCACCAGCTTGATGAATCTTTTACGCGTCTGCGGGCTGAGTGAGGGAACACTTCACATCTCATTTCATCACACACTCCTCCGCTCTAAAGTGCCTCTCCTCCTCTCCTCTCCTCTACTCTCCTCTCCCATCCTTTCCTTTCTCCTCCCCTCCTCTCTCCTCCTCTCACCTGTGTCCAGCTGACCAGTGCAGAGCCTCCCTCCCCTCTGAAAATACCGCCAAATAACTGTTTATTTCATCATAAAACAGAAAAACATAAGTCGGCTTTAGTGTGGAGCAGCTGAAGCATCAGGCCTGTCCTAAAACCCCCATTTTCTATGCGGCTGAAATCTGTTGATGAATGAGAGTCTGTCTACCCAAGCATTGTCAGGCAAAAACCTGGTGTTACGTAACCTGTGCACAGGCTGCTGATGCCGAGGACTTTGTTCTACATGTGAGCTTATTGCTCTCATGGACGGTCACAGTTTTCTTTTTAAAACGCAGATAAACATGTCGTCTTTATCTGCAGCTGCAGGGCGACCTGGTATTTCTTAATGCAACAGATGAAAGCGCCTCGTCTGCCCAGCTGTAATGTCAACAACTGAAAGAAAGGTGTAACGTGGGTGAAAGCAAGAAAGAAAGACAAGAACTTTCTTGGCTGTCTACAAATATTGCCTTTTTTTTCCTGACTACATTTAGACAAACAAAACACAAAATCTCCTATCTACAGAGTTTTCTCTTATTGTGTGTTAGTAGGAGGCAAAGCAAGATAAAGTTTATTGGAAAATCCAAATATAATTTTTTTGAATAAATTATAGACATTAAAACATAAACATTTCATAACATTAGTTCTTGTTACCTTTAAACCGCTGTTAACACTTCTGTTAAGATATAATATACCATCATAATCCAAAAGCAATGTATTATGTAGTGAGTAACCTTGACAAATAGCAGTTTTTTCAATTTAGTTTTCTCGAAAAAAAAAAAGATTTCCTTCTTTCTTTTTAGATAGGAAGGTTCTGCATTTCGGCCATTGATTTGTTATGTGCTTTGACAAATATGTATATATATAATACCTTATTTCATGCACCTGTCCAATTCCTAACCTGTTTAATAACCAATCCCAGCAAACAGCACACTCCCTCACACTCACACCTAGGGGCAATTTAAAGTCTCCAACCAACCCAAGCATGCATGATGTATGCATTAGACTGTGGAAGGGATCTGCTATTATTTCTGCTTTTCTCCTCCTTGCATATATTCCTCTCTCCCACCCTTTACCTTAGCGATTGAGGCTTGCCTCTGCCATAGGTTTCTGACCATTAAACGATGCAGACTTTCTTACAACCTGCCTCTTTGTTGTTCATCTATGTTGTATGTTCATATCTTGAGATAAACGAAGCTGTGTCCTATGAGTCTACATCCCGTCCCAGCATCCATTTCAGCTGAATGTGGTTCAAAGGAAAAAGCAGAATAAGCCCTTCTCCCATTGGTCACCACAGCCTACACCAAGTCCTAATAATGAAGGTTATGAACTGGAACTTCAAACAAAAACTGAATTGAATTTAGTTCCCGGAAACTGAAAAACCTATGCAAAGATAAGAGGGAACATGCAAACTCCTAAGATGACGGTTGGACAGTACTGTATTTCTAGGGACAGATGTGAGATTGTCGATTTTGACTCTACAACGAATCTAACATTAAAAGCTACTGCGGGTCCTTTGTTTTTTTTTGCTTTTTGTGCGTCGTCAAGAAGCATTAGCCAAATTGTTTTTAACAGGTGACATGTTTTACTACTGCACACCAAGCCAGAAAGTGCAAGGAGCTGCTCGTAGAACACATTAGTGACTGCCCTGCACTCCTCGCATGCATGAAGTTCACTCATTCACAACTGCATTTCTTATGAGGACATGTTTTCCTGGATGTGGAAATGTCCGCCGGTTGGGTGTGATGAGGAGTGCGAGGAGGGACCGGAGCTGAAATAAGGTCACTGTTATAGTCCTGTTAAATGGAGGTTCTGCTCGTGTTCCCATTTTGGCCTGTTTTTTTCTTCTTTTTTTTGCACGACACCTCCTTATCGATTCGCTCTCCGCTCATGTGTCTCGTGTGCCCGTGTGTCTCGTCCACACCACTTCTTTCATGACAAGTGTGTCCGGGCCCTCGGGGGCTGCTGTTCTCCACAGAAGACGCTGATGTGAAGTGACAGGACAGCCAGCGGTGCGCTGCTCTGAGGGGGACCCGCATTGTGGAGGAGACCCGAGAGTCTGGCTCCGAGTGGGCAACAATAGAAAAAAAGACCTCAAAGGGACGAAAGCTTTCTCTCTTTCTGAGGAGACGTCTCACGCCCCTATAGTTCTCTCTCTCTCTCTCTCTCTCTACCCCCCCATCTCCTTTCTTTTTATTTACCCCCTTTCTCTTCCTTTCTCCTTCCCTGCGTCACACATTTGGGGTCTCAGATGGAAGCCCTGATGAAAATTCCCAGCACTCCGGAGAAAAGTCCATTTCACAATTATCTAACGTCCGACCCCTTCGTTTGGGAGGCTGACAGACCCATGCGGGCAGAAACAGATTGAACGCACTTACAGCATTTATTTTATTATTTTTTTTCTGCTAGCAGAGGCTCATGAAGAGATGCCATTACTCAGACTGAAATACCGTATGTCACCGTAGGGAGCTGCCGTGGTAAACACGACAACAGATGATATTTTGCATTTGTTCGACTAACACCTACTGTGGCAAATAACACATCACGGGCTCACCTTAAATCAGCAAGAATGAGCTGCTCCCTTCAGGTGCAGAGTGCATTTATCAACATAAACTACCCCACACTGCTGCAAATTACAGCCTCCACCGGCTGTCTGACAAGCATACGAATGCTTTCTTTATTTAGGCCCGAGCTCATAAAAGTTTAACATTATGCATGTGCCCTTGGAGGCAGAGTCTCGTCGGAGGTTTCCCCCCACGTTTTGCCACGAAGAAAGTTCTGGTCTCGATGTAGAATAAATACAGAGGCTATTATGAGGAACATCTCAATAATTTATCATAGGATTATGCTTTGGTGAAGAAGTAATGGTCCTCAAAATCACTTTTGAATGGTTCATGTTTTTTCCCAACACTGGCCGCTTAGAGGCGCTATTATCAGAAAGCTTTTTTTTTTTAATTGAACGGGCAGTGAGTCAAGCTGGATATACGTTTCAGAAGTGCCGGATCTAGTTTTTCTTCAAAATAAAAGCATCGTATTACCATGACCCAAATCTCAAACTGTCATCTGCTTCACAAGATGTAATATGAGAGGGTCAAAGGATTACATATATAACTATTTTTTTAGCATCTAGATCATTCTTGTATGTTAATTTTAGCAAAACTATTGTTTCAAATCAGCTGCGGCAAATACAGAGATGTATTTGAGATTCTTTATTCAGGGACATGTTTCATGCAAGTAATATTTATATGGACAAAATCTGAGAAGGATTAGAACTCTGGTTAAACACATGTCACTGTATTGGATATCTCTTTCATAATAGTAATAATTTATTTCAGTGATATTTCATGAAGACTATCTTCATTTTTTGACCTTACACAAATATAGGAATAAGATAGTGTGCATAGATTGTTATTCAAACAAATTTCAAAGCATACCACATTTTGTTTACTGCTTTACCTCATTTTCTGTTTCAGTTTGTGCCTTGTTTTGTTTGTGTCTTGTTTTGGCCTTGTTGTTATTGAGGTTTAATGCTCCAGCTTCCTCCAGACTCTCGGCCTAATGGCTGCTCATAAATAGCTCCTCGCTCTGGTAATTGTTAACATGGATTGCACTTTTCTAGTCCTCTAACCACTCAAAGCCTCCTATCACGTGTCTCTCACATCAGAAGGCAATCAGACCCTCGGACTGATGGACAACCTGGGCCTCTTCCTGCCACAATGAGCCAACCTTTAATTTTTATGAAAACGGTCTTTGGATTTTTGTCCATTTATTCTTTTACTTGCGTTTTCTTGGTTTGGTTTTCATCCGGTCCTTGGTGTTTCCAGGCAACAAAGTGCTGAGAGTAACATAGTCCCATGGTCATGGCAAAAATTATTATCAGCTTTTTATCAACTGAAATTCTCAAATCCTGCAACTTGTTTTTCTGACTAAAACCGATTAAACATATTGCACAATTTATCACAGAGACACAGCAGACGGGGAAATGAATGGATGGACACCAGATCTGATAAATGGTGAAACAAGATGGAAATTTCATGATTCTGTTTCAGTCATCAGTCACTGTGCAGCATGCAAGGGATGTTATAATCTGATGAAACTTCTTGTGGAGCAGACTGAGCTGTCCATCCTGTTATTGTAATGTCAGTCAACACTTGGTGACATGGTGACTTTGTGAATAAGCTGCTTCACAGCGAAAAAAGGGTCTTCAGTTCCAATCTTTTTTTCCTCCCATAGTCTAAAAAAACATGAACCTTTAGGTCAATTGGAGACAACAAATTGCTCTTAGGTGTGAATGTGAGAATGAATAATAATAATATACTTAGAATAATTAACAATCAGCAATCTCACAGAACATGTAATATTAATATGAACATGAATCATATTTATTTAGACAAATGAACAGACAGACAGATGGAAAGATGGACGGACAGCTAGCTACATAGATAGATAGATAGATAGATAGATAGATAGACAGACAGACAGACAGACAGACAGACAGACAGACAGACAGACAGACAGACAGACAGACAGACAGACAGACAGACAGACAGACAGACAGACAGACAGACAGATAGATAGATAGATAGATAGATAGATAGATAGATAGATAGATAGATAGATAGATAGATAGATAGATAGATAGATAGATAGATAGATAGATAGATAGATAGATAGATAGAAAGTTTATTAGGCACTCTGGGAGGTTCCCTTCAGGAAATTCAACAATTTTTCAGGTAATTTACAAATAAATCAATGAAATCATACATAAAAACATAATAAACAATAATAAACGCATATACTAAAATGATATACATATATTTAGAAGTCTCAATCATATCACAAATAATAGTTCTTGCTGGCTGAGGTGGCCATTACATGAATTGAGTGTGTGTCAATATATATTTACATGTCTTTTTTTGTGTAGTGGAATGCGTTTTATAATAAAACCTCCAACTACTTCTCATCCGTTTCTGACTTTATCAACATCGATCAACCGCTTCATAAGCGTTTTATTTGTAAAAGCCTTCCCCGGAAGCCGCGTTTCCCGCGCTCTCTGGCTTGACGCGGGTCGCAGTCACATGGTGCTGCTCTACAGAGAGCTGATGGAGCCAGATGAGAGAGGCAGGAGGCGTCAGCATCCCCTCAAATAGGCATCGGGGCTGCTGCTGTCACTTACTGCTCCACATCCTGAGACAGCGAGCAGGGAGAAGAAGACCACAGCCGAGGCTCACATTTACTGCCGCTTTTCTCCCTCCACCTTCATCTCCTCTCTTCTCCTCCCCTCCGCTCTGCATGTGATGTCAAAGAAGAAGAGTGAGGTGAGGCTGTGCTGAGGAGGAACAGGAGGAGCAGGAGGGAAGGAGGAGGCTGTGAAAGCTTTCGCAAAGCATGATAGTGAGGATCCAGGAGCGCTGTCCCAGGAGAACTCATCTGAAGAAGAAGAAGAGCTGGTCCTCGGAGACAGGGATGCTCCTCTAGGTAGGTTGCCACACATCCATCTCTCCCCTCTCTGTCCCTCTCCATCTCCCTCTTCCATGCTGCTTCGACTTCTTCTTTTTCTTTTTAGGAGGGTCCCTTCCCTCTTCCTCCTCCTCTTCTTCCATGATTCCACACCTGTCTGATCAATCATGCATCTGCACAGATGCGGTCCAGGGGTGGCTCAAACTTGCAGAAAAGATGCAGTCATATGTGCGTGTGTGTGTGTGTGTGTGTGTGTATATATATATATATATATGTATAAAAGAAAAACCCGCCCACCTAACATTTTTACGCCGCAGCGTGGTGCGTCCGGAGGTCGAGCTTGCGTCCTCCCCTGTGAAGTTTCTGATTGGACTAAACATGTGTTGCTCCAGAGTCTAATTAATAAAAAGCCCTTGTGAGGTGGGTTTTTCTTTTCTTTTCCTTTTTTTTTAATCTCTTTTTTGTCTCTTCTCCTATCTCATCATTAATCCAGCTGATGATGGCCCGGAGGGCGTGGGTTGCTGTACGTGATGATAAGAGAGAGAGAGAGAGAGAGAGAGAGAGAGAGAGAGAGAGAGAGAGAGAGAGAGAGAGAGAGAGAGAGAGAGGCAGCAGTCCTACTTACACAGCAGGGTCGATTAATTATGGACTGAGAAGTGAAGAACTGAGGTATGTCAGTGGCCTTTAAACCCAACTGCATGTCCAATTTTCTACCACTGGCAGGTGACAATTTGGAATTTTTTTCCGTCTTCTTTTCTCCCCCATCTCTCTCTCCCTGTCTCCCCCCTCTCTTTCTCTTTCTCTCTCTCTGCCTCTTTTGAAGCAATTTCTTCCACTGTCTTGATGTGACACAATATGGGAAGCAGCTTTTAATCTTTGCCATGAGTTGATGTCTGATTTCAGGCCTTGATGACGTTGATTGTAGTGATGATGACGATGATAATGATGATGATGATGGGGGTGATGAAGATGATGATGATGATGTTCTCACCTGTACTGAGCCGCCGGATGTGTGGGTGTGAGCACAACTTCCACAGCAGGCCCGGTGCATGTAGATGAATGAAATCCACTTACTATGCAGCAAGGGTTCCCACATCCAGTGTGTGTCTGCAAGTGTGTCTCTGTCTCTTTCTGTGTTTGTGTGTGTGTGTGTGTGTGTGTGTATCACCTCATTACACTCATTGTGTTGACTTAAGCAGGAGGGTCACCCCTGAGGCCCGTTCTCTCGCCTTATTGAAGAGCCATGCCCTGAATTTCACTCTCTCGCAGACGATTGCAGAAGCACAAGGGTGTGTTGCATTGTGTTTTTGATTGATATATCTTACGTGTGTGTGTGTGTGTGTGAGAGAGAGTAAGAGAGAGACACGTATACTTCCTGCCGCAGATTAGTCGGTGTGTTCAGGGTTTAGAGATGAGCAAGATAGATCTGTTGCAGACACAAACTTGTGTTTGTGTAGATAGGCAAATTAGAGGCGAGAGTTGGGTTGGTTGAGTTTTCCTGTGTTGGTCTTTGCAAAGTGAAAACTGTTTCATCTCTCACCCACGCACAGTTCGTACCAGTTTTTAGGCTGATAAAGACTGAGGTTGGGTCAGGTTGGGCGATGGATAAGTGGTTAGTTGTGTCGCGTCCTAGCAGGAATTTTGCTGCTTCGCATCCTGGTTTTGGACAAATAATGTACAGACTTTGCACTTTTTGTGTGTGGGTTTCGCCCTCCCACAGTCTATAAACATGCGTGTTGAGGTCAGGTGGAGAGTCTAAATCCACCCATGTGAGTGTGAGGGCTAATGTGTGTGTGGGGATAGCCACCAGAAGAGCCCTATGACATCAGTGGGCAGGATGATAGATGGAGGGCTGGATGGATAACTGAAGTCCAGACTAAAGCTGCAACAAACGATTAATGTTTTTCCACAGTAGATGAATCTGTCCATTCATTTCTTGATTAATCGACTCTGTGGCTGTTTGGTTTGCAAAACGATGCAAAAATGGTGAAACGGAAGCAAGACGAGGCCTTTGGATGCCTTTTTGATGGTCCCCGCTGCAGCACCATGACAAATGACAGAAAAAACTGACATCTGTCTACATGTGACATCTGTCACAGGAGGAGTAAAGAAACCAGAAGGTATTCATGTTTAATAAGCTGAGATCAGAACAAACCATCCTCAACTTAAAAGAAAAAAAAAGATTACATCAGCAAATCAAATATTAAATAAGTCGCTTGATCTATCAGTTGATTGATTGAGTCAAGTCATTGCATCTCTGGTCCGTTTTGGCCCTGGGTGTGTTGCACAACCAGCAGTGTGAGGCCGTCCCCCCCACTCACTACCAGTGCGTTTTGTGGAGAGGTGCTTCACTCCTGGATCCCGCGTCCTTTCCTAATGTGCCACGGGGGGCCGATTCCGTCCAGCCCACGCTCGCTCCGTACGGGATCTCTCCTCTCTGGCAAAAAAACTGGCAAAAAAAACAGAATAAGGAAACCTCTTTCCTTCTCTCTCTCTCTCTCTTTCCCTCGGAGCCCGTGTGCTCTCCCTGGGGGCGTTCTCAGCATCCTCCCCGAGTATGTATTAAACATCAAGCATGTCGAACTGCGGGCTCAGGGCCGAGCACTTTAAGGCAGAGTCAGCCTTCTGCAGGAGGGTGACAGAACAGTCAGATGGCCCCCACAGGGCAGAGAACAATTCCTGCTGCTGATGCACCCAAGGCGACAGGACTGGAGCGCTCCATCCTCCACCCTCCTCCTCCTCCTCCTCCTCCTCCTCCTCCTCCTCCTCCTCCTCCTCCCCACTCCTCTCATCCACCATCATCCCTTCCCACCTTCATCTCGTAGAAACAAACACACTCTCTCGGGTTCACTCGCACACCTGCACCTCGGCTGCTCGGCTGTAGCACTCTCTCTCTCTCTCTCTCTCTCTCTCTCTCTCTCTCTCTCCCCCTCTCTCTCTCTCTCTCGTCTCCTATGCATGCCCGAATGCACATATGTACATTATGTCACACACACACACACACACCACGCTCTCCAGATCATTAACACGCATGCAGACGTGCGCCTCGAATGCGATATTCATGAGTGGCTGTTTGGACCCGTGAATCATACCTGCTCCCACACACACACACACACATTCACACACACACACACACACACTCACAGACACTCACTCAGCGTGTCTGTGTTTTCCCATATACGCTGTGTCCATAGTTAGGGTTTCCTGTGCTTGGTGTCATAATGAAAACACAGTCGGTGGTTCATTAAGTACATCTGTGCAGTCTACTCCAATCCATCTGTTCTGACAGGAAATTTATCTGAACGGTGCCTGTGATGTTGAGCTTGTTTTAACAGAACCCATTTCCTTGTTTTAACCTCTGAGGTTGTTGTTGTTGTAGTTGTTGTTGTTGTCGTGTCATTCTGTTCCCTTCATGTGCATGAACAGGGAGGATTATAAACACCTCTCAGTAGAATATAATAGAGTACAGGGGCACCTCTTGCTCTGTAAGGAGGTAAGTAAGTAGCACATAAGTCTCTCAGCACATTTAAAAAAAATAGTAGTAGGGAAAATAGAGTAGACATAGGGAAAATTGGTGGAATTATATTACAGTTGCATTTTCCTCATAGGACAGATAGCCAGTCCATCACAGGACACACACACATACCACTCAGTCTCAAACTCACATCTAGGGGCAATTTATTAGTATTCAGTCGCGCTAAACATGCATTTTTTAGGAAAACTCACGTGCACACTGGTGGGTTGAACATACAAACTCACACAATTCAATCGAATCAAATCAATCAAATCAAACTTTATTTGCATTGCACATTTCATGCAGAGGCTTTAGGCAATAAAAAACAACAAATAAATAACACTCACATCTCATACAGATTCACAAATATGCACGTACTTTCACACACATACTGTACACATAGATGTATATCAGTAAGAGCACTGAGAAAACACTATCTTATAATCAGTGGAGTGTGGTAAGGGTGAGGGTAAGGGTTGGTTAAGGGCTGTTCAGGGAAACTGTCACATCTGGGGAAAAACCCAAGGCAGGCTCAGGGCAGAACATGCAAACTCCACACAGAAAGGCCTTTGCTCCAACCCGGATGAGACCAGACAGCAGAACTAACCACTGAGTCACTGAAACAAACTAAACTAAAGTAAAACTAAAAACGATGCCAAGATTGGAAAAAGATTAGAAATCTGCAAGTACAAGCGAACTGCATTTTGAATCTTAGCCACAAACTTATAGCAAGAGAAAAGAATCAGATGTTTTCATATGTTTTACATGATTTTATTGATTTTACAGTATCAACATATTTCACGATCCACAAAGTAATAGTGTACAAGGCAGCATCGCAGACAATAAGACTCCAATAAAACTGCAAATCGAAAACAAAAGAGCTGGTTAAATGTTTGTCAGTATTTATAGAGGCTGTCGAGTACGAAAACCTAACTGATATACCCCAATTCTCTAGTCTGGAAGGCATTTAATTAATTTTCTTCCCCAGTTGTCACTCATACGTTTACCCAGTGTCTTTCTGAGCATTGTGGGATGTCCAGGGGATGCTGCAAAAATGGTGAGCAAATATGGAGGAATAAAAACTGTGTGCAGTAGAGAGTAACAGCGAGTGGAAGACAGAGTAACGGCTTTGAGGAGTAGATAGTCTACTGCACTTTCAGTTCTTGTGCTTTTTAGCGCTTGAAAACCATTAAGCTTGATTAGAAGATAAACAATCAGACTGCATGTAGCCGGTGACCCTGGATATAGTTTTGGACTGGGTGGACAGGACAAAGGACAAAGCAAAGTGGCTGAGGATGCAGTGTTTTAGTCACAGACTTCAAATGGCGATTGATGAGTGTAATGTTAAATGAACTGATTTGTAGTATGACGCACACACACACACACACACGCACACACACACACACACATGATTTCCTTCTATCCCTGGCATGTTGCTGGTGCTATGTCAAGCTGTTGGGTGTTCTGTGCTCATTGCGATAGGTAGATGATTAGCTTAGTTAGCGGTTAGCTTTAGCACATATCTGAATGTGAGTCCGAAAATTAGTAGCTAGAGTCTGGATTTGTGGATATAACTTCACTACAGTATATATGTATCTATGTAGATATGTATTCACTTAAAAACTATCAAGATATTACTTTTGGTTCATATCACCCAGCCCTACTTTTGAACAAAATCTATCTACTACTACTACTCATTGCCAGATGCATGCACACACGCATACACACATGCAAACACACACACCTAATTATAGTCTTTCACAGCAACAACCAGTGATAGCTCACTTTAAAAGTCAGTCTCACACATCATTGTTATCCAGTATAAAAAGGTGACTCTTCACACACTCTGGCATTCTCTCGTTACAGGGAGAGAGCGTCGGCGCGGGCGAATTACAGTGTTTATGAGAGGGAACAGCGGGCGAAAAGGCTCGCAGTTATTTAGGGTTCCAAAATGTCAGTTATCGTCTGCACTTTGTTCGTAAAAGGTGCAAAAGTGCGATTTGAGTGTGACAGATCAACGAGTAAATGGTCCGTGAATCCTCACAGTGTGCATGCATGTGCGTGCGTGTGTGTGTGTGTGTGTATATACATGTCAGCTGTGCGTGTGTAATAGCTCAGGGATTGGGAGGATCGGGGGCAGATTGGCCAGTCAGTCAGACAGATGTGGCCTCGCCTGGACTCGGAGTACAGGGGCCCTCAAACTGGCCTGCCACCCGGCATTAGTGCCGTGGATCCATGACCAAAGAGCTCAGGGCACCAAAACTCACTGTCTGCATAAAACGCCGTAAATTATTAATGCTGCGTATAGGGCAATAAGAGGCATCGCAAAGGCCAAGAGAGGAAACAAGGAAATGGGCTCAGAGGGGAAGAAAGGGAATGACTCGACATGAATTCCAAAAGAGGAGTTTGTGAAAAGTTTTTCTTCTCCTTTCTTCGTACCACCTTTGCCTTGACAATGGCCACACACATAAAAACCCACGATTAAACAAAAACGGGATCGCCATGGCAACCGGAGATGGAGACGGCGCAGCGCGTTGCCAGTCCTCTCGAATCGCTCTCTCCTCTCAGGAGCGCGTTCAGAAACAAAAAAGGACACAGACTGCTTTAGACCTTCATCGTCATCTCAGCTTTCTTTTTTCTTTTTTTTTTCTACAACATTGTATCTCAGAGCCTCCGATTATCACCCAGGCGAGCGCAGCAAGTTTAGTGTCGGTCATCTCAGTGTGCTGCTAAACACATTTCAGCAGCTCTGCAGCAGCTCGCCATTAGAGAGGAGGGAGGGGGGAGGAGGGGGAGGGGGGGCGCTGTAATTCATAAGTATTGATTCATGTCTCAGCAGCATTACAGCATAATGTCCCTCAACATGACTCTAATATGAGAGCGAAAAAGAATAAATACAGCAGGGAAGGAGAGACGTGCTGCATCTGTCATGCAAGGGGGGGGGAAAAACGAAAAAGACAAGGAGATGAAACAGTTCAGCTTGATCTGAAGTCGTATTATTACATGAATCAAATCTTCCTCCCCTACTGTTTATCAGACAGAGACAGAGAGAAACAAGAGAGAGAGAGAGAGAGAGAGAGAGAGCGTCTCCTGAGACTTGGTGCATTACATCCCGTCAGCTGCTCTCGTGGACGCTTCAAGGTCTCAGCAGCAGGTGAGCTTTGAGTTCACAGTTACAGTCGGTCTGCAAAAAAAAAGAAAAAAATCCCTCCAACTCCCAACCAAGGTATTAGCGGCGCCCTTTGATTTATTAGCCCCTCTGTAAAAACCTCTTTAATGTATGCGTGCGAGTGTGTGCGGCTCCTCGGCTCGCATTCATCGCCATCTCCGTCACCTGGGCAGGTGCCGCTGCATCGTGACGTTCACGGCCGCGTGCATCAGAGCAGAGGAAACGGTTTTTACACCAAGTCAGTCCCTGGAAAATGACTGCTCTAAAGACTCCCGTCCAGATGAAATGGTTGTGCCCCTTTGTTTTTGATTCCGCTGACCCTATTTCCTGCTCTTGCCCTATGTTAGCAGACTGGCTCTAGCAGACCTCTGTGATACTTAAAGTACAAAGCAGGTGAGGTGATGGATGGATAGATGAGCATGAAGAACACTCAAAGGCCAAATTTATGGAAGAAAAAAGATGTCAGTTGCACAAATTCATCATCCTCCATTATTTAACTTGCTATATAAGGTGGTGGTGGGACGGGGCCATTGAACCCTCTAGAGTTTTCCATATTTTGTTGATTTCCACCATTTAGTTTCCTCACAACATTCAATAGTAATGCCACTAAAACTGCAGGTAGTCCTATAGCCAGTATCCTCAGTCTCACACCCAGCCACGCGTTCATATTGTGTTTGTCAAATAGAGCCGGGGCGTTATATAATTTGCCACCTCGATTACTGAGCGCACTTGAGAAACATCTGAAAAAGGATATTTTTATATGGCGCAACAGATGGAACATTTCTGTCCAGCCAGCCAGATGCTTAGACTGAGTGAATCCAGAGGATTACCTGCTATTAATTGTTGGGAAAACCAGATATTAAGCCCGGTGACTCACATGTGACGGTTTAACAGGAGAGGCGCTAGGATGCAGATCTAATTTAAAAGCCTGTGGGGGAGTTAAAGCAAAGTCGGTATAGCTGTGGCTGCCAGAATTATATTCCACTCACACACTCACACACACACACACACACACACACACACACACACACACACACACACACACTTGAGCAGATAGAGCTGCTCCTTGTGCTTGGACTGGGGTGCCACATGCACGTCAGTAAGTAAGCTATTGACGATTGTATAAGTAACGAGGAAAATAAGTCTTTTTGTTTTCTTTTTTAATTCTCATTGACCCGAGGACATCTGACTTTGGTTTGTGACCTTACAATGCTGGGAACACACACACACACACACATGCATACACACACACTCTGGGAATACACACAATACGTACACTGTGACCTCAGTTGTCTGCTGCCGGCGGTCGGGCCGTTCTGCCACCTCGCTGAGAAACAAAATAAAAAAAGAAAAGAAAAAGAAAAGAAAAGAAAAGAAAAGCCTCGCAGCGACCAGCAGAGTGTGTGCTCCCTGTGCTGGAATAGAGAGGAGGATGAGCCGGCTCACTTTCTCCCATTCTTAAAGTTTGGAGTTTGTCATTCCTCGTGGGCGGAGAAGTGTTTATATCAACAAGAGCTTAATCTGCGCAAACACAGCGAATCATCTGGGTCTTATTAGCGGAGACAGGATGCTCCCCTCCGCCGCATGCCCCGCACGCTTTAGAATAAGAAACATTACCTCCTCTTGCTTTAAGGGAGAGTGAGGCGGAGAGGGAGGGGAGGGGGGGTAGGGTGTTACGTAACTGCTTTTCATGCTCTGATTTGGGTGGAACATCAAACCGGAGACGTGCCGGTTACAGGTGTGTTTCCTCAGCCTCCTCCACCCCTCCACCCCTCCACCCTCTTTCCTTCCCTCCCTCCCTCCCTCGAACTTGATTTCACCTAAACACAGAGGCTGAGTCCCTACAAGCGTGTTTGTGTGTGTTTCCACACCTTCCGAGGCCATCTGTCTGCATTTGCATATTAACAGCGAGCATATTTGTGTTCGCTCCGCTCTAAGTGGCAACGCTGTCTGTCTGCGTGGTTTGCACCAATGTGGCGCCCGTCACTCGCCCCGAGAACGCCCTCCCTCCCTCTCTCTCTCTCTCTCTCTCTCTCTCTCTCGCCCTGTCAGTTCACCAGAGTTCACCTTTGCAACAGTAGCTTGTTTATCGATTTCCTCCGACGGTCACACAGGTGTTAGGATCGGCCTCTGTGCTTAGGACAACAGGGGATGGGAGGGGCGGAGGGGGGGATGGGGGTTCACGACTCCCCAGGACCGTTTTTCCACCTGGTTCACCTCCCGAGGTTGGAGATGGTGCCACGTCCGGGAGCAGATCCGTCCCGGGTCCAGGTCTGGGGTCTCATGGCTGCACGGTGAATGAGCCAGGCCGCTACGTGGGACAGCTACAGGCTGGGAAGGAAGAATGAAGGGTGGAGCCGAGGGTGGGGTGGGGGGGTGGGGGGGGGACTCCTCCTGGGACCGTGGCGAGGCAGATCCTCTATTGATTGGTTTAGTAAGAGAATCCTCTGGCTTTTAGTGGTGCTGCTTAATAAGAGCGGCTTGTGGAAAGAGAGATCGCATCAGCTGAACTCCACTCCTGAGGCTGCCTCCAGCTTTAAAGAACAGTTCATGCTAAAATCAAAACATAAACAAGGAGAGGCTAATCCGCTTTTTTTTCATGGTTTGGTTCGTTTTTTGGACTTTGTGACTTTCAAGACATGGAAATATCAGTTTGCATGAGGACACGCAGGCCTAATGTATTTGAGAGTTGTAACAAATGATTGTTTCTGTCGTCGATGATCACTTTCTCAATTCATCGATTAGTTCTTTTGTTTATAAAATGACATAAGAACAGCGAAAACTACCTTTTTTTGGCCTCACCTCAGAGACATTCAGCTTTGACTGTCGATGCCATTTATTCATTATAAATCTGTATTTATCTTAAACATTTTTATCAGATAACAATGACTTAGTCTCTTACCTCGACTAATCGACTATCGAAACAGTTGTCGAATACTTTATGACTCGATTAACAGTCGATAAATCTGTTCTGTGCGACGTCGACTGGGTTCAGGCCCTCGAAAAGGTCGGAAACTTTATGTTTATATAAATCTGAGCAGCTAAAAGCTGTTACCACATCTCGCCCGCCGTCATTGCATAAAATCGCTCTGCAGATCTTGCAGCAGTGGGTTTGTCACCTTGTCGCAGCGTGGATGTCGTGTTTGCTTTTTTTTCTTTTTTGCATCGGTTTCGTCTCTCTTTGCACGCACCCCCTATCCGTCTATCTCGGTGTTAAGTCAAGAGCCTGGCTTCAGAGGAGGCACCGAGCTATTTCGGGCGGGAGGCGGCAGATTGTGTTAAAGCGAGGAAGTGACACAACTAGGGTTGATTTCTTTCGTGCCTGAAAACCTTGAAAAAGTCTTTATTTAGTTCCTCGCTCCCCCGACGCCTCGCAGTTTGCACCTAGCTACCATCAGATAGCAGGTTGCTACAGAAGCGAGCGCCACATCAAAGCCCCAAGATACACAGTCACATTACTGACGCTCCCTCCTCCTCCTCCTCCTCCTCCTCCTCCTCCTCCTCCTCCTTCTTTTTTGTTGCAGAATGACATTTTTAATCTGGAAGATTGCTATCGCCACACCCAGGTCATTTTAATTCTTCTGTAAACGCTGAAATCGCTTTTGACGTTTTTATACGCATTTGAAGACTTAGCAACTCATGTAACACTCTGTGTGTGTGTGTGTGTGTGTGTGTGTGTGTGTGTGTGTGTGTGTGTGTCTGAAAAAAAAAGAATATTTGGACTATTTTGGGCTGTTTTTGATGATTTAATTTTATTATTTATGTATTCACCTCCACATGAAAGAGAGCTGAGGTCCCAAGTGGTCTCTGTCTTTTTCTCTCTCACACACTTTGCTCTTCTCTTTTATGCAAACACACGCACACACACACACACACACACACACACACACACACACACAAATACATGTTTATTCAGCCATTTGCTGCTATTTTCATCATAAATAGCCATCATCACTTCCGGCACTTGAAATTTATTTGATGGGACACACACACACATAAACCTCCACCCCCCCCTCAGAATGGAGAGACCGTGTAATCTGATATGTTTGTGTGTATGTGCACGTGCAGTTGTCTGCGTGCGCATGCTCGCCCTTGTTTAATGCAAGCACCTGCTGTGTTTGCCCCCCCCACACCGCCCCCCCTTCACCCGTCTGATCGATAGCGAGCCGGAGTCTGTCAGCGTGGGGGGAGCTGTCATGGAGTCCGCGCTAACCCAATTAACCCGAGCGTGCTCTAACCCAATTAGCGGGATCCCAGCACTGCATTAACCCAATTCACGCTGTCACTCACACACACACACACACACTCACACACACACACACACTTTTTTCCCTGGCACCAAAATGTGCAAGGTCAGCAGGTCGGACGGCGAGTGACATCGCCACTGATGTCATTTGCTTCTCTCACATGGAGAAATATTCAAGTTCTGTCATTTCCTTTTTTTTTTGTAGCTCCTATTGCTCATTGGAATCCAGTCACATCAGTAAGGCTAGTTTTAGCAGGCTAGTTTGACATCTAAATAGTGTTTCCATTCAGGAAATAGTTGTACAGATTAGGTTGAAACACGTCGGAACGGTGAAGATTGGGACACAGAGAAACCCTGAATGCATCTCCGTTTCCAGTCATTTCCAGTGAATGGTAAATGGACTGGTTCTCATATATAGTGCTTTCCTGGTGTTCATGACCACTCAAAGCTGCTTTACAGACACATTCACACATTCATTCCCATTCATTGGCTGGCAGCAGAGGGCTACTACGACTATCTGCTCAGCCAGGATTTCAACCCATTCACACACACACACACACAGTCACACTCTGGGGAGTTCAGACGAGGAGCAGTATCAGTATCCCAGGCCTACGTCCACACTTCCAAACACACACACACACACACACACACACACACACACACACACACACACACACACACACACACACACATATATGTACATCCACTATGCAAGTCATTGGAGCTGGTTGAAATGGGTGGAAAATGACACGTAATAACCCCATTCCAACTAATAGTTAAATAAATGTAACTATTACAATCTAATAATCCACACAGCAGTATTCGGCTTTAAACGCCATGTGTCGTGTTCAGTGCACCAGCAGAGACTCTCAGCCACATCGCATGAGTTATCTGCGACTTTCCCACTGTGTCAGAGGCTGCGAGAAGCGTAATGGATGAGCAGGCGTAGTAGCCCGGCAGTGACTGCGCTGGAGTGGAGGTGTAAGGTAGGTGGCCTTGGACGAGAGAGTGTAAAGAAAGGCGGCGTGACTCACCCGGAGAGGAGCCTGCACACTCCATTGAGAAGCAACCCACAGAGCGCTCTCCTCTCCATCTGCAGAGCCACGTAGGATAGTCAGAGATGAAGAGGAGGAGAGAGGAGGAGAGAGAGAGAGAGAGATGTGGCCAACATGCATGTAGGTTAACCTTCCTGAAATCACCTGGGGTTAACGGTTTTTCCAACAAGCCGCCATTGTGGAGGCACCGACCCGGCTTTTAAGCCTGAATCAAATCGATGGCTGCCCCCCCCCCACTCCCAGTCTGAGGCTGGGAGGAGCGCGGCGGCCTCGCTCTCTGTCTGCACGGCCGTGATAACGCTGCTCAGCGGGCTCTAACCACCTTTCAAATGGAAATGGAATATCCAGTGTAAAATAAACCCAGTCATCTGGAGGGTACTGGATAGCAGTGGGACCCTGTATGGATGAGGAGGAGGAGGAGGAGGAGGAGGAGGAGGATGGTGCTCATGGTTCATGGTGTGCTTTCGCACAGAGGTTCGCTGAGAAACACACACACACACTCACACTCACACACACACACACACACACACACCCACACACACTCAAACACACACACACACTCATACACACACTTGTGCAGACTGAAGCGTGTGAGATTGGATGCAAGCTTGCAAGTGCGGGGAGTGACTCACCCAAAGCATGGGGGCGTGTGCCACAGACAGTCTGCTTACTTACAGTACATGCACATCACAGCGCTAGTTTCCTCCCTCTTGTGTACCCCCCCTCCCCCCTCCTCCCCACCCACACCCACATCCACTCTCTCAATCTATCATCTAATTGCCTGCAGACTGGCACATGCACACCTGGATGCACTGTGGCTCATATTTACAAAGTGCTGACAGTGAACGTGAACGCTGTGCAGAATTACCTCAGTCTGAAAGATGTCAAATGAATTACTCATAGAGTCTGCGTACGACACGCCGGGTAAGTGGTTAGCGCTGTCGAATCAGAGCAGGACGGCCCTGGGTTTGACTCCCATTTGGACTCAGAGTCTGTCTGTTTCTCCAGGTGCAGATAGAGACTGTAACGTGCACCCTGGTGTGAGAGTGAATGGTGTGTGTGTGTGTGTGTGTGTGTATGCGTGTGTTGGAATCAACCCTCACAAAAGGTGAGTTGTTTAGGTACAACAGAGGGAAGATAACAGATGGATGAATGGATGGATATATAGTATTTTAATCTGTCGATTAGTTTGGTTTATAAAACGATGGAAAACAGTTATTTTCTGTTTCACAAAGGCCAGGATAAGGTCGTTAAATGCCTTGTTTTCTCGACAATATCATTCAGTTTTCTGTAGTGAAGGACTAAAAAAACAGAAAATAATCACTGAGAGATGTTTTAAAATCCTCTAAGGACCAATCCTTGGGGGACAGAGTTCTTTCCACTCCTGCCTCCACAGACCAGACCTCCAACCCTTCTCATCTCTGTTCTCTTATTTTCCTAGTTGTCATTTTAATTCGTCTCATTGTATTTTTCTCTGCCATGCGAGCTTCTTCGAGCACCTGTCAACTAATCGACTATTAAGAGCCGTTCATCGTCGTACGAGTCGATTAACAGCCGATTAATCAATTAGCTGCTCCCGCTCTATGCGAAATGAAACCATTACGTTTATGTGTGTGTGCACTGTGTGTGTGTGTGTGCACTGTGTGTGTGTGTGTGTGTGTGCCTCTGTGTAGTGTGTGCAGCCTGTGTGAGAGCTGCACAGTGTCAGGCTAATGAAAAGAGCCACCAGGCGGTTCCGCTGTGGTAAATGGTTGCGTGGAAGTGTCGGCTTGCGTAACAGCTCCGACCGGCCCTCCCCGCCGAGCCGTCCTCCGGGGAAATAAGAGAGAGGAGGAGCGGAGATAGGCCGCCGCCGGCCCAGAGTTATGTCTCTGTCATGCGTGTGCGCATTTTCACTTATTTATCGTCCAAAGGTTCCTGTCGGCAGACGCGACAAATGTGCAGACACCGATACAAAAAAAACCCAACTTCACATGAATATCTGCTACGTGTGTGAGATCTAAATATTTCCTGTGAAATAACAGGTGAAGAGTCCTCTTTGTTTACACGTGCAGCGTGTGTGTTCCTGTGTGTGTGTGTGTGTGCAGGACTTCCTCTATACGGTGTCAAGGGGTGATAAATGCGCTCTAGGGGCTGCACTCGCCAGCTGCCTGTGGACTCAGCACACACACACACACACACACACACACACACACACACAGCGAGCCCTGGCCTTTTACAAACATACCGAGGTTGTTTAACGGCGTCTGTGGCTCAGTGTGGGTGTCCACCCACAAACCCAGAATGTAAAACGTGACTGATGTGGGTTCGAACCCACCCAGGTCATCACCCCTCGGCGCGAACTTCAGCCCTCCGGAAAACGGCGCCTCGCTAAAGCGGACGGCGAAGGAAGACGAGAGACGTGAGCGATAGCGACAGAGAAGTACGTGGAAGTCAGCCGCTGACTCACGATGCTTCGGTTTCAGACCGCAGGGGCGGGTTGCACCAGCTGCATGGCAGAAAAAAAAAAATGAAAGGAAAGGAAAAAAAAAAAGCCCCCTCATGCAGTAGCTGAGTTTCAGTTTTACAGCTAATACAGAGAGTCTTTTTCTTTGTAACCGTTTATTGAGCCAGAGAGGATTGGAAGGTGCACTGTTGGCTTAGAGTGGAGTAGAAGATAAGGGGACTAATTCCTCCTTCGCTCTTCTCCTCTCCTCCTGCTCTTTGATCCTCACCTTCCCGCTTCATATCTCTTTGATTGCCATGTTTATGACAGCTCCTTTCCCTTCTCCCCTCGCGCCTCCTTCCCTCTCTGTGTGGTGTGGCACGTCAGCCCGTTCATCTCCTGCTGGAGGTCTCTGCACACTCGCGCACACGCTCAGATGCACACACAGACACACACCCCCCCCACCACCACCAGCACCACCAGCACCAGCACCACCAGCCCCTCCACACACACACACACACACACACACACACTTCCTTATAGAGGTAAAGTGAGTGCACCAGCATCCGCGATGAATAATTGAGTTATCTGGCTCCGTGCAGAAATAGCAATCTCCTCACACAAGTGTGAAAACATCACTCGCCACCGGAGACCTGGGAACTGGCTCTGCCATGTGGGTCGGCACGTGTGTGCGCATGTGTGTGCGTGTGTGCGCGTGTGTGTGTGTGTATGAATGTGTAAAAACGACTGCCTGCCGCCGTCTTGCGCTGTTGTTCGACTTCATTTTTGATGGATGGGTTGTGCGTTAGCGGGTTAGCGCACCTTAGCTTTGCATCACACGCACACACATTTTGCTCGTCTCCGCCTCAGTCAAGCCGATGAACCCCTCGCCCGATCCGACACCCTGACCCCCACCCGTGTCACACCCACAGATCCATGCATGTCGTCTCATTCTTGCCTGACATTTCCATGTGTCTTTGTTTTATTTTTCTGCAACAAAAAAAGATAATACCCCCCCCTAATACAGAAGCATGTTGGCAAAACTGTAAAAGCCCAGCCTGTCTGCCCCTGTTGCATCCTTCTTTTGCGTTGTGTGGCAGCGACTCTGACCCCTGCGGGCCGGCTTACAGGATTCGTGGAAGCGTCTGACCCACTGGTGCCATTTCGTGCAAAAGAAAATCCATCAATTTTTGATAACAAAACCCCCCCCAAAAAACAGCTGTACTGCATCGGTTAAAGCACAGAATGGGGAAAGAAATCACTACTTTACTACAAATCGTTTCTTATATGCATATTCAATGTTTTCCACCATATCCTTCCTTTCTGAAACTGACTTTTTAGACAGTTTCACTAAAGCAGTGATTCAAAGCTGTGATCGTCCTCAAGGCCGCAGAGTCGGTGTGGGTGCTCTGCTCCCCTGCTTTTACTGAAAGGTGTGCGGGTTGTGGTGAACAGACGCAGGATTGACATATTTGGGACTCCTCAATATTAAAAGAGCTTCAAATGAAGCGTCTGTGCCGCGTGAAGGACGAGACAAGCGTCTCCTCAGATTGAGACGACGGCACCCTGGGAGATCATCAGATCCACCTAACTAGCGCCGCTCGCCGAGCTTAAGCATTCTGTCTGTCTCTGAAAGACTGACCTGATGTAAATCAGCTACGAGGCCTGGCGTACGCCCCGATCTTCCTCCTCCTCCTCCTCCTCCTCCTCCTCCTCCATGCGAGTGCCTCCTGGGAAGGGAGCCCTCGGAAGCTCTCCGAAACGGTGACACGACAAAGCTGAGGGAGCAGAATCGCTGCAAACCGGCAAATAAGGCCAAATCTGACAGGCTGAATCCTCAGAGCAGCTCCGCGCTCTGACAGATCCTTTTTTCAGTGGAGGAGAGCCAAGCCGACGCCCTTTTTTTTGCGTGTGCACGCGGAGGCAAACGTTCATTAATGCTATTTCATAACACTATTTCAAAAGTCGAATCTGGGGCGGACTGATATTGTCTGTGCTGAATTAGCGAGACGGGGAGGATAAACAGCGAGGCCCTGCCCGTGACTCCACAGCCAGAGGTGGCCTGTGGTCCTGCCTGTGTGTGTGTGTGTGTGTGTGTGTGTGTGTGTGTGTGTGTGTGTGTGTGTGCCGCAGTAGAGTAGACGCAGGCCTGGGGGTTGTAGATGCAACCAGCTGTTAAGTCTAAAAGCTCAGAGCTCCGTTATGGGGAGACGACGGCAGATTAAAACAGCAATCCTGCTGATCCAGCCCACACACCTCCCCCCCACCCCACCTCCCAGACCTCTTTCACACACACACACATATACACACACGATCCATCCCGATTAGGAGGGGGCGACTACTTTCTTTCCTGCCAGGCCCCCCCCCAGGACGTTAAAGAGGATTCGCTGCCCGTAATAGGTAGCAAACCTGGAGAGAGGACGAGGACGGAGACACGGGAGAGCCGAGTGCGTGGGGTTAAATCTAGGGCACCAGCTGGGATGCTGCGGCCCACCCGGGGTGGGGGGTTTTGGGTGGGGGGGGTGTCATCCTGACATCATCAAGACGCTTGAGATATCAGGGAAATCGGATGACGAGAGACCTGGGAACGCTCGGCACGCCTGGTCCGTGTTTGTCTGGCACCTCCAGGCCGCAGCATGTGTGATGCAGTTTTTTGGTTTTGTGGGGAGGGGGGGGGGGGGGGGGGGGGGTAGAGAGGGGCAAACAGCGCCCCCCTCCCTCCTCTTTAGCGAGTCTTTAGCATGGAAATCGTCATTAATCTGCCATGCGGGCCGGGGGATATCAAAACATATAGGGGAGTGAAGTCTCCCAAGGATCATCTGAAATCCTGTTTGGATGAGACGAGAGACCGAGAGCCGTCCCCGCGCCCGCTCTCCTCCGTCTGTCTCTCTCCTTTCTTTTGTTCTGGTGTTTTCCTCTTTCTTTTCCAGTCCTTCCTTCTCTTTATGACACTCTCACTGCGACTCCCTTTCTCTCTCTCTCTCTCTCTCTCTCTCTCTCTACCCTCCTCTCTCTCGTCTTTCTTTTCGCTTCTCCTCTTTTTTGGTGCGAGCTGTGGGATTGGGAGGGTTCCTCCAAATTGGCACACAGATGAATAATGCATCTAAAGCAAAAGCAGAGAGCTGGGGTTGGATATATCTGTCTGTCAGACTCTTTCTCTGTATTACAGTTATGTCGGGAGTTATGGCTGTTACTTCAGAAAGGTGGGGGGGGGGGGGGGGGGGGGGGGTGTTCGTCACTCTTTACCCAGCTTCCCCTTTACTTCTCCTTTTGTCATTAACTCTCCTTTTCAAGCAAGTGTTTGCATGTGTGACCACGGGTGCCAAAATCCCCAAATTTGGACGTTTTTTCGACAAGGTTGTTGAGCTTTTTTCCCCTTGTTGTTGTTGTTGTTTTTGTTTCTCTTCACAGCAACACGCATACATAATGCATGCGTGAGATTCTGACTCGATCTTATTTGATTGTGCACGATTGTGCACATATTCCCAATCCGCGACGTTTAAAAAAAAACACAAAAAAACAACAAAAAAAGCAAACTGCACTCGTGAGCATAAGCCCACTGTAGCGCCATCATTAAAGTAATGAGCAGGAAGTTAGCACTGAAGTCAACCATAAACAGAGCGACGGATAGAGAGAGAAGGAGAGAAGGATGGAGAGAGAGAGAGAGAGAGAGAGAGAGATCCCCAATCCCATAAGGATAAATCTTAAATCCAGAATGTAGCTTCTGACTCATTCTGGTTAATTAAGTCGAGTCAAGTGAGAGGAAAATGGGGTCTTGCCTCGCCAGAGTCTGTCGGATCAGCACTCCGCTGTATTCCCGGCTCTGGAGAGTCTCTCGCTGGAACTGTCCTCGCTGCTCTCCGAAGGCAAGGAGAGAACAAACTGTCTGGTCTTTTTTAATTTTTTTTATATTAGATTGACCTGTGCTGCCTCTTAACACATGAAAAACTCTCACCCCCCCCCCCCCTCAGGTTTAGTATTTGCATATGCATCGATGGCAGTGCTCAGATGCAGGTTTGAGGAGGGAGAGACAGACAGATTTTCGTGTATCACACTTTATCGTTTAGCCCTCGTTTCACATGGGTGTTGTTTTGCTTTCCACATCCTCTGCACGCAGCCGTTAAGACACACACACACACACACACACACACACACACACACACACACACACACACACACACACACACACACACGCATCGACCCCTGAAAACTCTGGGAAACAAAGAAATGTGTCGAGCAACCATTGGGATTTTTTTTTTCCTTTTGTTGGTTTACGGTGGAAAGATTTCGCCATGCGACACAGGATGAGGCAAACGAGTGAAATGTCAAAATCCTGTGTGTGTGTGTGTGTGTGTGTGTGTGTGTGTGTGTGTGTCTCTAAAAATAAAACAACACAAGGCTTGCCATTTGAGGAGATCATAGGCGCACAATCGGGTGTGGAACAGATAAAACAAACAGCGCTTTATACCCGAAAGCAACCGGAGTGGTGCTGCCAACTGTCCTCTGCTGAGAATAGAGGAGAGTGGATTTTACAAATCTTTATGTGTTTAACAGTTTAAGATTAGAAACCTCCGTTTTTTGGGGTTTTTTTTTTCTTCCTCCCTGCCTATGTGGCCAACGAACAACAGGGAGTGCAAAAATAGCATCACAGGTGCATATATGTGATATTCCGCCCGCAGCTTTGTTTACACATAAATAAGAATTACTTTTAGGTGAGTGAGACGCTCAAGTGACACTGATGTGAGAAAGAGACACGTGTCTGGTTTAATCCACATAGTGAAGAAGGAATAATTCACCCAGTGTAACTAGGAGATGAGCATCACATAAAGTCTCAACACATGAAGTCTCATAGTAGCAGGGACAGAGTGTTCTAGTTGTCCACTGTACTGAAACATGCATATTTAGGTTTATTGGAGACACAACATTGCCCCAAAGTGTGTATGTGTGTGTATGAGAGTGTGTGTGTGTGTGTCCAGGGTTTGTTCTCTGCCTTCGCCCTATGGGAGCCGGAGCAAGGTAAATGGACGGTATGTACTGTATTATCACTTTTTTTTTTAATCTTTAATGTTTTTATTGGCTGTGTTTTCTCATATGAGTCAGTGGTTATTTGGTTAGCGGTGAGCAGACCTCATCCTGTTTCACCTCCTCTCCCTCTCTCTCTCTCTCTCTCTCTCTCTCTCCTCCATTGATCGGCAGAAACCATCTTGTCTGCCGATAACCCGTCACTCGTCGCTTAATGCCGGGGACTGCAAGGACGAGGCGGCGAGCTTCGGAGCCGACTCTGAATCGTATTTGCTCGTGAGATTAGGGACAAATAGCTCGGCGGGTTATCTCCGCCACAGGTGCGTTAATGGGAGCGCTCGTAACGGGTCACTTTGGGATATGCGTCGAATTGCAAACTGAATTTTCAAGTGCAGGCACAAGGTCTCGGTCCATTGTGTGTGCATGTGTGTGTGTGAGGCTTAGAGATACTCTCAGTAAGTAACAAAAATGTCACCTCCCTCTCTCTTTGTTTATTCCTCCAATCAGCCAATGTGCAGCGGACCTGCAGAGGTCGTCATGTGATTCCTGGGCGACTCGGTGGATTAGTGGTTAGCACGGTCGCCACATACCAGCTAGGGTCGACTCTGGGGCTGGACCGAGGGTCCGAAAACATGCATGTTCAGGCCGATTGGAGGCTCTAAGTCGATGGTTGTGTTGAATTGAATTAAGGTAAATTAGATTTATAGGGCAGGGCAGCGGCAAACTGTAGTATTTTCATAGTTAATTAATCAGACGAGTTAGTTGTTTGGTCTGCAAAATGACACAACGAACAGTAAAAAACTGCTTAATGCCTGTTTTACAAAGGCCAGGATGAGGTCTTTACAGTATGCACTGCAGCAGACATGTGCTGAATATTGCACAGTGTGAAAGATGTGACCAGAATGCTTAAGAAATGACTACGGCTGTGACAATTGATTATTCTTCAGTCGATTAATCAAATTAGTCGCTGAAACGATGCAAAAACTGTGAAAATCTTCGACAGTCAATTTTTCTGTCCTAGAAGACCAAAGAAACCAGAGAATATTTCACGCATTTAAGAAGCTGAGAGCGGAGACTTTTGACTTAATTCCTTGAAGTCTTTCTCAATAATGGACTAAGCGATCATTTAAATAGCTTAATTGATTACTCGCTGTCGTGTGTGTGTGTGTGTGTGTGTGTGTGTGTGTGTGTGTGTGTGTGTGTGTGTGTGGACCTGGGACGGATGACGTGACTCCACCTCTCTCCTCTCACACGGTCCACGTGCTGCAGGCGGGACCTCTGGTGAACTCGCCCGTTTGGAGCGCAGGTTTTGTCCTCTACGCTCGGCGCCTCTCCTTCCTTCCTCCCTCTTCTGCACTCGTTCATTTCTGTCCGTCGCAGATTACGTGCGCATCGGCGATCTTGGGATAGCGCGGGGCGAGATTGATTGGGAGGCGGGGGAGGTGGGGGGGGTGGAGGACAGGTTGACGTGCAGTTACAGGTCGCTGCTGTAGATAATTGAACACACATCAGACTGACTGATGAGGTTTGTTAGCCTGTAACTGATGTCTTGCTTGTGCTAAGCCTACAAGGTGGTTCATTTAATTAATTCACAGAGCGAGAGTTGCACTTTCCACTCCCTCTCTCTCTCTCTCTCTCTCTCTCTCTCACACACACACACACACACACAGACAGACACTCCCATGCAGCCGGCCTCGTATCTCGTGGGTTTACTCCATTGTTGCCCTCGATAATAATCACTTAGCTGGATTTGTCCTAATGTGATGACAGAGACTGAAAGCTGCGTTCAGGAACATGACGGGAGGAGAACATCAGCCTTGTGAATCTCTCTGGCTACAATTAGGAAAATTGCACGGACCCAGGCCTCGTTAATCCAATGTGGAGAGATAGAAGAAGAGGCTTTTTTTTTTGGAGGGTGGTGGTGGTGGTGGAGGGAGAGGAGGAGGAGGGGGGGGGGGGGTCTTTATGTGATAAGTGTAAGTGGCTTTAGGTTGGGAGATAGGAGGACAGTGACCAGCAAAGTTTTCTGTTATCAGATGAGGAGGAGAACGTGGTAATGATAGGCTCTCACAGTGGAAAGGTATCAGGGTGTGTGAGTGTGTGTGTGTGTGTGTGTGTGTGTCGTCGCTGGTATCAGTGGTGCAAGTTCCACAGAAACAAGTGCTAAAGAAGCGGAAAAGATGGTAACCGCTCATGTGTTTGTGGTAAAGAGGCATTTTCTTTGACTGACTGGCCCTGGAAAAAGAAACGCAGTACCTGAAGAAGCGACAGTTTCACGTCGCACAGAAACTGTTAAATCTTTGACAGAAACGGTAAAATAATGAGAGTAAAAGTCTCGCTTTGTTAATGCGTTGTCAACAACCGATCCACAGCAGGCGTTGTTCGTAGTAAATGCGACTCAGTGGCACGGCTCGCAGCAAGAACACGTTTTCATGTTCCCACCGACCACGACTACAAAAACACACACGTTCAGGTCGATTAGAGACTCTAACCTGCCCCTATATGAGAGTGTGTATGTGTGTGTGTGTGTGTGTGTGTGTCCTGTGATGGACTGTACCTTTAAGTCCAAAATGGGTAAGATACATATGTGTGTTTAAGACCTTTTTTGTTAGTTTTGCCCAAAGAATTTGAGTGTTGCACAGTAAGTAAAGCACTGAATCATGCTTCCAAACGTGCTATGACTTTTTAGCTGAATTAACACTTTCTCTGTGTGCAGGATATAACACTGTGTAAAATCTTACTGATCTCGTGCATTACTTATTGATACGCGCAACTATCAGGACAATCTGTGGTTGTCAGTTCGACACACAAAACAAATAAACTTTTTTCTGGCCCCCTCAAAGTCCTGTGCGGGAGGGACGCAGACATCTTCTCTTTCATGTGAGTGTTGAGGGTCTGTGAAGGGCTCTGCCATCAGCCTAATACAAAGGAGATGAGTGAAGGTTCATTTGAGAAACTGGAGTTAGCGAAAGAAAAAAGCAAAACCGCACGCCTCTCCCGACACACAGTCCTCACTGTCAACAGTTTTCACAGGGACTCTTTCTTAGGTTGAAAGCAGTCCCAATTAAAACTCCTCTCACCGATGCCTGCGGGTTATGTAAGCAAATAACTGGGACACCGTTTCAGCAAATAGTCAGAGTCAGAGCAGACGTTTTTTTCCGAATTGTCGAATGTTTTGAGGACAAAAAGTTAACTCTGTTCACCTCTCCTGAATGGATATCTCAAATCTGTCGCTCGATCAATACTTTATTTTAAGCCACAGGCTGTGAAAGTCGTGTAAAAGCAGATATAAATGTTTTTTTTATTTGTCGATTTGAGCACAGATAAATTACCAAGATACTGAGTGAACACTTAATGGTTGAACATCAAACACTATGAAATGGGTGATGATAAAAGGTCAGTAACTCCTGACTCATTTTGGAGGATATACACAGGAATTATTATCTTATCATTGATATAGACGTCTATCACGGGGCTTTTTTTTATCATTCTGAGGAAAGCTTGTTCTAGATAATCAGACTCTAATCAGAATCACGTAGAAATTTCGTCATTGCTGATGTTATAACAAGTTAGATAACCTGTGAAGGAGGAATTCACACTTGCAACACAAGTTTGAATGCTTTCCTGAAGTCACAGATGCAGTTTGTAAGTGATATATAATGGTCATAATGACACTGGTATGCACTAGTCAAGACTGAGTATGTATCTTCATATTTAACTGTTATATAAAGGGAATCAAGAAGCATCTGGGCTCAATCTTTGTTCTCTTTAAAGACTCATAAAAACTGCTCAAATAATTCAAGCACATCATCATCAACACTTACTGTATAGCATGTTTACGACTCCTTCAGTTCCCTCATTAACATTTTATTTAGTAGTTACATTCGCACATTCATCCAGAGGAAAAGTGTCTGAACCACATCGCAATAGAAATCTAGCGTAACAGTAAATACTGCTCTATATTCTGTGAGCGTTGGTTAACAGCGTGTGATTAGTAATCAATAGTACCCTTCAGGCAGCTTGTCAGTCACATGTCACACAGTGTGTGTGTGTGAACATGTTGCGGTATAAGACACACACACACACACACACACACACACACACCACCCAATACACAAGACACACAAGCAAGAAAAGCAGCTGCACAGATTTCGTTAATTTTAGATGACTGCAGGGAATCACCTAAGAAATGCTGAGGTTAACCTTAATACTCTTCACACACACACACACACATGCACGCACATACACAGCCTCCCAAAAGCCGCTCACTTTATGCTTTGTGCAGCGATTTCGCTCTGTTGTTATTAAAATCGCCTCTAATCGGACCCGATCCCGCCGAGAGCGTTAACGATTCATGACAGCCGGTGACGTAGCTGAGAACGTGCGACTGTAAATGTAAACGTAAACGTCATCCCCGAAACGTGGCTGAAATTGGGTTACGCTTATTTTTAAACCTCCGAAAAATTGTCCCACTTTTGAAGAAGTAATGCTGCAATCTGCAAGATGGAGGAGTGGGGAGTGGGGAGTGGGAGAGTGAGGGGGGGGGCGGATATTTCCGTTTGCATTGTTCACCAATCAGCCTCGCGGTGTTAAATGCAAGTTTGAATGTCTAATTAAAGCGATCGCACGTTAGAAACACTCCAATGTGGGTTTGTTTGCCCACAGAAAACAGCATCATGTTTAACGCCGAATCCTGCATGTTGCCCATTTTCGGATCTATCTGACGTGTGACGAGATCTGACGGAATGGGGAATGATGGACGCGCTTCTTCTTCTTCTTCTTCTTTCTTGTAAAAAAGTAGAAAAAAATATCAAATTGGAGTCTGTCGAAGTCTGAGAGCCGGGGAAATTAAGGATGCAAATCTTCGATTGTCTGTTATTTTCTTTATTTTTTCTTTCAGGGCATGTGAAAACATCTCTGATTTTCCTCCTCTATCCGCAGTCTATTTTAAGCCTCATTGGGAGTAGGAACCACAATTAGCTTTTGTTGGAGTAGACGATTATATAATGACGAGGCCGCCCGAGTCTTCTGTGCATCCTCAGGTTAATCTGCACCTTCGACGAGACTTTTTTGTTGCAAAACAGATTGTGCAATCCAATATATATATATATATACATACATATATATCTATATGTGTATGTATATATATATATATGTATATACACAAATGTAGTTCCAGTTGCGACAGAGCGATAAACCGTTGATAGCCAGCATGCGTGCACTTTTCTTCTGCACTGTGTGCATGTGTGCATGTGTATGTGTGTGTGTGTGTGTGTGTGTGTGTGTGTGTGTGATCTCAGAGACACAGAGGAAACCTTCCACCCTGTGGTTGCGCTGCACTGCTGCATCCTGCTGCTCGCTGCTCGCATCCGCCCCGTCGGCACATCGTCTCCACGGCTCTCGCTCTGACCTGATTATCGCCGTCATTACCAGTCGGTTTTAGCGGCTGCAGCCCTTCATCGTCACCGTCATCTTCCTCAACACCATCATCATCATCATCATCACTGACATCACTACCAGCAGCAGCAGCATGTGGGCATCGACAGGGGAGATTGTCCTCATCGGTACATTGTCATTGTCATTTCACTCGTGATGCTCTGAAATGAAGACAGATGCCGGAATGAACATTCCTGCACTCTCTCTCTCTCTCTCTCTCTCTCTGCGTGTCACTCACAGGCGTGCTGCAGGGGCGTTGTGGCGTCTCTCACACACACACACACACACACACACACACACACACACACACACACACACACGCACACACGCACACACACACACACACACACACACACACACAATCACACAATCACACACACAAAGTGCCTCTTCCCCACCAATCGGGAGCTTCAGAATACTGTTAAATACGCTGCGAGACGTGTGCTCTCTCTCTCTCTCTCTCTCTCTCTCTCTCTCTCTATCTCTCTCTCTCTCTCTCTCTCTCTCTGCCCCCCCCACCCGTCCTGCATTGTGTTCGCTCTCAGTTCAGAAAGGCACCCCTCTCGTATGTGTTTCTCCTCTGAATATTTCAGAAGGGGGTGGCTGACAAACTGCAGGCAGAAACAGACCGCTGATGACCTCCTTCTCATCGCCTCCTCCTCCTCCTTTTTTCCCTCCCTCTCTCTCTCTCTCTCTCTCGCGCTCTCTGTTCCCCCTCCCTGCGCTCATCACACATTCTCCCAGGCTTCCCCGCTATTTCTCTCACTGTCTTCATCTTCTGCGTCTCATCACTCTTTTTTTTCTCTCCTCTCCTCCCCCACTGTTCATCTCTCACACACACACACACACACATGCACACTCACACACACTCACACTCTCACACACACATATGCACACTCACACACACTCACACACACGCACACTCACACACACTCACACACATTCCTTCTTCGTGTTCCCCCGGTTTCTTGCATCTTCTCCCACCTGTCTGTCCTTTCATCCCACTCATTTGCTCCTGTGTCTCATCACCTCTCTCTTACCCTTCCTTTTCATTCACTCCCTACCGCTCTCTCTCTCTCTCTCTCTCTCTCTCTCTCTCTCAGTGTTATACTGTCTGTCTATCTGTCTGCCTGTCTGCCTAGCCTGTCTGTCTGTCTATTCCATAAAGGGCTGTCTGAGGCCTCTGCTCAGCTAATTCATTCGCTGTGCATCGCCTCACATATCTGCAGGGTCAGGCCGACAGACAGACAGAGAGAGCGAGAGAGAGAGAGAGAGAGACGAGATCTGGTGGAGGAGAGTGAGGGAGTGGGACCAAGAAAGGAGGACATGGGGGAAAAAAGATGCAGTTTTATCTCCAAGAAACAGAAAGCCAGATCCTGTGGTGGTATATTCCACAATCTCTCTCCCTCTCTCTCTCTCTCTCTTTCTCTCTGTCTTTCTCTCCTTCTGTTTTACACACACACACTCACACACACACACACACACACACACACACATAGACATTTGCAATATATTCAGTAGCTCGCCATGACCTCCTTCTGCTCAGTGCTTGCTTTGTCATTTGGAGCCCCGATGTTCAGCTCTTTCTGTCTAATCTAATACTTTAACCACATTGCTGCCATTGTCTCGGCTTATAGAGGAGCACAGAGCACATTCACACTGTGTATGCATGTGTGTTTCACATGTGTGTGTGTGTGTGTGTGTTGTTGTGCCCCTGGGTTATGTGCAGAGCAGTGAGTGCAGGTATTGACATCTGTTCTCAATTCCAAATGTCTCGTGCCGATAAGCCGGCAATTGAGTGTGTCTGTGTGAATATGTGTGTGTGTGTGTGTGTGTGTGTGTGTGTGTGTGTGTGTGTGTGTGTGTGTGTGTGCCTCAGACTGCGTATATATTCTCTGTTCCTGTGACATTTCAGAGGCTCCTCTTCAGCTGCTTCACCGAGCTCATACTTACTTAGCCTCGGCGTAACTTCAATGCAGACTGATTACACCGTATGAGAGAGAGACACAGAGAGAGAGAGAGAGAGAGACAGAGAGAGAGAGAGAGAGAGAGAGAGAGACAGAGAGAGAGAGAGAGAGAGAAGGGATTTTTCACATTGCTAAATTAAAAGAGGTCACCCCCGCACAAACTTGTTCTGATGTAGAGATTAGTCGTAGCTGAATATTTATACACAGCGGATTCCACGTGTAGCCGCTATATGAACTAACATTTGCTTGCTACTGTGCCGCCCCGTTTCGACTGAAGGTCATGTAATTATTACTTTTTTTTTCCTTCAGTCGCTGTAGGATAACACGCTGGGAGACTCAGCTCTGTAAAGTATGCGAAGTATTTGGAGGAAGGTGAGCTCCAGTGACTTTCCAACAACGGGTTACGTGCTGGAATTTCGACTTATTTTCTCTCTCTGTGAGAGCATCACATGAGCTGTAAGTCAGTACATGGAGGCAAACAGTCATTTTCCATTCCTTGCCATTGAGCAAGAGACAAGAACGCCGTATGGAATAACAGACCTGGCGTGTTTTCCCCTTCGCTTCTTCATTTCGTTTTCAGACAGAAAACTCTCTGACATACAGGAAATGTTTTGCACATAAAACCTCATTTTGCAAAATCGTAGTGCATATTACGAGCAATCGTCATAGCAATCCGAGAAGTGTGTGTGTTTGTGTGTGTGTGTGTGTGTGTGGGGGGTGTAGTTCACACCCCAGATGTGGACACAAATTGGGTAATTTTGTCTGACGTGAACTGATTCCTTGTGTGTGTGTGTGTGTGTGTGTGTACGTAGCCGGTGTTAGCGGAGGGTTTCTTTTACCTCCCAGCGTGTCGGGGGGTGTGGGGGGAGTAAGAAAGGAAAGGTGCGAGAGGAGAGGCGTTTGAGACGTCGACAGTCTCGCTCTGAGCGTCTGAACCCGCCGTCGATTGGAGAGGAGAAGAGAGCGCGCTGCCAGGAAATGAAGTGCAGCGGCGGTGGATCTGGTCCTTCCGTCAGAGCTCAGACGCCACTCTGGGGAGCTCAGCAGGTTTCTCCCTGTTAAACCAACACAAGAATCGCTCTCCTGGCTGGTCGAATGAGCGTCACGCTGTCGGTTTGATCTTTTTTTAAACAACAAAGTCTCTAAGAACGTGATGAAACGTTTTCTTTTTTGTTCTCGTTTGGCCACGTTTTCTCACACCGACTGTCTTGTACGTTGTTCTATTTTCTGTGCATTATTCTCCTCCCCGGGTCCAAAATTAGAAACCGATATGTCAGAAAGAGACGGTGACAGAGCTCTTTATCTCGCATGTCACTCACGTGTTGTCTCCTTTCATTTTTTTTTTCTGTCTTTCCAAATCTCTCGCAGGCTTTTTCCTTCCCGAGCCCGCCGACGATCCGTGTGGAAGAGGAAAGCGGAGGTGGGGGGAGGTTTTTTTTTTTAGGTCGAGCGCGAAGCGAATGAATGAGCCAGAGGGAGTGAATGTCATGGAAGAGGAGCCGGGCGCAACCGTTGACCCTTCCTCCTACCAAAGCCTGCTGCTCCTGGGAGCCATCGCAGCGGCGTCCGCCTTCGTGGTCACCATCCTCATCGTCCTGGTCTGCGTCGGCTGCCAAAGGTGAGCCGACCCGGCACGCGACCCGACCCGTGGAAAGGAAGAGCCAGGGAGCCAAGAGAAATGAAAAGATAAAAAAAGAAAAAAAAAAAAGAAGTGAGAGCAGCCAGAGTTTTATCATCTGTGCTGCCGGGGCCCTCCGTGCCCTCCCAGATCACTCTCATCATCCACTCCCTTCTTTTATGTGCCCCCACTTCTTCTGAGCTCTTCTCCTCCCTCCGTGCTCCTCCCTCCATCCATCCGCCCCTCTCTCCCGTCCCGTCTCTTTTATCCCCCGCTCGGAGCGGAGTGGCAGTAATGAATGTTAATGGCTGCGAGTGTCAGATCAGATGAAATGATGTTTACAGGACACTGAGGAGACAGGCCGGAGTCGGAGCAGCCTCACGTCACCCCTCTTAAGCAGACTCCTCGGCAGGCAAAAGCAATGGAGCGACCCGCGGTTTTAAAGAGGATCAGACTCTGAGCCAGGCGAGAGCAACAGAGCAGCCTGTGCTTTTTGTGTGTGTGAGTGTGTGAGTGTTTTTTCCAGAATCCTCGGGGACCAATCAGAGGCTGCACTGTGGCTTTGTTGCCATGGGATACACAGATAAGGACGTAGAGAAATGTCAAACCGGCTCATGTCATGGACGTAGCATCAAGAAGAGACCCCCGAGTGCTACAAATACCGAGAAAGATGCTCAATACTATCGATTGATTGCACTGGTCGAAGATTACGGTTCAACATCTCGTCTCTAAGATCTTAATCTAAACTCTGGCAAGATGATACCGTTATTTATGTCTTCATACCTGGCTGACATTTTTACCTCAGACCCCCGCTGTGCTGTGTTATTATGAACATCTCCGGAGGGAGCCGTACACTCGCCCCCTCACGTCCCCCCCCTTGGGGTAAGACGGCCATATGTCTGAATGAATGAATGAATGAACAGGACTGAGCTCCAGCTCAGTGGAGGAGACAATAACCGCTCCGACAACACAGAGCAATGCCGTTAATATTCCAAGCGGCTCGTATAATTAGATAGATAGTGTAAATGTAGGATTCCTGCACCTGTTTGCCAAGCCAGAAAACGCTATTTATAGACACGTTGTGTTTTGCAAGCGAAGGCGGTAAGATAGGCAGATCCTCAACCTCCGGCAAGAGAGAGAGAGAGAGAGAGAGAGAGAGAGAGAGGGAAAAGGTGGGGGTAGAAGTGTTCTCACATTCACACCTGCACTCTTTCATCTTCTTACTTTATTTCGTCACTCTCTCTCTCTCTCTCTCTCTCTCTCTCTCTCTCTCTCTCTCTCTCTCTCTCTCTCTCTCTCTCTCGCACCGTACCAACAGTCTCCTATAGCTACAGACACCTTCAGGGATGCACGCAACACCACGCTAGATACATTTGTTGCACAAGACCAAAAACCTGAGGACAGCGGAGGGAATAGAGGCGAGATGGCTGGCTGCAAAACATGAACCGAGTTTGCGGCGTGTTTCATTGTGAAAAGGAAGTAGAAAATACAGAAAGAGAGAAAATAAAAAGCCTTTGCAAGTGAAGGACATCCTCCACTTTGGCAAAATAAAAAGAAGGGAGAGAAAAAACTGAGTCACGACCCACTCACTGTTTGACAGAGGCTCTTCTTACTAACCAAGGACTTTTATGCCCTAACCAGGGCTGGATGCTGATAGTATCTATCTGCTCTGAGTGACTGTATGTTCTTTCCCTCTCTCTCTCTCTCTCTCTCTCTCTCTCTCTCTCTCTCTCTCTCTGTCCATCGGCTCCTGATGACCTTCCTTACTTTGATGTCAGAAAAAGCAAGAGCAAGCACCCCCCAGCCGGAGAAAAGGGGACATCTGTAAATATGGTGAGACATTTCCCCTCCCCGCCCCGTCCATCTTCTCGTTCTCGTTTTTTCTGCTCTAACTCTCTCCGAACGACCGGTCGGGTTAACGTGTTAAATGTCAACGTGTTCTGCCCGTGTGTTTGCGACAGCAGGGCACGCTCCGACATCCCAAACTCAACTCCATGAGCAAATCGGACACCAGGCTGCACGAGATCAACCGCTTCCCTTGCAATGGAAACTGTAAGTTTGCATGTGATATACATCCCCCGAGCTGTTACTATTTCAGTCATTGTCTCTTCTGTATCTTTTTGTGTGTGTGTGTGTGTGTGTGTGTGTGCAGCTGTCAGTAAGAGCCGTCCGGCCAGCATGGACCTCCTGCTCCTGCACAGCCGGCGCTCCCAGACAGACCTGAGGCCCTCCCATGGGCGCCAGCTCCCCCAGATCCCCAACAGTCCCCAGGGCTCCGGCCAGGTGGGAGGAGGGGAAACGGGAGGAGATGGGGGAGGAGGAGGAGGAGGCGGAGGTGGAGGAGGTGGAGGAGGAGGAGGAGGCGGAGGAGGAGTAGTAGAGGCGAGAGACCACACCTACACCGAGGTGGGCATTCGGAACAACCCGACCCCCACCCACTGCCTGGACGACGGTCTGTACGAGACCGTAGGGATACGGGAGGGCGAGGTGCCCAAGGCGCCCTCCGCCCCGCCGACCACGTCGAACAACACCCCGGCGGCTATCAGAGCCACGCAGAGCCCCCCGGCTCAGCCCAACGGAGCCCGGAGTGGCAATGGCAACGTGAGTGCACAACACACGGATACACAAAACCAGGCTGCGCTCACACTGCAGGCAAAAGTGCTGCAAACCTGAGTGATTTGCCCATATGGGACCCAGGGTTTCCCCCAGTGTATTACAGGCCCAGCTGAGCGTCGTTTGTTTGTTAATTTTAAATAGATTTTTTTTGGGACTTCGAGAATCTGACGATTCAGACAGTTTTTAGACAAATTTTAAGCAAAATTCTTCACCATGCTTAACAGGTTTTCTGAGGGAAATGCAGCTATGCATATCTGAACAGGACAAATCCAGTGTTTTCAAATCAGATCCACTTTTTCATATGTTTTTCACAATGACCTCGGTTTGGATGGCGCATTTTAACTGACTTTTATGCCAGTCAAACTAAGGTGCCGGAGGAGACAGGATATGGTAAGGTAGACATAAACAAATGGATTTTTTTCTCAATCTCTCTCTCCCCTTTGTCATTCAGTCATGATTTTGTCGGCTTAGGTTGCACAGAAACGATGCACCCACGTCACTACTTCAGGGCTGCAGACTGTTCACAGTGGAGTCTGATGAGGTCGCAACCGTCACGTGTATCTCAGCGAATACAAGAAAAGCCAACTGTGCATTAAGACCTACATTGTCTTGGTGGAAACACAGAGTGATCCACGTGAATCAGAGAGGAAACGTTCCATAAGGGAGACCTAGAATGGACATATTAGCAGGAACATTTTAGGCCTGTGAACACTGGTGTGTCACAAATAACAAGTTCTACATTTGTGCAGGCGATTAGTGCAACAGCTGTAACCGTTATTTGGCTGTAGATGGCATCCATTATCAGCCTGTGCCCGGCACGTGGGCCCGAAGAGAGCCGGAGCTGCAGCTGTGCCGTTTCGCTGGCTGGACTTGGACTTGTTTATGGCGCTCCGCATCACATTCAGTGCTTTGGGGAATTGTGACAACAATTTTTTCACCCTCTCCCTCCCCCCTCTCTCCTCTCTGCCCCCCCCCCCCTCCATTTTTTCCCTCCATAGGGAGGCAGAGGGAACGGCAGAGGAAATGGCACCATCAATGGGCCCCTGGCAGCGAGGGGCAACTGTGTGAGCGCGGTCAACAGGTCTCCCCTCTCCTCTGTGAACTCGCTGGCCATCCAAGATCCCACTGCATCCGAGTACGCCTCCATACGGAAATTCAGAAAGGTTCGATACGCATATCGTAGTTATCTGAGCTGTTTGATCTCATCTATGTGGTTGCCTGAGGTACAAGATGTGAGTAGAAAGAACTGAAGCAACTCATAGATTCCTCAAATTTGATCTATGGTTGTAATGATAGCATTTGTGTCTATATACTCACATATGACTTGAATGTACACATAACCACAGTTTATTTACCATCATTCAAAAGCACTGATATGTACGATGAGTATTAGGGCGACATTGACAAAAAAAATCATAAATTACGAGAATAAAGTCATAATATTATAAGAATAAAGTTGGAAATTCAGAGAATAAAGTAGTAATATCATGAGAATGAAATCATAGATTATGAGATTAAAGTCATAATATTCTGAGAAAGAATGTCATAATATGAGAATAAAGTCGTATCTAAGATGGAAGTAGGTCGAGACGATACAAGGTGAGCAGGTGAGGTTGATGTAGCCCACACTATAAACGTTTCTAAACGACCTACTTCCGACTTTATTCTTTATTTTTCTCATAACATTATGACTTTAATCTGCGACTTTATTCTCGTAATTTATGACTTTATTCTCATAATTTGCGACTTTATTCTCGAAATTTGTGATTTTTTTCCCCCTCATGTGGCCCTAATACTCCCTTTCAGATAATGCATCTTAACCTCTATAACAATGCGAAAACGCAGGCTTTGTGCTTTGCTCTTCGACTGGGAGTGTTGTGTGCACTGTTTTCACTGGTGACTCAATACATCAAGGTTGACAAGGCAAACAGGAAGGAGAACAACGGAGCCGACAGCCAGTCGGACAGCCAGTCGAGTGTGAGTGATTCACCCTCTGCGGCTCCGCCTCCGCTACATCGCAGCCAGGAGTTTCCGCGCAAGCCGCTGGAGCCGTTTCACCTGCACTCCTTCCCCAAGGTACGCGAATCATTGGATCAATGCTCTTCATATCAGCCTGCCTCATGCAAGCAGCAGAGTATTACCCAAGTGGCCGTCTTGGCCAAAGTGCGAGTCTGTTGGCTCTCCACCAGGGGGCACTGTCCACAAATAAACAGCACTTTAAAAAAAAGGGAAAAAAAATCATCTCGGGCAGATCGTGTTTCAGCTCTGGGGCGGATTTTGCTGCACATTTATTCCTCTGTGACTGTCTGAACGCTCTGAGACTGTACTTGAGTTATATGTGCCAGCTGGACTGTGCTCAAAACCCGTTTGGGAGTTTAGGTCAGGAGAGGAAATCAGAGGGACAATGATCGGGTGATATCTGGCATTTGGTAGCTGGCACGCATTTTTCATGAATATGTGTGTGTGTGCGTCTGGGGAAAAAACATCAATCTGGTGACTTTTTTTCCCCTTTGTGTCAGGGCTTTAAGAGGACTGATAACAGCATTTTAAAACTCTTTTGTTTTAGCTGTCGATGTCAGTCAAGTTGTTTATTTGCACTTTTAATCTGTACTTACCAAAATCCTTGATAGTGTGTGATTGTGTGTGTGTGTGTGTGTGTGTGTGTGAGAGTGTTTGTGTGTGTGTTCCCTTTGCCCCTATGTGTTGTGCAGCAGCACAGCATTAGAGCGGCCAGGGTAAAGAGAGGAAGGATGGATTATGTAAGAGATTGGCCCGCTGCCAAGCTATGCCTGTGTGTGTGTGTGTGTGTGTGTGCGAGTTTGTGTGTGTGTGTGTTTGCGTGCGTGTGTGTGTGTGTGTGTGTGTGTGTTCTTGTTGGAGCTATCAGCAAGTCTATCCAGAAAGGGCTAACAGCGTGGCCTGTGTGTGTGTGTGAGAGTGTGTGTGTGTGTGTGAGTGTGTGTGTGTGTGTGTGTGTGTGTGTGTGTGTGCGTGTTGAATCTATCAGCAAGTCTATCTAGAAAGGGCTAACAGGTAGCCAGCAGCCAGAGTGGGGATAAATAATGTCCACATATTGAAGCCATTTAGTCTGCCCCAGCTTCTATTACTCACTCTCACTGCACAGGAGGAGCATATAAAAACTTAATCATCCTCGGCCGTGTGCGCACACACATACACCACTACCTTCATTTCTAATTGGTTTCTGATTGGTTTGGATCACTAGCAGTAATGAAAAATTAACAAGGACAGTTGCTTGTTTGGTTGTTGTTTTATTACCACATCCAAGTTTTGTTTCTAGTTTTCTTTAGTTTTACAGACAAGGGTCACATGTACCTATAAGTGTAAATAAGAATTGCATATATTTTCACTTCTGGCATTTTCACCGTCTTATTGAACCTTTATTTTTCTTCATCAAAATGAGTTAAGTTTGGTTGAAAACTTGTCACAGTGCAGAGAGTAGCTAATTAACTTGTGCTGAAACGTTGACATGTGCATTTCTTGACATGAGGTTGTTTTAGCATTGCAGCAAGTCATCCAGTAATTGGCCATTTTTAAGCCTATTTCCAAAGATAGACCAGGATGTAAATTGTGCTATTTGTCTTATTTTTTTGTTTGTATCTTGACATTAAGGCAGTAGAAAGACAAAGACAGAAAAAATGTGTTTAGTTAGTGGTTATTGTAGGAGTATAGACATTAGCTTTAACCTTGTTTTGGTCAAACTTCTGGCCAAATGTAATGACAGAAGTCCACAGTGACAGTGTCGTTCATACTGCTGACCTTCAAAACAAACTCTCCCTCTCGATGACAAAGTTGTCATTATTTGCTTGTTGACCAATCAAAGCAAACGAAAACTTCCGCAACTCACAAGACAAATATGAACAGCACAGGGAGGGAGAAAAGAAAGAGAAAAAAAGAGAGAGAGAAAAGAAAAGGAAAAAGTGCAATCCTCGCCTGAGCACCTCCACTGATTCTGTTTCCCAGGAGGCCGTGTTCATGGGCAATGGCGAGCAGTACATCTGGAAGCCTCCGGAGGAAGATGACATCATCACCTTGCACCCACCTCCCCTGCGAGGAGAAAATGGACAGGGGCACCCATCTCCCCCGACTGCAAAGGAGGTAGTATGCTATAATAGTGTGTGTATATGTGTGTGCGTGGGTGTGGAAGTCATTTGGGAGGAGGAGCCTCTCCACGGGGGGACTGGAAGGAGTTAAAGGCTCATGGAGAGAGACAGACAGGTCTCTAATTTGTGACCGGCGTGTTTACCAATGGGGGCGCCCGTCTGATTGGGTGCGCCGTCATAACAGCGTTGCCCTGTGACCCGGACTGTCATAGGAGGTTTCTGCTTCCAGCCAGAGGTTACATTACATGGTTTCAGCAGCGCCCCCCCCACTCCCCCCCAACCCCCCCACCCCCGCTTGACCCCTGACCCCAATCTCTCATTACCCCACTGGCTCATCTATCTGTCTCCAACTCACAACTCACCAGACGGATTTAAAGCATCGGCATCACCTGCTGCAGCATAATTATTGTGCCCTGCACTGTTCTCCCTCGACCAGCCTACGTAGCCAGAGAGAGAGAGAGAGAGAGAGAGAGAGAGACACTAGACTACAAGCTAACCTACAGTAACTCACAAGAGGGAGTACACACCTTTTTACAAATATCTTATTATATCTTTTCAGAGATGTGTTGAGCTATTTTGAGAGCACAGTAAATCTCTACTCTCTACTACAGCTTACTTTACATAAGCTGTACACTGACTACTTCAAGTCTTATTAATGCTTCATATCTATAGTGTTCTCTCATGAAAATATATGTTAAAATGTTTGCAAAAAATGTGAGGGGTCTACTCACTTTTGTGGATACTGTATATAAAAGTGTGTTTGTGTGAAAAATGTGTGAAACTTAAGGTCCTTATAAAGTAAAAAAAAGTCTTGATTATGATTTTATGAGGTATTCAATATTGTTGGAATTCAAGCTCCTTCCAGGTAGACTGCAAAAAAGTCTGGTGTATTTATGGTGAATAAGTGAGAGTCAGCATGTGACTTCTTTTGACCAAAGGTATATTTTTTATCAACTTTGCCTTTGGTTCATTTGTTCTTTCGAGTTTGTTCCTCCCCAGCTGATCTGAGGTCTGTTGTATGGTAGGAAGTCGAGGATGTCCAGCTTTAAATGGCGATGAGGCCTTAAAGTTTTTTAGAGGCTCTTTAATAAGTCTTGAAAAGTTGTTGAGATTAACTTAAGGATTCCTGCAGCTACCCTGTGTGTGTGTGTGTGTGTGTGTGTGTGTGTGTGTGTGTGTGTGTGTGTGTGTGTGTGTGTGTGGCTGAGAGTGTTTGGTAGGAAGAGGGGGGAAGGCTGCACTCACCAATCATGTCACACACCCCACACCACATGTGCTTCCACACGCAGAGACACCACCCCCACCTCTCCACTCTCAGTCGCCGCTTTTTCTCCACTCTCTGCTGAATTCAGTTCTTCATACTGACAAGCAGTTGGAGAACTTTTGTCATGCTCGGAGGAAGGCGGGGGTGGGGGTGTAGGGGGGTGTGTGTGTTGGGGGGGGGAGTGGGGTTTGGGGCCAGATAATATGAGCAGAAGGAGGTGTGTCCCTGAATAAGACCGCTGTCTATTATTAGTCTGTATTTTTCCTCAGCTTCTCTTTTTCAATATCGTGTTCCTCGGCTCAGTGAAGTCTGTTTCCTCGTCACTGGCTGTGAGGGCGAATTCGACTGCAGACGTGTAACGTCATGCAGCCGGTGATTAATAAGTCAGAAAATGAACGCTTTGTTCGCAGGATGTAATAGAGGATAAGCGTATAAGAGCCTCGGTCCCGACAAGTTTTAATCTGTTGGTAAATTTCTGGTCTAAGCCGGTGTTGAGCCAAAGTGTTTGGACACTGTATGTGGAGATTAAGGGGTTAAGTCTCTGCTGCTTGGCTCGTGAGTTAGACTCCTCCTCTGCAAATCAGACTGGTACACAGAGCAGCTGGCCTTGACTGCATTCAGCATTCATCTCGCAGCCTTCTTTTTCTTGCTCTCAAACTTTCTGCTCTGTTGTTTTTTTGTTTTTTTTCCTTTTCCAATCTTTTTCCTCTCCCTTAGATGCTGTGTTTTTCCATTTGAGAGTTAGCTGTTGCCCCAACTTGCCCATTAACTTTGTATCCTCTGGAGTTTGTCAGTTGCAGCCGTCAAAAGGTGTTGAGTTTCCACTCCCACCTAAATCTCCTCCTCTCTGCTGGCGCTCCCTCCTTCTGCTCCACTCCCTCCCTCGGCTTTTAGGAGGCGCTGCCCTCCACCAGCCAATCACGTTGCACGGAGCATGTCTCACCAGATGAACATCGACTGCGAGCAGACCGTTTGGAAACGTGTGCCATATTTGCTATTCATAAAGTTGATCACACACAGATGCATCAGTCATGCATACTGTTGTGTTTCCATGGATAATCAGTGTAAGCTGAAATTAAATGTGACTTCTCAAAGCTCTCGGCCTGCGCGCAGAGCTAAGGCAGTATCAGAGGAGACACAACAGAAGAGCAGCGCAGGCAGAGGGGAGGAGGTTACAATGCGGAGGCTTCCTCAACAGCTGCAGCCCAGTTTTGAAATCCCCATCATCTTGTGACTTCCTTCCTCTGCTGCACAGTGCTGCAGATTCTGTGTGCACAAATACACACACACACACACACACACACAGGCTTGCAAATACACATACGCTTGCACATTGTGTGCTCACACTTGTAGCATGCGCCAGGGTCTTTGTTTATCCAGAAAGGTCACCCGAGAGATTTGTGGGGCCGGGTTGTGCATGTTGCTTGAAGTCTATTAGAGACAGACCCGGGGAAAGAAAGAGATGGGGCCTCGTACTCAAAGTGAAAATAGTTTGCACTCAATTTACACTCACGGTGATTCGATAATACTCCCCTCTAAACAATATTTAAAGATGTCCCCGACGGTAAAAGCGAAGGGTGCGTAGACGCACAAAAAAACAAGTATCACCTTCTGCACTCAGGTTTCAGTTTACTGGGAGCGGAACAAAAACAAAGCTAATCTGTCGAGTGTACGTGAGAGAGAGAGAGAGAGAGAGGGTTTGCATAGCCAGTGTCTCTCATGGCCATTGGAGCAGTGCTGCCGGCCTGGGTGTGAACACAGAAGGTAAACATTACCATGTCCCACAATCCTCTGCTCTTATGCTTCCCTTGAGGAATTTTGACACAGAAATGCCAAAGGTCACAGCACCGGTTTGTCCGAATTCTCCACCTCAGGCCTCGCTCCTGCTCCTCGCTCACTAACACAAGATATCAAATCTAATGCGTCACGGTAAACATGCAGATGCCCTGTGCGTGTTTGCATTTAGCGGCAGATACGCGTACACGCAGAAGCAAATGAGATGTGAGCAAAGTCGATCAGCAAACATCAGTTAGCAGGGGATTTTTTTTCTCTCTCTCTCTCTCTCTCTCTCTTATATTGGCTCTTGTCCAGATCTTTCACACACCATAGGCTGCTGTTCAGTTGCCAGAGCAGTTGTGGTGAAACTTTAACAGGTCCATCCACTGCAAGGCTAACTCTCTCTCTGCCTAGACCTCAACAGGCTGATAACACAGTTTACTCTGTCTTATCCCGACCCGCCAAAGTAGGTCAGGTTACAGCACAGAGCGAGGTCTGTCAACACATGCGCAAACTACCGCGCGCACACCCACACCATCCACACTCGCACATTCATTTGCAGCCACCTAATTATCAGCATTACGTGTTTACTCTCCTGTTCACATACTGTACTTATGCATACATGCAGACGCGGATCACAGTCACTCTGCTGGGACCCGAGGCCAACTCAGAAACTTGACACATGCAGTGAGAAACATGTGACACGGGGACTGTTGATTTAAATCTCATCCCAGCACAACCATACTGTAGGCTACACTCAGAAAAAACAAAAATCCTCAGAATTACTTGAAAATGTTATGTCAAGTGGTTCCACACAGCTGAGTGAGTTCAGTGCAGTTGAGTGAACTTTAATTTTATTATGTATTTTAGCTGATTAGAGCCGATTATTCTAATTAGGTAATCCAGTTCATGCATATGCTCATATACTTTGATGCCATTCAGTCGATACTTAGAAATTGAGTATCTTAGAAGTCGTTTAACCGGGTTGAGTGGAAGCACTTGACATAACATTTTGAAGTTATTCTGAGGATTTATTTTTTCTGATTGTGTACAGGCATTTATGTCTGTCATATCACTAACAAAGGGAATGAGGCAAAAGTGCAAACACTGAAATATTTCCTGTGCTGTCCACTGTCATTAACTGTGCCTTTCTGTCGCTCTGTGTGTGATCCACAGATTGCAGACACCTACTCGATTGTGTGTAAAAGCCAGAAGAAGAAACCGATGGAAAACAACGGCTCAAAGACCCTGCCTCGCTCCTTTGGTGGAGACAGAAGGGGTCGAGGTCGAGGGGTCCAGGCCCAGGCACGTTCACAGGAGGAGCCCTGCTACGAGCCCGTAGGAGACCGGTCCTGGTCCACCTGCGCCATGGCCGAGCCCGACCCGGCGTACGCCACTATTGACACCCACCGGAAACGTGAGCAGGTGGGAACCAATAACAGCACGGTGGGGGGCAACGCCACTTTGAAGAGGAAAAAGCAGCTGCCGCAGCAGCAGGCGCCTCCGGCCGTGCCGCAGCAGGGCTCAGGACCCACCTCCCTGCCAGCTAGAGGCTTACCTGGCGGGGAAAACTTCTATGAGACCATCAGCGACGTGAAACAAGGGGCCAACAGCTCCAGCACCACCACCATCTTCACCTTCAACGACGGGATGGAGATGTACGTCACTGGCCTGTAGTTGGCCTGACAGGCGGAAAAGGGACCCTCCGGCACACCGGGCCAACAGGTTGCTGTACATAGATATGAGACCCTCTATAGACAAAACAACGTGAGGATCCATTTTTGTGATGACATCAGGTACAAACAGGGTCTTAATCCAGGTTCAGACTTCCTTTGATTGGTCTGTACTTTCAGAACCAGCCTAAGCCTAGTCCAGCCCAAATATGGACCAAATATGTTTTAAGAAAAAAGAGAGAGAGAGATAAGAACGCTGGAATATACATCTTCAACCTACTGTGTCACTGACCATAATCACCTGTTTGTGCATCATTTTCCATAATATCTTTATTTTTATATGAACACTGTACTCTTTAAAGAGTATGTGATTCTCACAACCTTTACTATATATATAATATATATATAAAATAAATGTGCATGCATTGTGCAAAAACACACCTGAAAATAAACTGTAGTAGTAGCAAGGAAAGGCACACTGTTAGCTGCTGACACCCATAAACACACATACGCACAGGCACACACACACACACACACAGGCTTCTTCTTGGGGGGACTTATGTAATGTAAGCAGATGGATGTCACAGAGATTTGCAGTGCTTAGTGCTCCCTAAGCAAACATCTCAAACAGGTTCTCTGTGCGCACTGGCCGGTTGCTTGGCAGACAGCATTGTGGCTCTTTGTTCAAAAATAGGCAGAGAATTGGTGGGCCTGTTCAAACAGAGATGTAATTGAATTTATAGGCCCAATTGGAGGAGAGCAGCCCACATGGTAACTACAAAAAAAAGTGTGTATTGATCAGTAATGTAGCCTTGACAAAAGAATAAAAAAACGTGAGATAAGTCAACAGTCCATGCTGAGATAGGACAGGTCAGTGGTACCATGACCCCAACCCACATCCATCCACCCGCCCAGCGACCCACACACACACCCACGCAACTCTATAAATGTAAAGTCGTTCAAGGTGGAGAGCGGTCAAGTCATCAGGACACCGAGTGGAGTGTGCGAGAATTTCCCCGCAGTGATATGGGTGGCAGATTTCACAATGTGAATCCCTTACTGTATTGCTATAAATAAGTACGATAAATCAGAGAAGACTATCAACAAAAACAAGGAGGTGGAAGGATATCCAGTGTAATACAGGATGGTTCATCCTGTGCAGTTAATATGTCGTGCCCTCCGGGTGCTGTAAACATCTCATTTTATGATCACTGTAATTTTGCACTGGGCAGCTGCAGGACTGCTCGGCTTAATTGAGCATTAACATGCTGTGAGGAGCGTCTCTGAGCACGGCTAGGATTCGCTGTCAGGTCTCAAGACAACGCCGGAGCCAAGTCAAAGCCCCGTAGCTCACCAGACTTAACTCCGGTGGTTGAAATAGCAACAGAGGGCTCGGACTCCAAGGAAAATAAAGTCCTGGGCATAGAAATTACCGGCGAGTGTCCTTTGGAACGTTGCCCCTCATGCTTTTCCCCACCCTTGTCTCCAGTCTCTGCACCAAGCTCTCTTCCATGATAAACAATGTTGTTCCCATGTAGCTTTGGGGAGCATTACAAAATAAAGAAGGGAGGTACAAGACAAAACAGTCGAGGCTTCATTAATAGGCACAGACATGAAGAGGTGTAGGGGGATACAAACTGCTCACTGGATGAGAAAAACCAGGCCATGTTAGAGTGATAGAGATAATTATGCAAAGAGATGATTTTAGAAAGATTATTAACAGAAATTTATAAATGCTACTATCAGAAAGTATGTAAAAACAAATGCACTCTGTATTTTAATGCACTGTTTATTTTTTCTTAAATACTGACAGTACCATTGGTTGAATAGCTCATGCCACTGCCATGAAAACAATATGTTTATGTTGTCGGTGCAATTTTTTCCTGCTTGATCAAAAATGTGCATGCGTTGATATATGGAGATGAAAACAAATATTGTGGTTTTTAATTGATCTCTTGTTGTTTTCTTTTTTCTGTTGTACTTTTGTTTCCATGTGATACAAAGCAGCTTTCAGTTTTTTCCAAAGTAACAACATGGAGGAGTATAAGGAGGGGCAAGAAATGACAATTCAAGGCAGAGTGTTGTTTATCATCTGCTCTAGGGGGAGGGAGAGGGACAGAGGTGACGGGTAGAGGAGGAACAGCTAGTATAAAGCTGGATGAGGATCACTGCAAATGCACACAAACCCAAAGGACCCTCCTCCTCCGGATTTTGCGCGCACACACACACACACACAGACACACACTGGCACTGCAACATTGAGCCACGTGCATTTAGGGGATGAGGCACACTTTGCTTCCACTTGGTCAGCCCTCGCATTTACTCCCTCCCTGAGCTGTGCTCATCCTCTAATAACCGACACAGACCTCTCTTTTCTCTGCCTCCACCTCTTTTTCTCGCTGTGCAGGGGAGGGGCCTTTGATGTCCAGTTCTGAAGGACTCAGGGAGTGATATGAGGGCTGGGGGGTGGGAGGGGGTGACGGGTCAGGCCAACCCCAGTCTGATATCAACAATGCACCAACGGCTCATCTACTGCCTGATATGAGAAATGGTCAACAGCTGAGACGCTTAAAAAGCCGTGGCGAGGCTTCGCTTAGACAATGCTGGCTGGAAATCGCTATCACACTCAATCCTTCTTCTCTGGCTGTCACTTTATGTGTCACATTTTCTTTATCCTGAGAGAAAAGCACTGATCTGATATATTTTGCCGAACACTGTTATACACTGATGGAGACAGATGTTCATTGCACAAACAAAACAGTATGATGATGTAAATGTGTAAAATACTCTGTTGCTGTTCTGATGTTGTTCCAATGTAACATACAGTATACAGTATATTTGTTGAAAAAAAGATGGTTATCACAGACACATTGTACTTTGTGGATGCAAAATGTTTCATGCTTTCCATGCAGATACAGATGCTGTTTGTTAATTGTCTTCAGATATAATTATGGGCCAATACTGCTGTGACAGCTGTAGCCAATGTTGTATGTTCTTTAAAGCACAGGGTTTAGTTTAAAAAAAAATAAAAATGAATAGAACAAAATATAGTGTGACAGTGCAGATATGCAAAAGATTGTAATGTTTTATATTAATCTTCATAAAATATTAAAGTGAGTTTTTACTTTTCTAATAAAGTGGCACATAATAAAATGGTCTCATTTTCTCAGTCTTATTGCTTTTGCACAATCAAGTAAACCAAGTAACTAAAGTCAGCCATCACAACTCCATAACAGCCTCAACAGTCGCAACTGCAGCCTGTGATAAAACAAATGTGTAAAATTAAGCAATAAACCAGAGATGGTGTAAGTGCAGCGTTCTGAATCCAAGACTCGGATAGATAAAGACACATTTGAGTGCCTCTGACAGCTGACAAAAAAAAAGGAAACAAATGGCAGTATATCTCCCAGTGATAGCAGCTGTTTGATAGTGTTTATGATCTATCTGCACATTGGTCCTGTCATGTTACAGATAAAGAAAACTGCTGAAAAAAGGACCGCTTAATATAGACGTTCTGATCTTTGAGACGGCCGAAAGCGAACTTTGCCTTATAAACAATGCAGGATTATACTCCTGGTTATAAATAAGGTGGGTTCTATGGGACGAATTAATCCAACTAAAGAGCAAAATCGACAGAGATAATAGGCTGAGAGACAGACAGACAGACAGACAGACAGACAGACAGACAGACAGACAGACAGATATATGGATAGATAACATAAGAAAATTCAAAAATAGAGAACACAAAATGAGATAAAAACTGCATTAAAAACATCTCAGAGAAGTTTCAGCATCCCTGATATGAAATGTGATGAAAAAATATTCTGACAAAATATAATTATTACAATTAATAAGAATCAGCATTTTGTACTTAGACCTAGGGCAGAGGAGTTGTAATTTGATGGCACACTAAGATCACCATATCAGACACCAGCATAGCAGTAAACACGGTGAGACGTCATGGTGTGCCTGGGCATGACCTAATACAGTAGTGGCGACTTAGTGTAGAAAAATGGAGAATTTCTGAAGCAAATAGGGGTAATAACGGTGTAGTTTCCTAATATACGACGTTCTGGAGATTGCACAGAGACCTCTTCTGCACGTGGAGTGTGTGCAAATGCGGTAATTGACCATTTAATTCGCAAGAAGGACAAAAACAGAAAAACAAAAACAAATGCGCAGTTTGTCGCTGAGGCCTGCAGACTCTGCCTCCTAGCTTGCTTGTCTAGCAGACCGGCTCCCTTCCTTCCACAGACACCGGCCGGTAAACTGTGGGACACGCCCCCTCCTCCCTCCTCCACCCACACTGCGCGGATTCGAAAAAAAAGTGATTGACGTGGTCAAAGCAGCCAATCAGAACACTCCTCGCTGTGGAAGCGTGCCAGGGTATAATGTTTATGTACGGAATGAACCAATGGGAGACAAGCTGAGGGGGCGTGGAATTCTTTTGGAGGAAAGAGGCAAAACAATCTTTTATCCTCCTGACCGGGCGGCTTTTTGGATATCCTGGGGTAGTGGTAGTGGTGGTGGTGGTGGTGGAAAACTTTACATGTAGAGTAGAATAGAAAAAAGGAGATAAGAACCGACTCAACTATCAACTCTCGACAATCCTGATTAAATGTATCCAACTCCAGCAATTTGCACTAAAATCTATAGAAAGCTGGTTTTCTTTCTTTAGTCTCCGCTCCGCTAGCCCTGTCTTTGGATGAACATGGAGTCCAGGTATATTCTGGAAAAGTCGTCGGTCGGGACGAGGCTCGGCGGTGCGGATTTTAACTGCCGGGCAGCAGGCCGCTCCGTTCTCCGCGACGCCCGGGTCCCCACGGCCAACGAGAGAGGCGGCCCCGGCGCACCGGCGGCGTACAGCAACGGGCACGTCTTCTACAAACTCGTAACGGACGGGGGCTCCGCGACGGAGGTTAAAGGCGAGAGGACCTCTACTAAAGGGAACGGCCTCTATCCGGGTGGTCGGGTGGCACTGCACGACGTGGAAAAAGTAAGTACCTTAGTACCCCCCCCCCCCCCACCCCCGCACTCCCCTCACGCCGGTAACGTCAACTGTACATTACCACGTAAAACCGACGTACGCAATAACCGTAGACGTGACGCGACGCTGAATTACAGTTAGTTTTGACAGCTCTCGTGCGGCCGTTATTGCATTCTAACAGCTGGTTTATGAGTGCGTGCTGTTCACACTCGCCTCTACGCACTTATTTTTTTTATTTTTTGGGTTTAAGTGTTACGCATATTTCATCGCGCACTGTCAAGCGAGTGCTCCCAAGTAATTACGTAGCACCCCAAAAAGCAGGGAAGATTTAAATGGCGGCCCATTTTGTGTGCAAAGTTAAGGAAAAAAGGGGGGCAGGGACTTCTCAACCACTAGCTGTGTCCCCCTCCACCCACACCCTCCCCCATAACTTCAGGGTGGAGCTACATGGCCGAGGTCTTCCTGGCTGCACAGCTAGACCCGGCTTTTTACATGCTTCAGACGTGGTCGTAGAAGATATAACGAATGTAATTTTTCCTCCAAAAGTGCGTACGCCGATTTTGCATGCTTTCCCTTGCACCTTCAATCCTTCATGTCTCATTTGCGCTCCTGATGAATTTCAATCGCCACATCTACTCTTTCCAGTGGTAATAGTTTATTTCGGTGGCACGTAGATCAGTGTTTTAGGGCCCAGATTTAATTACACTAAAGCATACGAGGACCAACTGTACCTCCTGAACATTTTAAACCATAAATATCTGATTAACAGCTTAATAACAGCTGTGATGACTAATCTATAATGTATCTACAAAATACTGACCAAAAGAATCAACGGCTGTTTCAACAGTTGATTTATTGATTATAGGAGATAGGTATGTATGTCAGAAATCACCCTAAACTCTAAATGTGATATCTCAGGTTTTCCTTGAAGAGTGGGACAAATGTCTGCACCATAACGTGTGAAAGCATTGTAACTTTTTAAAATCATACAACAGTATTTTAGAGAAATCTGTGACATAATCTTTTCTGATTTCTTAAGTCCTCTATGAGAGCTGTGTGAAATCCACAAATCTAACATTTTATTGACCACACATTTCGATTAGTCAATTGAAAAATGATTAAACAACTACAAAAATAATTGTTTGCTGCTGCCATGATAGAAATGCATGTTTATTTAGAAGAGCTGGCTTCTTACAAAATGTAAACTACAAAGGCATGTCAAATCAAATTCTTATGTCTGATCATAATAGTCAGTATGATTCAGGTACATTTAATGAACTAGGGGCTTTCTGTGTGGGGTGTGAACCTAATACCTGTCCAGGGTAAACCTGACCATGGCTACACAAACACAAACCCACAATTCACTCTCGTGCTCATTCAGTTGCCAATCAACCTTAACATGCACATTTTTGGACTGTGGGAGAAACCCAAAAGACACACACGCAAACACACACAACTACACAAAGTGCCCGGGATCGTGACTCAGACCTTGCTTTACAAACCTTTGCAAATCTCGCTTTGCGGCGGCAACACTGACCGAGTTGCCATTTTCATAAATGCATGTTGCTTTCTCACTTTCAGTTGGGATGTAAACGTTTGGCGTACTGCATGAATAATTAAACGAGTCAGTCAATAGAAATAGATATTAGCCTGCACACATCTCAATCAAACCCCCTCCCAGCAGTGAGCCTGTGGGGTTGATGAATCTGTCAGGAAAATGGCTGTCTCTTGACTGAATGTGTCAGGCCCACGTATTGATTGACTCTAATATATTCTGGCCTTTGCTATTGTCTAGACTGGCTCCCGGGACCAAAAAGACACCGGTTCCACTGGGATCCTGAAGAGGGCCAGTCCCACACACTGCCCAGGCGTCAACAGCTCCGTGCACTTGGACTTCAGGAACCCAGGGAAACAGGCAGAGCTGGCCAACAGCTTCAGGGCAGCCCAAGGGCGGCACGCACCAGCGACAGAGAGACAACCCCTACCCTCCTCCCACATCCCCGTCCCCAGAAACAGGTAAAGAGAGGCTGATGACATCTCACTCGCTTCACACTAGTTTTCCCAGCAGCTACGAGGACTTACAGACATGGTTTTGGAGACCGTAGTAAATCATCACACCTACTTTTTCTGCGCTCATGTTTGCTCTTCTGTGTTGTCTAGGCGCTATTTTAGCGTGGTGATAAAAATAATCAACACCTTTCACATACCCAAAAACCGATACCTTGGTTGTTGCTTAAGAGTCTTGACTAGAAGTGGAATTCACCCTCTGGCTACAACTGAGCAGCGGTTTGGGCATGAATGCTGTGGGGGCGTCCTGGTCAACTGACCACATGTTTGGTGTTCCATCCAGAATAGTTTCGAAATGCTCTCGAAGAGAAGCAGAGCTGGAGATGAGGGCCTTGATTGCCCAATCGCTGGCAGAGAAAGACAAAGAATAAGATAGAAGCAGGACGTCGAACTTTAAGCGTGTTTTCAGAAGGGTTTTCTGATCAGCTCGCGCTCTCTTGAAAGGCACGTGGATGCGTCAGCGTGATGCGAGGCAGCCAGGAAGGTGTGCTCCGCTGTGTGCGAGTGGAGCTTTGTTTTGATGTCGCACGCACAGCTCGCTGCGTCTCTTGCTACTGTTGTTTCGCCACATTTCCAGACAGACAAAATGCACATCCGTGTGACATTCTTTTTGCAGACCCGAAGGCAAATTGTGGACATGCGTAGAGAGACACACACAGGAAGCAGAAAATACATACAGGGGCGAGCCTCCTGCACTGATAAGTGATTATGTAACAGTGAAGAGGACTGGGAGAGGCTGTAGGCGGTGCCTAAGCCCTCTCTCCTCCACTTTACGCAGCCATTGGTTACTGTCTCTGTCTGTCAGACTGCTCTTTACACATTAACAAAATCCCCACCAGAAGAATAGTACAGTCTCAATACTGAGCAGCTCCTCCTTAAAGCATGTAGAAACATGATTATTTTTTCATAACTCTGGTCAAGAATATAAAAAAAAAATCCTAATAATATATATGTATAACACATTTAACTGTCATTAAATATAATCTATCAACAACATATGTTTAAGTTGCAGCAAATGGTCTCAATTGTGTGTGTAGTGTGTGTAGAGTATTAAACCACGTCTTCCTCCCTTTGCCTTCATCACCCCGTGAACTTCACGTGCCACTGGTCATGTATGGTGGAGAGGGAGTGACTCTGGGGAACACGCAAGACTGAACATGCTTTTAAAGTGATGTTGCGCCTGCTACGTCACGAGTGTGGGTTTGTGTGTGTGTGTGTACCCATGACCGACATGTTCTCGCCTCTCCATCCGTTTTTTTTGTTTTTGCCAGATTTTGAGCACAGCACATTGACAGCTAGCTCAGCATGCTGCTACCACAATAACAAACTCTGAGTTGACACTACACAGCCACTGCGAGAGGTTGCATAACGTTATATAACTGTGTGGTCATGTTAGCCAGGCCTCTTTGTTGTTCCATTGACCTTTCAGATTAACTCCCGTGTCTTATCCCTGCTCAAATTGCCTTTTGTTTTGCGTCTGGTGATGAGAGGCCCGCCACTCCTCTCTCGCGCACATCAAAACAGCCGTCTCCTTTGAGTTCAAAAGATATTACCATACGCTCTGGAGACACTTAAGCATCACCTGATTGTTTTAAATCAGTCGATGTTGGCCTGTAATTGATGTATATGCGATGTAAATACAAACAGTTTATATGGCCATTTTCGCACCCTTCCATATAGGGAAAATTCCCCCCTCATGTGCATGTTCCTAATCTCAGTCCTAATCAACATGTTTGTTTGTTTTTTTAATCTGAACGTCCATCCATCATCTTTGTACGCTAATGGTGTTGCAGCGATCTTCTAGTGTCTAGAGCCTCTCACATCTTGTGGCAGTGTAGTGTCCGTTTGACCCAAAACTGTATGTTCTTGGACTGTAGGAGGAAACTGGACAAAATCCACACACACACACACACACACACACACACACACACACACACACACACACACACACACACACACACACACACACACATACACAGGGCAAACATGCAAACTCCACAGAGTTTCAGACCGGGTTCCTTCTTGCTGTGAGGTGACAGCTCTAACCACTCACCCACCATGAGGCCAATTTTCCAAAACACGAAGCATAAAAAAATTTCACACTCCCAGTGACAGTTTTAGTGCTCGTATGGACAATAAAGTTTATTGTCAAACTGTCAAACGTCCCGCCTCCATTACATATCTCAGTGGCGTGCTTGATGATTGATAACATTTCAGCGATTGCCTCAAAGGTTGTGCATCGCTTCAGCTCTAATTCACTCAAATTGGTGACCTGATATTTTCATTAGGCTCATTACAGCTCTGTTTGCCATCCAGATGATTATATAGTTACATGCTTTTACCTCCACTCACGTTAGCACTTGAGGTTAATTTCCTCGGTGTGACGCTGCCGTGTGGGACAGATTGTGCGTTCGCTGCACTCTGCGTCTGGCTTCGGCTAATGTCAACAAACCCATTTATTTCATTTGCCGTCCTCTATCTTAGGTAATACTGCCATTGTGTTGTAAGATTAAGTTTGCGTCAATGGACTGTAGCCACTGTGCTAAACTGTCCCCTGCGTCTGTGTACTTAACATCAACCACCGGATCAGTCATGTTTTTTTTTTCCACATACAACGTAACACTTTCACACCTCAGTGTGCAAGGGCTGCGTAGTAGGGGCAAGTCTGGGCAAAGATCCTGTTGGAGAGAAGAGGAACACAGACTCCCTTCGTCCCACATATTCGCCGTGAATGCATTCAAACCTGTGTTGTACATTAAAACACTCCTACAGTGGTGTCCCAATGTCTGTGTGTGTGTTCCATTGTTTTATCTGTGATTAAGTCGCTCCCACCCTATAGTAGAGCTCTCTCTTCGGCCTGTCAATACTCATTAGCGTTGGATCCGCTGGGCTGATAGAGGAGCACATGACCAGTTTGTGGAGCGAACAAGAAAAAGAGGTCTGACGATACAAACCAAGGTGGGGTGGGCTCTTTGTTTTGATGTGAAAGGCTTTTCGGTCTTATCTGTCCTTGATCAGTTACATTGTCACCTCACCAGGGTTAACATGAATGGAAAACACCAGGCCTGCATAAACAAGTTGCACTCCCAGTGCAGAGCAACTAAGATTAAAATGCAGCGAGGGGAGGCAGTGTGTCCAAGGGAAAAGGACTGTTTTTTTTCCTTACTGCCCAGTGTTTCACCCTGTCTGTAAAAAGTCACAGGTTGACAGGCAGAGCCCACCATCTCTCCAACCCCCCCTCTGACCACCACGCCACCAGTACTCCTCTCCCAGAGGAGACGTTACGGCCAGCTGTTGAAGGTCAGAGTCAGAGGAACAGCTACCCACCCCCCACGCTAGTCTGGGTCGTCTAACCCACATCCAGGCTGCTGACTTGGCATCCCGAGTGGAGCAGCCTGCTTCATGTCAGGTGGTTGTTTTCTCTTATATTTCCAAATAAACCGTATTCTCCCACACTGTGTGATTAGTGCGTATGAGTCTCAAACATATCGAATTCCATCTGGATCCTCTGCCGACTGCTAGAGAATTTGTTTTTCTTTCTTGTTTTTTTCCTCCTGCCCCGACCGCAAGAGGTTAAAGCTTTGCACTGACACGGGCTAAGGGTGAAAGGTCACCTTGGAGGGGGAGGGGTCAGATCAGGACGTGAGCGGACATCTGGCACGTCAATTTATAAATTACAGATCGTGGCAGACGGGTTATTATCGAACGGCACAGCTTTGCTGTTTCTGGCCTCACAGGTTCACGGGGAATTGAAGCACAGATAAAGAAGACACAAACGTTTCGATGCTATCTGGGTTTTTAGGGTGCAGCTCTGCGGCTAGCTCTGAATTAGTCGTTCTTTAACTGGGCCTCTGCAACACTCTTTGGATAATAATTGAAATATGTGCTCTTTGTGCGTGCACGTCTGTGTGCACGGCCCTCTAATGAGACATTAATCATCTGCCGTTACGCGGTGAGGAAGGGAGGCTAAATCAATTTCAGAAGCAAAGAGAGTAGGAGGCACGGAGGAATGTCTCCTGCAGACTATCTGCCCTGGTGCTGAAGTTATGCTGTATTAGCCTGAAATTGCTCCAAAACATCAATTATTAGTTCTATTAGAAATATTTTCCTTGTTCAGTAGTGTACATGTCAGTCATGTACTGTTACTCCAATCCCCCAACACTTATCAGGGAGGAAGGAAACTGGTTGCGCAGCTCTGGCACCGCTGCAGTAAAATGCTTTATTGCTTGCTCACCCACACTAATAGACTGTTACATAAGGCCTCCTCTCCTGCCTCAGTAGCAGTCAGAGATGTCACAGTCCACTGTCTCTCTTCTGTCTTCAGTCCATCTCCCTGACCTCCTTATACTGCCCCGTGACCACCTTCCACAACCCCTTGATGTCTTGCTCTCTTGGCCTTGGCCTTCCCAGTGAATCATTGAAAACGCATGGGAATGACACAGTCGCTCAGGGAATGGTGTTGTCGCCTCAAAGCTGGAAGGTCCCCTGTTGGAATCCTGGTTAATCCTTTATGTGTAGTATAGCATGTTTTCGACGGATGGATGGATGGGAAACAGACAAAAATGATAGAAAACATTAAATGGAAAAACTTACAAGTAACCGAGGTGATGCTGAAGGTTTGCGTGTACGTAATTGTCATATTATTGTCAATAGTCACAGCCTTAGGCTATGCATCTTACGTATCTTTTTATCCAGACCTCTAGAGCAGGGAGAGCAATCATGACAACAGTCTGGGTAATTCTGTATAAAATGACACATCTCCAGGGGATGTATTAGTATATGGCGTGACAACTTGTTCTGGAGAAGTCCTGGAAAATGATTGCAAGAAAGAAGTGGGAAGCCTGTTTGGATCATAAATGTGCCAAGAAGGTTCATTTAAATCTAGCATTACTTTGCTGCTAAGGTTTATGAAGCAGTCTCAGTAGTGACCAGCTCAAACAGCTATGCCTTTTTTGGCCTACACATTGTTGCCATAGTAAATACCATAATCCAAAACTGCCCCAGGGTTAGAGTTTTTTTTTCCACCCTCTTATTATTTTTTCTGCTTTGTAAAATGTCCTTGCCCCCTGCTTTTTTTATCTGTTCCATACATCCCCTTTTCCATTTTTCTTGGCCTTTTGCCCTTTTCCCCTTTGTCTGAAGGGTGACTGACTAAATCCCACTCAAATCCAGAGGAGATGAAGCCCTCAGAACAATGCAAGGTTCCGTGCCAGGAAAGATTATTCCGTATTTCTAGAGAAAATAATGTCAGTTCCAATCTGCCCGTCGTGCCCTTAGCCTGTTATCTCTCTTTTTTTAAAACACTTCTAAACACATGTACACAGGATTTATGCAAAATATTTGACTTGCTTCTTGGTGACTCATTCCATTCATAAAGTAGGAAAATGATAGCATACTCATCCCTGGAATGTTTCTAAGTTCCTGTTGGCAGTGGAAATTACAATGCCCAAATGACATGCTCACAAACCCAAGTGGTTTATTTTGGTTATGCGTTTCTTTACCAATTAGCAAATCCTAAGCTTCTCCTTGCGTCACATAATTACACCCACTGATCGCATGATACAATCATGCATTCAAACGAGTGAATATAATGACAGATCGTAAAAATCCAGTCCTTCCCTACCAACTACAACATACACAGTAAATACTGTGGGTGCGTAATGCTCCAGTGAGTCAATGGATCCCAAATGCAAATGTTTGGTGGCAGGGTAAGCTGGAGTAACTGTTTTCAAATGCTCTGTAAGCCTGTAGTTTCATAGGTTTTGCTTTCTCTTGCTCTCAATCACATATAAATACACGCACACACACACACACACACACACACACAGGCACACACACAGAGTGTTGCGCAACTTTATCATAAGTCATCTCAGTCTGCCGATGACAAGCAGTGAAATTCAGCCCAGACTGCAAACACAGAAAAGTCTGAAACTCCTAACACTTTGTACTGTGCAGAGCTGCCTGGCCTGCATCTACTTTAATGTAGTTGGTATTCAGCATGTAGCTGAATATTATCCCTCTTCCCTTATGCCGGTAGGGATTTTTGTTTGGCTTTTTTTGGGGGGGTGTCAGGAAATATCTGAAATACCAATGTCATTTGTGCCGCTTTCTCTAATCAATGTTTAGCCACTGTTTACTTGTCTGCATTTGAAACATCGAGGCAGACTTTACCTCGGCTTGGAAAATACAGTGCTGGCTGCGGTTTTTCTGACTGCATCCCGGGGAGTGCACAAAGTCCAGGATCTCGCTTGCAATTAGAGGATTATCGGCAGGCCTGTCTTGTAGTTTAGTTGTGGGAGAGGGCTGCGCTGAACTCCTGGCATTCTGATTGATTTTCTGTTGACACAGTTAAGTAATGTGAGCACTGACCTTTCAAAATACGTGGGGCCTGTGAGAGAGCTGGTGAAGTCAAAGTGTGAAAAGCACTGCCTAGATTGAACTGCAGTTTGTATCCCCGCTCGCAACTTGATTTAACATACGTTTTGGAAGATTTAGCCCGAATGAACCATTTGGAGCAGTGTGCCACACCCAGATCAGCAAGAACTCGTGGAACCAGTTTGTAGCACTCCAAGAAGTTTCAAGAAACCTCCTGGCACTGTGTGTGTGTGTGTGTGTGTGTGTGTGTGTGTGTGTGTGTGTGTGTGTGTGTGTGTGTGTGTGTGTGTGTGCGCATGTGTGCGCCTTGTCTACATGCACATCTTTATCAATAGATCTGTATGGGGCTGCATGATGACTTCTCCCCGGGCCTTCAAATGATTAGTACTGGAGGACAGAGTAATCGAGCTTCAAGCACCGGTGCCAGTGAAGACAGTCTTCCTGGTAGTCATATTTTACCCACTTACGCTCAAACACATTAGACAGGTTGAATCTTACGTTTTCTCTAAGGATCCCTCTGGAAAATCATGTTTTGTTTGAGATAACCAGCATAGTGAACTAATGAAAAGTGCTGTCACCTCACAGTCCTGCAGCCCAGTTGAACCGATGGATTTGTGCGTTCTCTCTATATATGTGTGTGTGGGGGGGTTTTCTCTGGGCACTCTGACTTCCTCTCGCAATCCAGAACATTCATGTCAAGGCGGAGACTCTAAATCACACTGTAGGTGTTAGAGTGAATAGTGTGTTGTTCTTGCAGTCACTACCCACAGCTCATGACCATAGGTGAGGGTCAGGACATCGATAGTAAATTTGTAAATGATGCACCCACAATTATGTAATCATGTTTCATCTAACACACTGCTAATAATAATTATGCTCTGTAATCCATTTTGGGCTATAGCATGCAAGCATTTGCTGACTGCTAAGTTAGGCAGGAATAATAACATTTCATACTCTAAGGTCATATGCATGTCTTTATTTAGTTTCCAAGAGCTCTCTTTTTGCAGTGATGTATAGATAGAGTAGTGGGGTTGACCGCCTCTTGCGGTCACTGTTTGTTTTTTCATCTATAAGCTCGGGATCCTTGGTCGTCCCCAGGAGCTATAAACTTGTTTATGAAGATAAAGATAGATTTTTCACAAGTTCTCCCTTTCACTCTAGCCAAACCTCGCCAGTCCTGTTGTTTTACGTCAGCGCAGGTCGTCCACAGGTCCCCAAAAAGACCAAAGACAGAAGCTGAAATTCAGACGGTCCAAAATAGGGTTGTTTAAAGGTCCAGAAGTGACTTTAAACTGGAGCAGTCACACACCCCTGGACTCCTTTGACGGCTGCCAAGATAACGTGGAGATTTCCGGCCTGTGGGGGGAGGTAAAAAGTATCCCCTGCTTAATCTTAGTGGTGGCGGCTTCCAGCACCAACATGCCATCGCACAAAGCATTGAGTGTTTGAGGCCGTCCAGTCAGGTGCAGGACAGAGCCCCCGCCACTGCCTTCATAACCTCAGGAGCTCTGATTTTCACAATGTGGCGATTTTCACTCTCCCTCTGATCTGCTGTATCCACCCACACTTTATTCCGAGTCGGAAGCCCCCCCCCGTGCCGTTCTGTTTGTATACAACAGACATTGGTGTGGTCAGTTCTGATTTATTTCAAGAGGTTTGTGTTGTTGTGATTTATGCGCAGGGCAAGGCTTGTTTCAACAGTCTCTTGACTCAGAGCATATGCTTCTCCTCACTCCTATCCGATCTGCCAAAATACGGTTTTGGATTGAGAGTCAACTCTATGGTCACCACGCTGGCTAGCACTAACTTTATGAAGTGTTTTGTTCACCATAATTACACCCTGAGCAAGAGGCAGAGCAGACAAAGACAGATTGTGAAAGAGAAAGAGAGGAGACAGAGTAAGAGTATAGGAAACCCATCCGTCCGTGACCTGTGCCTTGAATGATGAAAGCAGGGAACACACCCTGGACCAGTTGCAGCCCATCACAGGACACACAGTCACACCTAGGGGCAATTTACACTCTCCAGTTGTCCTAAACATGCATATTCTTGGACTGTGGGAGGAAACCGGAGTTTCCCACTTGGGGAGGACATGCGAACAAGTTTTGATAAACACATGACGGCCACCACTTTCAAATTATTTTTGTATTGCGATATCAGAACTGTGTCATGCTTCAAAACAATTGGTTTGCTGCACCCAGATTTGGATAGCACCCCTGATCTAGATTGTCCCTCATGACACACTTGTATTAAATCATCACTTTGAGCTCTGCTCATCTTTGGGTCATGCGACACAAACAGAACGAAGAAATCTTCTAAACATGTTGACAAGAGTTTGGCCATCATGTGAATTTTATGTGACACGCCTTTAACTGTGTTTTATATATATACATCAGAGTTCAAATCAAAGGGCCTTTTCCAGTAAATGTCCTGCAACTAACTGGCAATATTGTATTTTTGAGCTGTCAGAATGCAAGAGAAAAAGAGGGGAAGTAAAACAGGGAAAGTAAGGCATCAGCTCTCTTTAATAAGTGTGTGCATAGAGGAGGAGGAGGGGGAGGAGGAGGAGGAGGGGCAAAGGGGGCCAGTAGGTCTGACCTAAGTTACTAGAGGACGTCGCCTCACCAAGAGGAGCTAAGTACGTGCATGCCTGCATGTCTTGTGTCTTTGGATGAATGAGGTGTGGTGGTGTGTTGGTATTTTTGTTGCTGGATCCCATATAAGTCTCTGAGGATTTACTAATTTAACACAGCCTGTCTAACTGCTGTATAGAGAGTAGACAGAGTAAAGAGTCTGGTATTAACTGGGCCCTGGTTTAATATGATTTAAAACCAGAACTATTGATCATTTCCACTCTTACTGGCTCTGTTTTCTGAGACTTGGGGATGTGTTTAATTCAAGCCAAATACTTTCCTTTTTGCAGTTGGATTTTATGAAATCAAATACGAAGCTATTCATATACATTTGAACAGCTGCACTCTTATATTCCTGTATTTCTTCTGTCTTAAGATATTTCATCTTATTTTTTTATTCTCTCTCAATTTTTAATCATAATTTCATGACCATCAATACTATTTTCACCCTCTGTCCCTCCAATCTAAAATACTGCACTTTTTATTTTTCTTTCCACAACTTAAACTCCATTACCTTTCATTATACTCTTTGGGATGCTATTAGCCCACTATATATGGTCTAGTAATTCTGACTATAGATTCAGAGAGTGTGCTCACTATATAGTACAGCGTATAGGGGAGTCATTCAGAAACTTACAGTTTCAGAGAGTCAGGCCTTTCACAGTCTGATGGGTATTTCAACATATTTGTAAATGCTAGGATAAACTAGCAGTCTGGCGCTGAGTCAGCCATAATTATCTCCTCAGATGTGTCACAGAGGAGCAGCCCGGCGTCTCCATACAGCTGACTGGGGGCACCCCGGGTTTTAGCGTCATTTCTTCTCCGTTTCCATGATGTGCTCTAATTGCCTCCATTCATCTCATGAGCTGTCCGTTTGCCTGCATTGCAGGGTGATAGAGAGGCCATTCTCCGCTCCTTATCCCTGATAGTGTCACTGCCCTCATGATGAATGTTGAAACGCCGATCATTTGTAGAGGTGAATGGCGCCTGTGAGGCAGCCAGCCAGGAGATCTGCTCTGAGACCCACATTTCCTTTTTCAACTTGAAACTACTACAATGGGGCCACATTGCAAAATTAAAGCTGCAACCAGAATCGACCATCTTTTACTACACGCTACATTCATTTGCTGCTCTATTTAGTCATTCAGCTTTTATCCAAGGCAACAATACAAGCAATATCCCACTCAAGCTACAGTATATCATTGCAGTAGAAACTAGCATCCCAATAAATACTCCTCTGCATTCATATGTTAATATTTTCTGGCACTTAAAGTAGGAAAGGCTCACCTCCGGCATCATTTGTACATACCGTGAATCCTAAAAATTGGACTTCTGAGCTGTCATTTTTAACTCTTTGCAGTTATATAGAATATGCAAATACAAGCAATCAAACATGAACAGACTTCCTGTCCCTGCATAACAAACTCACAGACGTGGTAGCTGTTTGCCTCACTCGCTGTTAAATGCACGCTCGGCGACTATTTTTAAATGTAGTCGTAGCGCAGGTATCATCACTGACAACCCTATACAACAACCCTATAGCGAGACCAGGAGAGACATCATCACTAATGAGCGCGCTGTCATGATTTCTGTCCCTGTTTCATACGCACTTGTAAAAGTGATGTTGGACTGGAAACAAACGGCAGGTCGCAGACTGGATTCGGCGTGGCGACGTCGTGTCTATGTGACAAATGCGTCAGCTCCATGAGACACTGAGGTGCCAGGCGGACACACCGGGCTTTACTCACCCTAGCCCTGCACGTGCTGCAGCCGGGGAGTCGAACGCGTAGAGTCGGTTTATTCAGACTGCGAGAAAATCTTTACTTGCTCGTACTTTTTTGTTTACCTTGTTCTGTGCGTAAAACACAGGCTTCCAGGCTTTGAGAAGCTCACCCAGGGCCTATTGGTTTGATTCATTCACTTGTTTTTCTCCAAATGTTTTCAGCACTTTTTTATTTCTGCAGCAGAATCGTATGCATTAGAGGCCCAGAAGAACTCCACTCTCTCCTACAGTCTCACCAGCGTTAAGAAAAAAACACAGTCTGAATATTTTCATTTACTTTTGGCACTTGGAGTCTGGCGAGGAGGAGTCTGGGAGGACACAGCTCATCCCAGCGCTTCATAGCACTCCCTCACAGTCCGCAGCCACTCACCCACTGCCACTGCTCTTTTTCTCCGTTTTAAGCACGTTCCTTTCCTGAGCTCCACTTCCCTCGTTTTGTCACTCTAGAGAGAGAGAGAGAGAAAAAAATAAAAAGATACCGATCAGTTTGTTTTACTCGCTGGTGTCTGTGTGTGTGATGCTGCCCTGCAGATATTTGGCTCCTCCGCGAGTAAGCGGAGCACTGTGGCTTTGGAACGGCAACGGGTTGCTTTCACAAAACATAGGAAACCAGGCGAAGGCCTGCTCCGGCTTGTGATGGCAGGAGGGCAAATCTCAAGAGCAGCAGACGAGAGAGGGAGAGAGAGAGAGGGAGAGAGAGAGAGGGAGTGGGAAGCAAAGAATGAGGAAAAAATAAGAGTGCTGCCGAAACAGAACTGACCGCTCTGTTCAGGGCTTGCCGCCATTTTACTCTGTTCCAAGTTGCAAGACGTGTTCCTCTCTGTTTACTTTGGTTCCAATCTGTCTTTTCTTTTTATATCAGACTCTGTTGTGACTACACCCCCCGCCCCCCCTCAACCCCAAACTTCTCCTCTCCCTTCTCCTCCTTTAAGTCAGAAGGAAACAGACTCGCTTGTCCGTGAGGCTCATGACGTGAATCAAAGCTCTGCTCCTGCCCAGAGTGGTTTGGGAGATTTAGATGTATGAAAATATGATTTGAAAGGATGTCAGACGGAATAAAAGAACTGGAAAATTCCCTTGTGGGAAATCTCGAGAGTGGTTCAGTGCCATGCAACCAGGGTTACATCACGAAAAACTCTAAAGGTTACTACTACTACTACAAGCTACTATTACTACCACTGCTACTACTACTACCACTACAACTGTGGATAGTAGGCGAGGCGATTTGCTCCATTTTTGTTTTTTGTTACGTGATCTTTTTTCACAGTTTTTTGTGATTGAGCTGAGGAATAGTAAGAAGTGGTCAGTGCTTTGCATTATATCGCTCATTTCAGAAAGAGATCTGCTCTGGCTCACGACGTCAACTCGTGACTCCGATGAAAACCGACAAGCGTTTTGATAAGAAGGCAGTGGTTTCTCTCAGTAGATGAGGTGAGATATATATATATATATATAAAATCTAAATCTCCACTTGCTCAGGCGAGTCTGGCCTGCATTTCCCCAGCAACAGTGCTGTTATTGGAGGGTACTGACAGAAGTTGCAGGCGAAGTTGCTATAGCTACAAGTTAATCTTGTTGTGAAGCCTGAAGTGACAGCGGGGTAATAAAGGTACCGCCAGTGCTTAGCCATTTACCCAGGGGCGCTAATATTGGAGGCCTTGTGATTTCAGGCTTTCTTTTCTTAAAGCACAAGTTATAGGAAGAGTAAAACAAAGACCTAGCTTTTGTCAAAGGGTTCCCACACACCTCTAAATTTGTCATAATTTCTTAAAATGTAGTTTCATAGATGAATTATACCCATAGACTGCACGTCATTTAAATCAGATTTCTGGGGTTATGAAAGGAATAATCATCCAAGCAGTCTTGGTAACTGTATCAAATGCAACTGCAGAGCTGAAGAAAATGACACATCTCCTCAGGATGTATGAAAATGCACATGTAAATGTCCTGGAATAAACCCTAGAAGATGAATTTGCACATGTACTTTGTATTATTGGTTTCACACCGTGTTTATACCGTGTCTGTCAGCACCGGGCTGACTTGTTTTGAGGCCTCCACTGCACATGTAATGACCCACAATAGGCCTGTGTCTAGCTGTTTCCACCCCGGTGTGGGCATGGCCTGCAAGTCAGGTAGTGTGTCACGCTCGTCTTTGCCGTCAGCGCGTTAATCACTTGTGCTGTGTCATCATTTTCTCACAGATCGTGTGTGTGTGTGTGTGTGTGTGTGTTTGTGTGTGTTTGAAACGTGACTCTCATCTCCAGGTGTAATGTCTGTGACAGGTTCTGGCCAGAGAGAGACGTCCCTCGTCCCGGTCACAGTGCATTACGTCTGTAGGATCCTTTGTTTGTAGTTCACGCTGTAGCGGTGACAGTCAGACGCCGCAGATAGAACTGTGCCTTTCGCTGCATGTCTATCCTCCTTATTTTGCCCAGAACAAAGCAGCCTGTTGTATGTGTCGTGCCCCAAGGCCACAGATTGCATTCGAGGATCAAGAGACAGACAGAGAGGGCTTTTTGTGCCGGGACTGAATAGCCATTACATTCACAGCCCACATTAAAGAGACACAGCTCCTGTCTACCAGCCACTCCATCTCCAGGGGGGTTTAGCACTTGGGTACTTACGTAACCGGCAACATGTGTATAGCTCATCATAATGGGGAACGTGGTGTTGTATTCCTGGTAAACTGTATTTGTATGCAATCATTTAAAGAATTCATCGCGAGTGCAAAAAACTAGAAAAAGAATTGTGAAGAGGCCGGAGGTGGCAGCTGTAAACAAGGGGTGCAGCGGGCCTGGGTTTGGCCCGGGGCTCGGCTGTTTACTGCCAGTCAGGACCATCTGCCTGCAGAGCGAGCGAGGGAGCGAGCGAGCGAGCGAGTGAGGAGGTGAGATAGAGAGGGGAGAAGAAGATTACGTAATGCAGAGTGGAGGCAGGGATGATGCTGGACGGAGGCAGAGGCAGCGGGGATGAAGAGTAGTGGCTGTTCTATTTATAGCGGCGATGCATGGCTCAGCTGTCGGGGCTGCACAACAGGCAGACCGTCATCAACACCAGCCTGGACAATCTGGTAGCACAGTTCACTCAGCATCACCATATTCTGTAGGATATACCGGGATTTAGCCTGACCATAGTATACCACTAGTATGCCCCTCAGGAGTCAGATACCAGGACGGATGGATCGATGAACGACATATGCATAGAGCAGCAGAAAGTGCTGTTTTGAGCTCAAGCATTGGTCCAGAGGATAAATAAAATGAAATTTTATGAAATGAAATAACAACAATGATAACAATAGCAGTTATTCTAATGATACAATTGATTAAGAAAATAGTTAAAGCCAAGGGCTGGATAAAAACATTAATAAACCAATGTAATACATAAAAGAAGGGAAGAAATGAAAATCACAGTTAAAAGTCAACATTAAAACAATGAACAATGATATGACGACAAAGAAAAGAGCATGGAGCAGCGAAGCAGTTAAATAAAGTTGAGGAAGCCATCTTCATCTGGCATAATACGACAGGATAACAGACATCAGCTCATCTATAGAAACTTGAATTTGCCTCGGAGGCAAGATCAAGGTCCCTGAAGCCCTTTAACAAGCTGAGAAAGATGTGTATCTGAGCATGTGACTGTGAGACAGTGAGCAGCATGGTTTATGGGTTCCCGTCCCCGCCGTCCTCCCTCTCTGCCTCCCTCACATTCTCTGCGTGTGACTGTGTGCGAGGATGAGCAGCGCGGCCATATGTTCTGGAGATGAATACATGAGAAGTTAAGGAAACGGCCAGCATGACTGGAAACATTATTCCTATTTTTAGTGGCGCATATCTCCACCGCTGTGGCTCATTTGCATTTGTTTGTGTTATAAGGGAGATAAAGAAAACCGGTAGAGCCAAAGAGCAGTGTGAAAACATAGCCAGTGTGCGTTGACTGTGTCCTATCGCATCTCAAAGAGAAGCGTACCAAAGCCAGGCTCGTTTTCCACACGTTTGTTTTTCCAACTCAACGACTGCAACAGGTCAGACCCGAGCCTCAAAGTCGATGTGAGTGGCATGCAGCTGCTCCGGATATGAAGAACCTGGCACACGTGCATACAGAACATACAGTTACATGCGAGTTCTCACCCGGAGGCCGTTTTAGGAGATCATGTAATCACATGATGACACTGGATGGATAAGTGCTATTTAAAGTTACCGCTACTCCAGTTGCATTGTCGGACGTGTACAACTGCGGTTTGATAAATACAAAACAAGCTTTGTGATCAATTCACAACCATTGAAAATGACTCTTTTTAAAAATCTGGCTTTTCTATAACAGCCAGTGTGACTCTTCCTTTCCTGGTAAACAAGCTCAGTCTCCAGCGTGTTGCGATATGAGTCCATTGAGGATTAAACAATCACTCCCCGTATCTTCATACTTTGAGGGTTGCGCCCCAAATCTTCATAGTTCCCTCTTTCACAGATGCCACCTGCTCGTTGCGTCACATTTGGTAAACTGTGTCTCTCGACTGTGCCAAACAGGTGGGATACACTTGCAGGGATCAAATTAGATTAGGCAGAGAAGCAGGGAAAAAAAAGACACAAGCTGTGTGTCAACATAGTTTGTTTTTTCTGAAGCTGGAACCAGTGTTTTAAAGGTAGACTTCATGTAATTTTGTCCTCGGTGTGATGCACCCTTTGTAAACCAGACAGATCCTCTGGGTTTCGGCAGGCCCGGTAACTGGAGTAGAGATGCTGTGTTAAATATAGAGGAAAGGCTCGGCCGTCTCCCCAACAACAGCCCACTGCAGGTCTGGATGTGTGGTAGATTGTTGTGGGGGGGGGGGGCAGAAACAGCGACACAGCAGCATCGGATCACAAGTTTGCAGTATCATAGTTTTGAGTCTCCTCTAATGTGGAAAAATCAACTGTTCTGGGAGTTGTTGTTCTTCCAAATGTTAATCTTTGGATACGCTCCCATGAGAAACACACAGTTTGAGCCCTGGACCCGGTTTAACTCCTACGACATGGAAACGTCTCATCTACACATGCTTGTACACACATTACTCTCCCTCTTTCTGCACTCAGAGCTTGTTGTTGCTACTTGCGCCTTGGCTCAGGGTAGTATCTCTCTCTCCTTTCCTCCTCCCTCTCTCTCTCCCTCTCTCTCTCGCTCCCTCCCTCTCTCTCTCTCTCTCTCCCTCTCTCTCTCTCTCTCTCTCTCTCTCTCTCTTTCTCTCTCTCTCTCCCTCTCTTTCTCTCTCTTTCTCCCTCCCTCTCTCTCTCTGTGTATGTGTCTGGGCCTGGCTTGTTGACTTTAGCCGGCCCATGTGTTGTACTGCTGCCAGAGGGGATGGTTCCTGGCCCAGCCAAGGCCAATAACAGTCGAGGGAGGAAGGAGGGTAGGGTGTGTGTGTGTGTGTGTGTGTGTGTGTGTGTGTGTGTGTGTGTGGGCGTGAGAGAGCGAGTGTATGGCTGTGTTTGCGCACTCACTTAAGTGTGCCAAATGCTCCAACCAGAGGCATTCACAAGCGCACAGAGCGCACGGAGCGCACGCACACACACACACATACGTGCGCCCATGCAGGTACGGGAAACGGGGGCTAAAGCTTTCCCCACCGAGGCATAGTCATACGTATCGTAAAACACATGGTTGTCAGTGGCAGGGCCTCGTAAATCCGATGGTTGTGAGTATGAATGGTGTCACCCGGCTGTATTAAATACTCCTGGAACCTCAGTGCGTGCATGTGTCTACACGTTGGACTTAATATATGCGGGAGGACTGTTATGTTTATCATGTCATCGTAAAATTTACTGCGCTCCATAAATGAACCGTGGGTGGAATGAAAGGCTCTTGTAAATATACAGATTCGAGGAGTCAAAAACCAAATCCCCGTTGCTGCGAATGCACACATGTGCGCCATGGACGTCTCTGCTCTCCAATCAGCCCTAAATTAAAGCATCGCCGGTTTAACTCGCTCCAAAATGAAGCCTCACCCAAAGAAGATTCAGACAGATTTACTGCCTTGTCAGTGCGGCCCTTCTTTATCCCATCTGCCGCAAATTGAATAGTCGCAGAGTTGTTTCTATTGAGAAGTTTTCATGTGAGCAGAGAGTGTCTGCAGGTGCTGACAAAGGAAAAAGGCCTGAACACAGAATAATAACAAGATATGACATTAAAGATACTACTACTACTTACACTACTGCATCACCCCTTCTACAGAATTACATTTAAAGTGTTTCACAACATAAAATCAATAAAAACAGCCCCCTGCAGCCAATATGTCAACGTGTCTGTGGACAAGAGATTCAGGCCAAAAAACGCCTCTGATGCTGTGTCAGCAGAGTGTCAATGTGTGTGTGAGTGACTGCAACCTGCGTATCAATTGGTGGTGAGCACTCTGAGTGCTCATGATGACTAGAATAGCACTGTATGAGAACCAGTCCATTTACCATCGACTGTAAAACACACAGTCACAGACCACAATAGGAGCACTGCAAAGAAAGGGGCTCGGATGTTTTTACGGTGAGCTAAAGGCAAGTCTCCAGCTCTCTTCTTAAAAGCTTCTATGGAGACTGCAGACCACATGTGCAAAGTCAAGGTCACCTTTTTTGTTTTTAGTTCAAAACCAGTAGGCCCTGGGCTGAAGACCTAAGAGACCTGCTAGTGTCAGGGATGAAGACTGTCGAGACTGTGACCGCTTTAAGATGGACCCCGAACTGACAGGAGTTTAAAATGGTGCGATATCCTGCTGGATTTGCTCATCAGTCAGTGCGGAAGCCAGCCATACAATACTAGCGACTGCCGTTACCTGTATCAAGTGGTTTTATGACGGCATAATGTGGCAGCCATCTGCTTCACACTTTATGTAAACATTAATATCAAGTTTAGGCCGATAACAGGAGCGACAGGAGTGCTTAACTGTCAGCGTGAGTAAGAGTTTTCGGTTTACAGTTTTATTTGCCCGCCAAATAAAGTGCGTCCAAAACACGCCTTTATCTCTTTGTCTCTGTTTTTTGTCTTCTTTTCATGTAACACGTGCACATCCACAGATGCTCACAGAAACTGGCAACAGATGTACCGAAACTGTGGTGGAGTGTCATGATTCTGCCGGGAAGCGGAGGAAGGAAAAAGCTCTATGTCAGGAAATCAGAGTGGGTTTTCAGGGGGGCGGGGATGTTAGGGGGGCTGGTGTGTGCTGGTATTCCTCCTGCTCCGTGCGTGTGTGTGTGTGGGTGTGGGTGTGTGTGTGTGTGTGTGTGCATGGGTGTGTGTGTTTGAGCCGCAGGGAAAGGGATATCAAAGTTCGAAATAGCTGGAATCAACAAAGAGGCTGACCTTTCAGTTTGTTTTCCAATTTTCATATTTTTCAATACGTACGTGCACAGTGACAGGCACACACACACACCGGAAGCAGTCTGCAGCGTGACTGTCCGTGGTAAGCGATTACTAAACCACTTTTCCACACCCCGCTCAGGCCAAACGGGACGGGACGATCGCGGCTGTAGCTCGGCACGTTTCTTGTTGATCGAAAGCACCATTTCTTTACAAGTCACAGCCGGGCCGACAAACATGATGTCCGTGTTGGCAGCGAAATGAGAAAAACAGCACAGAAACGATATTAAGCAAGAGACAGAGCCCCATAAATCAAAAGCATGTCCCTGGTTGGCCCTGTTTAGTGGTAATGACTGAAACAGGACACGGCTAATCTTGTTATCTCTTTATCTCTCGTCCAGACTGCGTGTGTGTGTTTGTTTATGCAAGTGCATTGTGCATATATGTGCTCCCCCTCTCATATTATTATAGCCGCTTTGAGGCTATAATTCTTCGTTATTTTTATTGTTCCTCGTAGGGTTAACCCCCAGGCTCGCACATTCTGTGTTAGCAGCAGTGGTGTAGAGTGGCTGTAGACTGTGTCTAAGAGATTCCTTCATATCTGCTGCATTCCTCTGCGATCTGTTTGCTCCCCATCCAACACATTCTCGCCGGCGTGGGAGCTCCAGACCGCTCTCCAAACTTTTTCAGACTTTGAAACGTCTTATTGCCACTTCTGAGAGCGTCCGTGTGTGTGTGAGCAGGTGCACGTACACGTTCTGATTTACAGTGTGCATCTATGTGCACTCCGGAGTGAAGTTTTTTTTCTTCTTCTTCTTCGTCTTCTTCTTCTCGTGCTGAGTCTGAGTGTGTGTTTCTGTGTGTGAGTGTGCACCGAGATTCAGAATGGATCTCTGCCAGGGCTTAGGGCTTGGCTGAGAGAACGCCTCAAACCAGTTTACTCTGGTTGTGTAGTGGAGAAGTCTGGGGGTGGGACAAGGACCTCTTAAAGCTGCAGACCATGTGTTTTCTCTGCCTCTCTCTCTCTCTCTCTCTCTCTCTCTCTCTCTGTACGTACGTGTCCTCTTTGTGCTCTGCATCTGCGATAATTTGTGTGTTTTTACCGGATTTGGCTTTTCATCTTTGCACATGGCTCCGAGCAACAACAGCGGGGCCAGACCGCAGCATTGACGTCTCCCTTTTTTTTTTTCCTCGGATTTTAATATAAGAGAGTTTGTTTACAAGTGCGCGCATAACTGGATGGGTGAATTCTTGACCCTAAACTTCAATAAATTTCCTTGCATTCCAGTTTCAAGGACATGAGAAAACCGAGGTGAAGAGTGCAAAAAAGAATGGATTGAGAAAATAAGCCTGCACTATTCCCAAAAAAAAAGTATCAGGAACACAAAAAAAAAACGCTGTGCACGGTCCCAGTTCTATTAAAAATGACAGATGCCAAAGTACACTCGTGCGAGTGCGTCTGTGAATGTGCGCTGTGTGTTGCCGTGGCGCTGCTACCTCCAGTGGGCAGGATAAATAAAGTTGAAGCGGAGGGTGGATGGCTCTGCATGGGGTGTGCTGCTCAGGAAGGGAGGAACAAGCATCCCTCTCCGCTCTCGGCAGGCCGGGTTGCACAAGCAGCCCAGGAACGCTCCGCAAGCCCATTCACTGGAGACGCATTATACACGGATATGTACATGCATGTACACACAGGTGCTTCACACGCAAACACACAGTTAGTTGTCCTAGATTGCCTATGTGGAGTTATTTATACTTCCGCTCACGGTACTAATGGTTACTGTTAATTCTTCAGCGGGCTACAGAGCTTTGCCGTTCCCTCTGGGCGTCAAGGCTTCAAGGTTTTATTTTCCACCCAAACAATTTTCCGTGATTTCCATGATTGGCTAAAATAGCAAACTATTTAGAAACAGAGTTTGGTTGAATTTTGAACAGTTAAAACAAGACCACCGGTGCTCATGTGCACTCAGATCCTGTATGGCTAATTATATTTGTGTTTTTCTATGTTTTGTTTCCCTGCAGGAAGCCCTCAGGTCATGCTGATAAGGAGGTGATGGCTGCCACCGTCCTGACCTCACTGTCCACATCCCCTTTGGTGCTCTACCCTTCCTCTGCACCCACAGGTAGCACCGTTTCCCCTACGTCACATCAGCATCAACATCTGCGTGGGTGGTGCCATGCCGTGGGAAACTAGTCCATTTAAATGTCTGATCCACAAATCGAGGTCTCTCAGTGTGCGTCACAGAGTTGCTAGATGAAGCTGACAGTCAGATGAAGTTTCAAACCATTACTCAGCTACAGGCTGACTCATTTCTTCAGAAATGAGCTTTAACACCGGCATGTTTATTTTCATGTGTGCGTTCAGGGATGACCTGTCCAGGGTGTATTCCCTCCCCTCACCCAATGCGTATACGCTCTTCAATTAGTTCAAGCCATTATTCCGGGACTAGTTGACTCATTTCTTCAGAAATTCACTTTAACACAAACACATGTTTTAAGCAGTTATGCTAAAGGACCCGCAAAGTAAAAATAAACAGAGAAGAAAATAACGGGATATGGGCGGTTGTGTGGATTGGTGTTTTTGTGTGGATGTCCCTGCCTTTATCCCATCCTACCCTATCCCATCCTACCCTATCCTATCCTACCCAATCCTATCCTATCCTATCCTATCCTATCCTATCCTATCCTATCCTATCCTATCCTATCCTATCCTATCCTATCCTATCCTACCCAATCCTATTCTATCCTATCCTATCCTATCCTATCCTATCCTATCCTATCCTATCCTATCCTACCCAATCCTATCCTATCCTATCCTATCCTATCCTATCCTATCCTATCCTATCCTATCCTATCCTATCCTACCCAATCCTATTCTATCCTATCCCCTATGCGGCTCCAGCAGATCCCAGTGACATTTGTAAAGTACAAAGCAGATAAAGTAATGGATGGATGGGTAGATGGATGAAATACAGGATCTAATAAAAGCCCAGAAACCCCTAGAAGGAACAGAAAACGTACACAACATACACTCTGATGCTTGCATAGAAGGAGCAAGATAAGCAGGGATTCAGGAGCAACCAGGAGAATGATAAATAAGAGACAACCTGACATAGACAGAACTGATAGGCCAAGCACAAATAGACACACATCCAATCAAGAACACAGGGAGCAGGTCATGAGCACTAACCAAGACAATTGCACAAGCCTCACTCATTCCATGTTCAGCTAATAGCATCACCCCATTCATGGGTGATAACAAGACAAAACACAAAAGAACTGCGACTAACCTTTCAATGGTGGGCCATTTGACGTCAGCCCCAGATGCCCCAGCCGGGCACACACACACTGAACTGCTGAATTGTGTCTGCCTTTATCTGTATTCACTTCATGGAAAGCGGTCTGAAAGTATTATTAGCGCGGTTCTCTTATCTTTTAATACATGCATGCTTAACAAAACCCAGGCCGCGCTGCCACACTGTCCAGCCTTGACTCTATCTATCAGCTCAGCTCATTCTGCTGCTTCCAGCGTGAGTGTCGCTGCCATCACCATGCCAACCCTGCCAGACGTTCAAAGTCCAGCTGGCTTTTCTGCCTTTTTTGTTGTTTTTTTTGTCCCCTCTAGCCCAGCGTTAAGCCGAGTCTACCTTGTCTGCTCTCAGTTAAGGCAGCGCAGAGAAGTTCATGTTTCATGCAGCCTTGCTCCACCGTACCATGTGGGAAAAACAGAAATATGAGCAGTAATTAGATCTGGATTGGTTGTTGTGGGAGGGTCTGAAGTTGAAGTGTTATTCAAGTGACACCTGGAAAACCTGCAAAATTGGTGACCAGCTCTCTGTTCTCTGACTGTTTAAGAGCTCTGTCTATACACTATCTGTAAATGACCATAAATTACCATAATATATATATATATATATATATATGTGTGTGTGTGTGTGTGTGTGTGTGTGTGTGTGTGTGTGTGTGTGTGTGTGTATAAAAGCTAGAGCTCTATTTTTTCAGTTCAACTTCTGGGTTTCAGGGAAGCAATCTGGATAAATGCACAAAATGCAGATGGAAAATGACAAAAACCACCACTGATTCTTAGTTTCTTTGCAACGTTTGATAATACACCATTTTCCCATCAATCTATTTCAATCTATTTTAGGATTTAAAACCTAACTGACCGTGCTGTGATCTTTTTTGCAGTTTTGTAGTAGGGCCGTCCAGGGCTGTAGTAATATAGCACAGTAATCCCTCTGCACACACTGGCATACAGTATGCTTCCCTGGTTATTCATATGGACAGGGATTCAGATCCTCATAGATGTTTAGAAAACAGTTATTGGTTGGCAGAAGGTAAGCCCTAACCTACATAATGTTATTATATGTGCCCTGTGCTGAGGTTTAGGTTTATCTCTCTAGTATATTCGACCATTGTGGAAGTCAGATCAAGCTGACACAGTTTTGATTGCCTCATAGGAAACCCGACTGGATTGGTCAGAAGGTCAAAGAGTATAGAAAGGTTTGTGGGCCAGGACTTAGAGAAATATTGGAATGCATTGTCCAGGATATGATCAGAGTTCGCAATGACTGTATGACAGGACGTAAAATATTAAAGATATTAGAATGTATGCATGAAATATAATGCCATTATTTTAATACAGTTTCACTCCCATCAGTGTGTGCTTACCCAACATTATGTTGCCAGTAATGTGTGAGTCCTTTTCCTCTCCGGAGCTCATCTGGTAATGTTTGTGAAGCAACAACATGTTGTGTGGCTCAACATAAAAATGTGAGCCGTTTTTGTTTTATATTTGTAAATACTCAGATTGTGGCCACACTTGAACAAGGCAAGAGAACAAGATCGTTATGAGTTATCAGTTATGATGGTTGTTTGGCCAAAGCATGTCTGCTTTATTGGCTTAACTTCTAGAAATAGGCACAACCTAAATATTGCAATAAGAAAAGGTCATTGAAAAATTATACCCATTAACTGGGTGTCACGTGACCAATCCACTTCAAATAAGATGGCACTGAATGTGTTTATACTTGTATAAAAGTGAAACCTGCAAGTTTGTCAAAATTGTAGAAATATTTCATTTTTTAAAATCTGTAATCAGGTTAACACAGCTACCTTAACTTGTTCCTAGATTAAAATAGAAAGAAATTATTCAGACTAGTTATTCAATAGTTGTTTATTATTTTATTAGTAGATCAAGTCGCTCATAATGAAGTAGCTCAAATGCCCTTTTAGTCAGCAACAGCACCTCTGTTAAGGTGACTCAATTATTGTCTCGTAGCTACACTTCTTGTTCCCTCACTGAAGGATTTTGTTCAAGTTTAGTCATCGAATGGGAACAGTGCATATTTAGATGTGGATCATGTTGACATTTACCTTTTCTCTCCAACATGAATTTACCTTCTTTTTAGCCGTGTTTGCTGTTGAGGGCAAAGTGTAACCGAGACTCCTTTGACCCGCAGTTCCAGAGCCGACCAGCAGGGCTTGGAAAGAGGCGCTGTCAGCCAGCTACAGCAGCTCAACCAGCGGCAACTGGAGCTGGGACGCCAGCGACCAGTCAGTGCCCTCCACGCCGTCCCCGCCTCTTTCCAACGACACCAACAAGAACTTCCTGCTCTCGTCCCAGGGTGATGATGTCAGCGAGGACGTCACAGAGAGCGCGCACTTCATGTTTGAGGACCCCATACCTCGTAAGCGAAAGGTAAACCCGGATTCTTGCGGCCTCCAGACACACAGTTGACACAGCGTTATCATTTCTTCAAACTATCTCTGAATGTGATTAGGGGTGCCTGTGTAATTTAAACGTTTGTAATGTACTGTTACATCATTTTTCTTAGCTTTTTCGTGCGCGTCAACATTGTGTTCTTGTCTTTGCTTTCATATCTGAATCGCTACGTCAGGCTCCTGATTTATTCAGCAGTCGGACAAATGAAAAGCAGCTGTGCGATAGGAATTGATTGACTTCTGGAAAGAGGAGGGCTATCGTGAAATTAATGGAGAAGCCCTCATGAAAGTGTTTATGGTTTGATGAGGAAAGCAAAGGAAAACAGAGGAGCCAGTCAAAGAAAACACATCGTCCTGGGGAGATTATTTTTAGCGCACATTAGCTAGACTAATTGCTGTATGTATCATCCACAAAATAGGAAAATATGAAACGGACTGACATCCAAAATCAGCACTTCACTGAAACAATCGAAACAATTTGAGCTTCAGCACACAAACATACGGACAGACTCGCACACACACACGCACGCACACACACACACACACACACAGCTTCCCTCTAATCAGATGCAGTCGCAGTGCAGTGCAGGATTCGGTGAAGCCTCTCTTGACAGCTGCAGTTAAGGGTCTTTTCATGGTTTTGTTTTCATGCCACGGTCATGGTCTGGCTCTCTGAAGCGCGATCACAGCAGGAACAGCATCTCATACCTAAAACATCAGAGGAGATAGGGGATTATTACATCATCAATGAAATGTCAAGACGCCTAACAGCTTCCTCGCCGTTGCACTGAACAATACAAACCACCACATAAGGGGCGGTTTCCAAGCAGGAAACAACTCAACAGACACATTATTCTCACTGATAATGGCAAACTCACTTCATCTAGCGGTATGGCAGGAAAGAAAGAAGAAAGATGGGCTAGGGATGAGTACCCAGAGGAACAGATCAGTTCAGTTCAGCTCGGCCTTGTTTAAAGTGCAGACTCATCACCATGTTATCCCAAGACGCTTAACATTTAGAGCTGGTCTACACCAAACTCTTCGCTGAACATAAATAAACCCCACAGATCCATTGCAGGAGCGAGACGTTGTCAGCTTTAGAGCACGCAAGTACGAGGTGGAAAGATTTCAAGAGTTCTCACCATCCCTAAAAGTGCCGGGAGACATTTTGGTAGGGATGCGCCGCTTGTGAAATTCTGGGCCAATGTTGAAACTGATGTCGAAATCTTCATAAGAAAAATCACTGATCTGTTTAAGCAGAGTCTTTTATCCCTTGAAACGAACACGAAATGGTTCAAGAAATGGTCATGTTCTAGCTTTGTTTTTTGTCGGCTTGGAAGTAATCACTGTACAATGTCTCTATTCTCTCTATTCTTAAGTTGTAAAGTCCTCTCTTGGAGCACCTCCCCTTGAAATATCGCTTGAGCATGTCTGGAAAACTGCATTTTGTCGACATTTCACTTCAAATCTGGTTCACTTGATTTTGTAAGGTTACGCCCCCCCAAATTAAAACATTCCTCCTTCAAATAAACACATCACACTACTTAACAACTAAACCTTGTCCATCAGCATGGGTGGTTATTGTCCGATAGACGATGGCAGCTACAGTGGGCAGGCGTTCAGCCGGTGCATCCCTGCATCCCTGCACTCTGGTGCTGTTGTGTTCACGCAGATACGTGAGCGCAGCCCTGAATGCGTGAGTGCAGCATTGCACCTGATACTAATATCAGTGCATCTCTATAAATATGATACATATAGTCCACGCTGAACTCTGTTGGCAGAGTCAAACAGAAATAGCGGTGTAATGTGTTGCTGTTATGGCAGGGTGAGACCTTTGGAAACTCACTGGGAGCAGCCAGAGAATGTAATCACTGTACAGTTTAAAAGCCTCTTGACATAAGGGCCATCACAGGCGCTGTATGGATAATGGATATGGTTCCCTCGTCTAATCCTTTCCCTCTCTTTTTCCTGTCTTTTTACTCTGGAACGCCTCCAGATTGCCCAACTGTTCCCACTGTAGAGAGGTTTTTTTGTGTCCTCTTTTCATTGTCTCTTGGGGGTGGTGGGGGTAAGTTTAGTGAGAATGAAGACGAGGCTTTGGCTGCATTAAAACACTGACTGTCTGGGATGAAGTGTGTAAAGGAGGAAGAGGAGACATCAGTCTCAATATTTCAGAGCATTGTAGATGAACGTATAGACTGCGATTCCACCTCCTTGAAATGGAGCAGCTGCGAGGAATATTGAGTTTCCAAGCGTGCCGTATAAAACCTCAGAGACCCCTGCCATACCGTAGATAAGCAGACAGGAAATGAAGTATGATGATGACACTGGGAAGAATATAGACGTATAGGAGCTGCATGGAAGAGGGCTGAAATATAGGCTTTACCTTGCAATATACTGTAGCTGAACTCGACCCCAGAGGTCTGAACCCCCCAGGATCCCTCAGCCCCTCGGATTGTAGCCTGTTTGATTCTGTGCAGGCAGTGTGTTAAGAGGATTATTAAACATGGCAATCACTAGTCTTACTGTAACAGTGTTAAGATGCAAGGAAAACGCTTAGGGAATTAAGTGATTTGTGATTGTTTGTTGGATTAGCGAGCAGCTTTGCTGTGTCATTTTTATTAGGAGTGTTGTTTTAAACAGCTAACGTGCATATAGCCCACGCCGCTTAAGCACTTTAGCGGCTTCTCGTTGAACAGGACAGCCCGTAATGAGCACTGGTGCCGCAGGGCTGCCGTAGCCATTGATAAAACCTGGAGCTGGTCCTCTCCCTCGTCTCTTCTCGCCTCCCTCTCTGTTGAAAGGTGAAGCGGGAACACCCCCACTGTCTTTCATTAGCAGCCATGCAGGCCCCTGCCTGCTCGTGTGACAGCTGCCAGACCGTGATAGGTGAAAGAGAAAACAAATTGATGTATATAATACCCACTCCATCAATCCTCCTCCTCTTCCTCCTCCTCTTCCTCCTCGTCCTCGTGGCCTGTTTATGATTTACGACGAGAGTTGGGTGCTGATGATCAGTCAGTCGGATACGACATGAGTTGGTAAAGTTTTCAGGGTTTTTTGATAATCTAGAGGTCACAAAGAGGTCACAGTGGTTTTCACAGGTGTTCTGGCCTAGTTGCATATGAGGAAGTGGGCACGTGTTGCATGAAGCCTCAAGCCTCCTCTGCATTAAGATGGATCAGTTGAATTAACTAGAATCTATTTTGTCTTACACAGACCAAACTAATAAGAGCTTTAAATTTGTTTGTGTACTTGTTTATTTCTGCATTTCCATTAACTGATGCTATGACATCAGCTGTTTCTCCTCAATGCAGTTAAAACCATATTACATACTCTCACTCATCACTGCTATAGATCCCTGTAACCCATCATCATGCACACACACAGCAAACAGTCTAGTCAAAAACTACCTGATTGAGTACAAAGATATCACATTATGTTACCAGATCAGTTTGACCAACAAAAGAAATCCTACAATAACTTATTAGAGACTTATTAGAGTTAATATTTTTGATGTTATTGGTTATTATGTTCCATCCTATAATGGCTCTGTACATTACAGTCTGTTTTACGTTTGTCATATCATTTCTGTCGAACTCTATCTGATCTAAGAAATGTTGTTGTTAATCACATTTCTAAAGTCTAGGAGGCTTTATTCAGTGCGTTTTTAACTAGAAGCCATGCTAATTTCCTGTGGATTTTTAAGATCTTTTAGCCTTCAGTGGCTGCAGATGATCCAATAATCAGGTGGGAAACACTAAAGCCAGTTTCTGAATAGTTTCTAGACACACCCAGGGGGGTACAGGAAGATGTGAGCACAGATGACATTATAGCTTATCAAAATAATTTCACAGACCTCACTAGTTACTCACTATTATTATCGCGTCACTCAGCTGCATCTGTCAGTAAAGTTTCGTTTACATCAGCAGGCAGAAGACCAGCTCCAGATGCCTTCTTGCTGAGTTTAGTGTCGGATTAGCATCAGCTGCTGCTGCAGCTTTAGCATCCTCAGACTCTGTCCAGACGCCATTGTTTCATAGGCGAAACCTCCAGAGGTCAGATGTGTTTCTCTCGTTGAGAACATGCCCGTTTAGGTTGATTGGAGGGTTTTAATTGCCACTGGGTGTGTGTGAGATTGAGTGATGTGTGCGTGTCCTGTGATGGATCACTGAGGTATGAAGCGGGTTCATAATACAGATGGATGGATCGAACTTTCACTGAGAATGAAAATTGAAAAGCAGACATAGCCCTGTCTTGTTCTTCATCTTTTCCTCTCCCCTGTGCCTTCATCACATATTGGGTTTCTATTTTTTAAGCTCGGCATGCTAATAGCTCTCTAATGAGTTTTAGTGTTTGGCCCCTCACAGAGTGGCACTCAGTCCCCCACGAAGGCCTCTGCATCGAGATGCTGCCAATGCACTCGACACAGAGGAACATGGCGGCGCGTCGGGCATAAAGCTCTGTTTTCCGTGAAATAATCACCAGGGCTCTGGCAGCTACTGTTTTCCATTATTAAGGAGCATTATGCACAACCCAAGGGCTGTAAACGAAGGCGGAATGAATAAGTAAGCAAAAAGGTCAAAGTAATGACACACGCACAGATGTCAGAGATCATATCGCAGCATATCATCCAAGCCGGCGCCATAAAATGCTTTTCAGTGAGTCAGGGTGTCCGCAGCAGCTGTCCCCTTGACTCACGGCGCTTTCCCTGCTCCTCCAGAACTCCATGAAGGTGATGTTCAAGTGCTTGTGGAAGAACTGTGAAAAGGTCCTCAGCACCTCCTCAGGGATCCAGCGACACATCCGCACTGTCCACCTGGGGTGAGTTAGTGGCCCTCACACACACACACACACACACACACACACACACACACACACACACACACACACACACACACAAATGCACACAAACACTGTGCTCCAGACAAAAAGGTCACTAAGTCAGAATATCTGAGGCTCACTCTGTGTGTCCTTCATGTTCCCTTAAAATAAGAGTCTCACATGCTGCTTAGCGGTGTGTGTTATGCACCCCGCCACAGCACCCAGCCGAACTGTAACACACACACACACACACACACACACACACACACACACACACACACCTGCACTGCCACCTGGCATTATGCTAACAGGCAAGAGGCACGTTGATGATCTTCACTGTGACACGGGCTGTGTTGGAGCACGTTTATCTGTGTCTCTATTGATTCTGATTTTACTGATGATCAGTGATCTGAACAACACATCGTTTTCTGGAACTGCAGGCTTTGTTTCAGACTCAAAGTGAAAACTTCCATTGTGCAGTTAAGTTGTGCAGTGGTGCTTTGCCTCCAGCTCTGCGGCAGAGGTGTTAAAACGTTGTGGTGTAAATAATGTGGTAGGACAAGAACAGCGACACACTTATGACTTAACGGCTTGGACGCTGGCCAGCTCACCTGTCTGCACATACGACTGGGCCTGTGCATGGAGAACAATGGACCCGTTGAGATTTCTCTGAAAAAACCTCCACATGGGTGCAGTTCTCACCATTCACCTGCCACTACGAAAAGAGAGTCCAACAGTTTGTCCAGTTAGTCTTAAAGTCCTGAAGTTCTCAAGGAGAAGGGCATCCCCAGAAACTGTCTGGACTCCCGTCTATTATGGAGTCGCACCCTGGACCTTCTGTATGCGAGGCGAGGGTGCAACCCACTCGATGTCGGTGTCGCCTCAGACTCTCTCCACATGTTTCATCCCACATCCTCACCAGCCTGTCTGCTGGAGAACCTCTGCAGCACACTGGCTTTTACTGCCCCCTGCTGCTGGGAGCAGTCATTACTCCCTGCACATTCATTTGCTGTCAGTCAACATTCATCTCAGGTTTGACTGAAATGGCTTTTGCCAGTTAGTTATATAGCACTCTCACACAAAGATATACACAGTGGCTATTACTAAATAGACAAGGATATGGACTAAATAAGCTAATAGAATGGACAAAATATATTGCACAGTATTCCTGTTTTTACCCCTTAAAACAGACTAGTGCTGCAACATATGATAGGTTTCTAGTCACCTAATCTGTTGATAACTTTCTAGAATCTGTTGATTAGGTTGTTTGGGTTATAAATTGTAAATTGCAAATGCCTGTTTCCAAAATATCTCTTAATTTATGAAAACCTTTCCCCAAAAATATGCTTATAAATATACTAATCAGTTAGTTGTTGCAGCTTCAAGAGATTTTCAAGAAAATATTAGTGACTGTATGTATTTGGGTATTGATATTTATTCATAGAAATGCTGATATAAAACTAGACTAGACTAGAGCTGAAGCGTCTCTAAGTCATCTCCATCCCCTCCGCCACAGCAGAAACAGCGACTCGGACTACAGCGACGGCGAGGAAGACTTCTACTACTCAGAGATCGAGGTCAACATGGACAGCCTGACCGAGGGCCTGTCCAGCCTCACGCCCACCTCCCCCACCACGGCCGGCCCTCCGCCCGTCTTCCCCCCGCCGCTCGCCCCCGACGCGCCCCAGCCCGACGACACGGGCGTGAACGGCCTGCAGAGCCACGGCCCGTCACTGCTCAGCCAGTCCGCCCCCTCCACCCTCTGCCACATCCGCACCGACCACGCCTACCAGGTACGCCCCCCACACAGCCGTCAAGCACACTCGCACATGCACAAATGTGATGCGGAATTCGTGCGCTAGTTCCTGGTGAACCGATGCCGACGACGTTTGCAAAGTTTCAGGTTTTTTCGCATCGTATAAGAAAGGAGATGCAGAGCGGAGTTGTTGAGATCGGTGTCGGTGGGAGGGGGAAACAAACGCTCCGAGGGCAGTCTGAATTACTTAACTCCTCCATCAGTGTGGGAGTATATATCGCGGAGCGAAAGGGAGAAAACATCTCCTTGCAAATATTAACATAAGGTCACATGAAAAATAAAGTCTGAATATTTTTAAGTTGGAAACTTTCAGCCACGAGACTGAGCTGTGCTCAGACTCCTCCTCGCAGTACCTCATTTGAACTGCCGTGTTGCATCTTTGCATATCCATGCCTCCTTCCTCCCTCCCTCGTTTCGCCCTCGTCCACCTTCCCTTTTTGCACCCCCCCCCCCCCCCCGTTCTCCATTCTCACGCTTTACAAATTCAAGTAGCACTCATCACCCAGGTGAAAAGCAAAATGCTTTTTTTAAGCTGGGAGAACGAACGCTCGGTTCAAAAAAATCTAAACCTTTAAAATATTCAATGCTCGATTCAATCCTGCAAGTTCAAGGTTGCGTCAAACTTTCAGTTTCCATGACGACACAAAATGCACATAAAGGGCATTAAAACTGGCATACGCTGTGAAACTGCAACCACCAGTACGTTTAACTCTCCCCGTTTCCCTCTGCACTGCCTACCTTTCTTTTTAGTACCACTAACTTTGTGTTCTGTCTCTTTAGTGCCTGTTTGTGTTCACTCAACTGCTGATTAAACTGTGTTAACAAGTGTTTCTGATGGATGGATGGATGGATGGATGGATGGATGGATGGATGGATGGATGGATGGATGGATGGATGGATAGATAGATGGGTGGATAGATAGATAGATAGATAGATAGATAGATAGATAGATAGATAGATAGATAGATAGATAGATAGATAGATAGATAGATAGATAGATAGATAGAAAGATAGATAGATAGATAGATAGATAGATAGATAGATAGATAGATAGATAGATAGATAGATAGATAGATAGATAGATAGATAGATAGATAGATAGATACTTTATTGATGCCTTATGGATGTTTCCTGAGGGAAATCCAACAGCAAGTGGAGAAATACCTTACGTACTCCTTATCTAATTCTCCCCCTCTCTCTCTCTCTCTCTCTCTCTCTCTCTCTCCCTCTCTCCTCTCCTCCTTGTTTCCTGCCTGCACTTGTTCCTGTCCGCTCCTCCCTCCTGTCATGTTTCTGTGCTGGCTGTGGCGGGGTGCTTGTCCGTGTTCCAGGCCACTGCTCCAGTGAGTATCCCAGTGGGTCCTGAGCTGGCTGGGTTAGGCAGTGCTAATGGCACCGGGCCTGGGATTGGGACTGGGAATGGCATCAGTGTGTCGTGGCAGTCCCCTCCTGTCATTTTCAAAGGCGTCCCGGTGAGTGAGGCTTTGTCTCACGCCTTTTTTATCTTAATCTTCACGCCCCCCCTCCCTTCCTCCTCCTCCTCCTCCTCCTCCTCCCCACCACTCCACCTCCCCCCTGCTGTTTCCACTTATCGCCCTTTTTTTTGTATCTTTGTGTCGCTCATTTTTTTTCTCTCTCCATGCTTTCCTAATCCTCATCTTCAGGCTTTCTGTAGTGCGATGCGTAGAATCATGCTTTTCAGGGTGCATGCAGTCATTACATTATATATTATGCAGTTAGGCTAACACAAACAATAACTGCAGTCAAGTCCATTGATGTCTCAATCGATGAGTCGATGATGAGTCGGGTTGTTGATAAAATGTCACAAAAACAAAATTGTTGACACCCGTTTCACATAGGCCAAGATAAGGTCTTTAAGCGCCTTTTTATGGTCCTCAACTCAATTTTCTACTAAAGAACTAAAGAAACTATGAAACTTTCACATTTAGGAAGCTTTCTCGAAGCGGTTTCCAAATGTTTGTAGATTAAATAGACTAATCGGTTATTAAAATAGTGGTTGACCAACAGTTGATCAATCAATAGGCTGAGGCAGCTCTGCTGTACAGGAGTAACTAGAGCGGATGTGAAAGACAGATGCGCTCTGGCGTTCTTAGGGCCTGTTTTAGTCTTCTCCAAATGTTGCCATGAATCACAGTCTTGGCTCGTGGGACGGCCAGGAGACAGCCGGAGGACCTGAGGGATCCCGCCGGGGAAAACATATTGTACCTTAAAAGCACGTCACATATCCTCAGGACAGCACAGGACTGCTTAAAGATTTATAAGTCAATATAAAGCAGTCTTGAAATCAATAATAAAGCTGACAGGCAACCGCTGGAGCCACAAAGTGCAACGTGAGCTTTCCCAGTTAAGGACAAAACGTGGATGGATACATTTGATATGGAGCGAGTCTGTAGCGCTTTCCTTTATCTTATTGGGGGAAGGACTGCATCAGGCTGGTGCAGCCACCTATTGATTACAACGCACATGCTCAGCATGATGCTCAGCATGAGTGACAGACCTTCAGAGAAAACCCAGCGCTACTGTAGCGCCTAAAATGATGCATCAGAAGGGTTGAAATGTTCCTGTTTCCAGATGCTGGAGGGAGCGTTAAGGTTCTGTGTAGAAAGGACGAGACGCTGTTTGAGCCGCACTGAGACGAGATAGTCGATAGGAGTCTGTCCTGAGCTGCCTCTGAAACCACAGTGTCTCAACCCCCCCGGCCCTGCTTTAATTAGGTCGGGAGGTTAGAAATGGAAGGAGAGGCTTTCCTAACATTGTCAAAAAGTGACAGTGGTAGACTTGAAGATTTCCCTGCTTATTTTAGAGGACGAACCACACACACAGATACATGTAATTTAGATGTTGGACATTACTGGGGTCTGTACAGTGTGTTTTCCCAGCATAGTCTCCATTACATAGATGAGATAAAGTAAGATAAGATAAAATGAGATCAGGTGGAATTAGGTTATTATATGATATAATGTAAAAAGTAATATAAATATAAAGTAATAGGTGAAAATAAAGAACATAACTAACAATAGCAACTAAAATAATGATATAATAAGAAATAATAAGGCAAATAATGACAATTATAAGCAAGTGATAATAATACAAATAGTAATCAATTTTCAATAATATTACATAGTTAAGAAGAAGGAGACATGGCCGATAAAAAACAAGTAAAACAATGTTTAATAATATACATTTTCCAGGACCTTGTGACCCTCTCACATGTAGTTGTGCTGAATGTTCAGGAAGTCCCATAAAGACACGCTCTCCATCAAAATACCAACAAGTCTCTGCTTCGTCTGAATGAGCCTCAGGGTCGCTCAGAACATGCTCTGGTCTCAGTCCTGGATCGCTCTCATCTGGCACGCTGTCGGATCTGAGAGCAAAGACCTAGCCCGGACACGCGTTAGCTCCCACGCAGCCTCACCCGTGTCTCCTCCGCTCCGGCAGGGGCCCATGACGCACGTCCGGACGGTCAGCATCGGTGAGAAGCGGCAGCCGGCGGCCGGCGCTCACACCACTGTCATCAAGAACCACGCTTTAATAACGCCGGCGCCCAAATCCACGCCCGGAGCCAGGTAGGCTGCAGCTGCGTGTCTGAACCAGTCCCTGCGGCGCTCCACGGGCTCCGAACCATCCACAACTAGAAAGCATCTTCATCTCCATCTTCATCTCCCTTTCTCCTCCACATGAAGTGAATTTGAAACTAGCCGCTTTGATGCAAATTAAGGGAATTTGCTGCAGTTAATGTAAACGGCTCAAACCCAAAATGGAAAGCGTTTACAGTTTCCGACATCGTGCGTCATGTCTGTGTTCTTTTCATTAAGGAATTCATTTTTTGGACTCTGGGATGTTGTACCCGGCGTCCCTCCTCCACCCATACCCTCTAATTGAAATGTTGATGAGCTGCAGCCCCGAACGCGCTCACGTGTCCAAACCAGAGGCCATTAAACGCCGCCTTTATTATCTCGTTATGAATTTATCACATTTAACGAGTGTGAGCCGGCCAGCATATTTTTACCCAGCAGCAGTTAATTCAGCCATAACGCACGTTCCGTGCACTGTAAATACAAATTATCCGCGCTCTCAAATTGATTTTTTTAACGAGAGCAATAACCCCCAACATTACGCTTCCACCACTGCGTCCTGCTCTGTTGTTGAGGGAGTGAAGCATAAGCACGCAGGGAGGTGTGCGCTTTCTCTTTGTGGCGCTGGAATTCAGATTTTATTCGTATTGAACCCCTACAAAGGAATAACATGCTCACATTTCACTGTGTGTTAATGCCTGTGTGTGTGTGTGTGTGTGTGTGTGTGTGTGTGTGTGCCCGGGAGCACATTGCACACACGCTACATGTGTGTCTTTATGTCGGTGTGGGCGTCTGGATGTCTGTGTGCATGTCCTTATGCTGTCACATCTGCTGTTACCAAGGAAACCCCGTGGGGAGGCGAAGAAGTGCCGAAAGGTGTACGGCATGGAGAAGAGAGACATGTGGTGCACAGCCTGTCGCTGGAAAAAAGCCTGTCAGAGATTCACCGACTAATCCGGTCTGCCCCTCTGCCCGTGTCCGAGAGACCAGCTCCTCCCCCAGACTGGGAGCGACAGCTCGCCGGACTCTGCCACTAATAAGCGACGGAGGGAGTGTTGGGTTTTTTTTTTGGGACGGAGCCCCCGGTGCTGTTTCCTCCAGCCCAGCAGGGGGCGGGGTGTGCTCTTCGCCCTGTCTCTCTCTCTCTCTCTCTCTCTCTCTCTCTCTCTCTCTCTCTCTCTCTCTCCCTCTTTCTCTCTCTTTCTTTTTTTCAGTTTTCCAAATACACCAGAAAACATTAAAAGAAAAAAACAAGACAAAACACAAAAAAAAATCAGCCAGAAAAAAGTTCTTTGAGCGGGTTTGGAGGCTTTTTCTAAGACTGACGCATTTTCACTTCTGTCTGACGAACGAGGAAGCAAAACGAGAGAAACATCCTGAGTTGGATCCTGAACTTTCCGATCTGATCTGTTGTGTTTCGCCTGCCGTCGTTCGCGGCCGCAACTCAAGGCAACTTCAAAAGACTGCAGATGAGCTGTAATCTGTTGCTCCACATAGGATCATGATGTAATCTGCTGTTTATGGGGTTGATCATGACTCTGATCGAGACTTTTCTTTGCTTTTGTTTTTGGGAAGTTCAAGGGTTAACGACAGATCTGCTAATCAAGACCTCTGTAGCACATTTGTTTTGTGTCTTGTTATTATTGTCACTGTTTAAGGGACTTCAAATCTACCAAAGGCAAAAGAAGAAAAAAAAAATCAAGCCTGTTCACTTAATCCTGAATCTGGCATCACTGTCTCCTGCAGCCTTACTGGATATCAATGTATGCCTCAGTACACATTTTCAGTACCGACTACCTGTTCAAATCAGCACAGCCAGCCATAAACTACTTTTGCAAAACAAGTGGTACAAAAAGTTTCCCCTTGACTTTCCAAAATGTTTTTTTTTTTTGTTTTGTTTTGTTTTGTTTTGTTTTTGAGAGAGAGATGCACACGATATATGGAATATATTCCCTCTCCTCCTCTCTATACTTGTACCCTAGAGATATGCACCTTGAAGAAATAGGTCGCCTTTTAGTTTTCACTGTACCCGCAGCGCATGCCTGAGAGAGTGGATCGCTATTTCTTAACACGGAGTCTATTCTCAGCAGTGACGTGCTGAACTCGCAACTGGCAGTTGCACTGTGCAATCGGCGTAGTTTCTCGTCTGCGGCACGTCGGACAGCGACGCCCAGTTCCCCTTGACCGCTTTCTCGAGAAGAGATCGTTCACCCCATCGGATGATGAACAGACGATGACTGCCCCTCAAAGACCCTGACTTGCCCGTCCGACGTGTGCGTGTAGGTAAATCAGAGATTGTACCCCGTCAATCATTGCTCGACGAGGAGTCGCGCGTCCTCATTCGTTTAGTCTATCGCTTTGAATGCCGAGGTTACCCAGTCGGAGGTATTTAGGAATCAGACGCCGTTTTACGACATTATTCGTTCCTTTGTTGTTTTTGTAGACGTTGACAAGACGAGCTTTTGAAAAGACGACCTCTTGCAACAGATCGTTTAGAGTTGATCCCCGCGTTCAGAGATTCCCTCGAAGAGTCGAACCTTTGTTACTATTTGACCCCGTGTGTAACGTATAGCATTTCCCCATTACCATAACCAAGGTAGTGTATTTATTTATGTAGCCAAAAAAAATCAAAACGTGAGCCCGGAAAAAGGGCCGACCACCGATCCGTGCAAGTGACAGCTTGTACCCGACGACTCCGCTCACGCAAAGACACAAAAGCCTTCTCCGATCTGCTCTCGGAGGCGGAGCCGCCCCAGCAGACGCGTGTTTTTGAAGATGTTCGCCCTCGCCACCGTCGGTCAGAAGCTGTGTTTTTGGTTTTTTTGAATGTAGACTCTGCCGCGTGTCCTCTGCTACGTAGCGTGATTGATCGACACTGACCCAGCCCGACACACACACACACACACGCGCACACACACACACACACGCACAGTGCCTTTCTCCTCGTGTACAAGCAGACCGTGGAGGTGCAGTCCGGCGTCAGACCTCCGTCGCCATAGAAACGCCCGTGGCCGCAGGGTCGGAGGCCTGACTGTCAGCTGGGCGGCTCCGAGTGGGTCCGTCGGCAGAGAGTGTGTCAGAAATAAGAAGACAGACATATTAAAGCACACACGTTAGCCGCAACAGTAGTACGTATTGATATCTCATTCCTTTCCCATTGACAAAAAAAAAGAAAAACGTACCCTTTTTCTAAAACAAAAAAGTCCCTTTTTCTTTTCTCTTTTTTATTTTGGAAATGAATGATTATGCCTGTAAGTCGTCTTTTTTTTTCCACTGGCCTCCCAGATAAGCTAGGTGTCCTCCTCTCTCTCTCTCTCTCTCTCTCTCTCTCTCTCTCTCTCTCTCTCTCTCTCTCTCTGTAGGTGAGAGAGAGTGGTGCGCAGGCCTCTTCCGGTCACAAACGTCACAAAGTGCCAATGAAAAGAACATTTTAAAAAAAAGGAGAAAAAAAAAAGGTATACTGACCTGATGAAAATTGCACTACGCTGCACTGCGCAAAGACGTGTTTTTTGTACATGGGACATTTCATATACACAAATTTTGAAGTGAAAGGATTTCTCTTTTATTTTTATTTTTTTTGGGAAGGGGGAAGGGACCGTCACTGCCACGCCCCCCCCCCTCCAGTTCTTAAGCAGGTGACAGTCAATGTCTCGCTCTCTCGGTATTGGACTGAACGTGGTGGTGCTGGCCGCTCTGCAGCCGTGGCACCGGGATGTTCAGCGGGATGTTCAGCGTGGTACTCCGCTCGCCGCTCCGCCTCCTCCTTGGAGGAGTGCCAGGGGCTGAAAGCAGCACCTGCCTTGTCTCAGTGATGGGAAAACATTGGTCTCAGTCAGTGGCTCCACATTAGGGTCTCGATAACATATGCTTTCACAGTGTTTTATTGCCTGTTATTTCTCTCTCTCTCTCTCTCCCTCTCTCTCTCATTATACTCACACGCTTTTAAAGAAAAATAAATCCGTGAAGCCCCATTCTTTGTGCTTCATTACACACATTTAGGATCAGTGTGTAGGATTTAGGAAATCTGCTGGTGACAAAAAAAAGAGATATTTGCTCATATGAGGAAATCATCATCATCATCTGAGGTTTATCCCAAATGTGGCTTCTTTGCGTTACAAAACCAAACTGATCTAGAAAGGTGTTCATTGGCTCTTTGGCACAATTGGGTAGAAAGGAGAAAGTGAGTTGCAGTCTCCAGCCCCGCCACTAGATGCTGCTAAATCCTACACACTTTTTTTTTTCTTTTAGATAAAACAAGTTCCTTGCTTCTTGACATTTTACTGAGCTGAGGTAGTAGCTGTGTAGATACTGTTATTAGTGCTGAATACCACTTCTAGTTTTGGTCGTCGATGGACTGTCAAATGCAACCCATCGGGTCTCTCTCCATCCATCGTACCGATTCCCCCTGCCGGCATCCAGAGGAACCGTTAGCACGTGCTAATCTAACAGGTGCCTGTTTTGTTTGTTTTTTTTCCTTTGTTTTGTTCTTGCCAGCAGCCACTAATTCCACCTTTTCGCGTTGCACTAAAACTGGGTCTTTTGGGCCCAAGTCATATCAGTGAGAGCGTGGGTCCGCACGGCCTCGGAGACGCTCCTGTGCACAGGTCTCGGTCGACAAACCTCCGTCAGCGAGGTTCGTTTTTGTCCTCTCGCAAACCTAGAGCAACAACTATTCCAACGTTCACCGAGAAAATTGGAGATGGAGAGCGAAGCGCATGGGTGTGCAGATTTACAGCCGATGGGAAGCAGACATGAGACGATGTAGATGGATTCGCAGTTTCAGGGCTTTCTTGTACATATGCAACATAAAGAGAACCGTGAGGCTTTTTTTTTTCATATATTGTTGTTGTTTTTCTTTGTCGTCGTATCTTGTTATATGAAAAGTAAACTTTTTTTTTTACAGTATAGTTGCTCAGAATATTTTCTTTCTTTTTTTGTAAAAAAAAAAAAAAAAAAGTCGATCGAGAAGCTATAGTGAACATAACACGTAAAGATTCAATGTATATTGTAGCTTAGAGGCAAAGGGGAGAAAAACAAAACATGTTGAATGTAAAACCCACAAAAATAAAAAAGTCTTTTTTTTTGTTGTTGTCTTTGTTGATATATTGGTTCGTTTTTACTGCCTGTAGTGATCCTGTAGCGCGTCCCCATTTCAGTATCCAAGTCTCCTTAACACCCACGTTCAGCTGTCGCCACACTGCTAAGTCATATCGGATAACAACCATGCAGTATTGCTTTACTATCCCCCTTTGTGCAATGAGACGCTTTGTATTGAAACGAGAACTAACTTGAGCTTTCGGTGACACGTCGTGGCCCTCGGCTCGCACGGTCCGCCGTTCATCTTTTGTCTTTCTCCCTGCCAAATAGTCTCTCTCTCGTTTCTGTTGTTGTTTTTGTTGTTTTCTGAACACGTGTGGCTGTCGTCGTGGATGATGTCGTTGACGTTGTTGTTCGGCTGTGACGTGAAGTTGATGTTAGGCAGGATGACCTTCGACCTCCGGTCACAATGAAAACGTTTTATCTCGTGGGAATCCTCGTCCTGCCCTGCACATTCCAACAGACAGCGTGCTTTCTTTTTTGTTTTTTGTTGTTGTTGTTTTTTTTAAGTGTCTTCCACTTGTTTCCTAATAGACTCAACAATAATAACAACCGTTTTCCTTAACCGGCTACAGTGATTCTTCTCTGATCCCCTCGTCTTTGTATGCCTCTTCAGCTTTACTGTGGTCCCACCTAAGCCTTTTACCCAGTATATTAAGCTAAACTAAACCCTCAAAATGTGCATCAAAAAAAAAAAAAAACAGCCTTCGTTTTTTCTCCACGTGTTAGAAACTTTACGTGCTGCTCTCTTGAATGTCAGTTTTCATTTGTGTGTGAACCAGCAGCAGCAAAAGCCAATAGATCTCCTTCCAAATCAAATGTAATGTAATGCATTGCGATGGCAGCTCCACTCAATCCTATGCTTCCTCTACTGTGGCTCCTCTTGTTTGTCCAGGCTTTTACCCCTCCGTCTGTCACATCTCTCTTTTGATGACCATTCTTTTCTCCTGTTTTCTTTTTTTTGTGTGTGTGTGTGTTTTTACTGAGCCTTACACTGGCTAGTGTGAGAACGGACTTTTTTTTTTTTTTCTCTGATTGATTGATTGATTGATTGATTGTCTGGTTGAGTTGAGTTTGAGGTTGTTTTGCATGTCTAGCATTGCCTTTTTCCCCCCCTCCCATGTTCTTTTATTATTATTTTTTTTAGGAGATACAACACTGAAGGGTTTTATGTGTTTCCCCCTTTCAGTAACTGATAACCCAAGGCTGATGTAATTTGTTTTCGTCTTTAAGTAAAACACAGTTAAGAGAGTTTTGTTGTTTGTTTTTTTTTCTAAAGGAAGCATGACATCAGCCTTGGGTCTTCACTGGAGGGCACGATTTCTCCTGTGTGTGTGTGTGTATGTGTGTGTGTGGGCTCAGCCTCTGGTCTTCATCAGCAGTCCCACGCACATGGAGGAAGCACTTTCTGAGGAGTGGTGCACTCAAGGAGTATTTGTGTGAATGTCAAGCCTACGACTAGTGCTTGAAAAGATGGATGACCATGTATGATGCTGATAATGTGATCTATGTGATGTAATGTGATGGAAAGAAAATAAACCTGAATGGAAGACGCCTGGCGTCCCGTTTGTTTCCCTTGATGTATTTATATCTTCTGTTTTAAACAAGTGAATGGCTGAGATAGAGGAGTGGCTGTTGGTAGCCATTCTTCCATTCATCCATACGTTATCCTACGTTGTCCCGGACAGTTCACTATCACACCCATCTAGGAGCAATTTAAAGACCTAAACATGTATGCTTAGGGCTATGGGACAAAATGAGAGTTACCCATAACATAGAAACTCTACATATTTACATCTTCTTATTCCTTTGGTCAAACCTGGGCTTCGGAAAAGGGGGTCGTTCTTGTGAGGCAGACGTAGTCCTCAATAAGGCATCAATAAACTAGTTTCCTTTGTCTCCTCTCTCTCTAACTTGTCTTTTCTGCCCCCCTGTGGACGGCAGGCAGCTATGACAGGAGCCGGGGAGAAAACAAAAGGCACGGCACGCATTGTTCACTTCTTTACAGCAGCAATTTCAAAATTTATTGAGACTGATTGGTTTTTGCAAATAATAGTCAAGCTAATTCTTCCACTAAACATGAAGTTAGAAAGAGGCTTGGACGGCCCGCCGGGCCAGCCCTAACATCAAAACAGGAGGCTCATGGTTGGCTGTAAAAATGTTTCGTGATCAGTACTATCAACCGAAAAATATCTGCACAAGAGCACTTCAATCTGCCCAAAAACAAAACAGGTGTAAAAACAGGACAGCTTTTTTTGATTATTTAACACATTTTGTTACAAACACAGGTTTATGATAATCATCAATATAAAGTCAGTATCATATTGAACAATATTCCCAATGAAAATAAACAAACCTCAAGCTTCAAGTGCGACCTTTTACAAATCAAAGACCCTCTGAAACTTGAGAGAAAATAAATAATATATAATAGTAATATAAATTCATATATATGAAGGTATACACACATCACTCTTAGTAGAAGAACAAAATCTAAAGTAAAAAGCGCCAAATTTGAAATATAGTATAATATAGATATACCCATATCTATGGCTTCATGATTTGCACGTGTGAATCAAGCTATACAGGCTAAAATGAGGATTGCAATTTTTTACACGTCTAAGAATACCCATATTCATCTGCAGTAAGAGCAAACAGTTCCAGTTTTGCATCGTGTGGAATGAGACAGTTGTGTGCAGATGCCGAAAGACGTCGCTTTGGTATGACAAAATGAGCACAGGCATGCAGAGTTAAGACCACAGAATCAGGGCACAGGAGGTCATCGACACACGGTGGGAAGGAGAATCTAGTCGCCCATCATGATTTGTCTCTTTGAAGTTTTATGCTCAAAAAACATTTCGCACCTCTAATCCGATCGGCCGCATTTTTTTGTTTTTGTAAGCAATCTCTATCCGTCGACACACGTGACACGCATTCATCGTCTCGGAAACACACACACACACACACACACATACATACATACATACATACACACACACACACACACACACAAGCACAAGGGTGAAATGTCATTGAGGCACATATTGAGGGGTTGATGGCGGACGTTTTCCTGAAGTACAACCCAGTATGAGGAGTAAGACATACAGTACAGGTCGTGAGAAGAGCGCAGGGCCGGGGAGTCACACATACATCCAGATGTCTCTCAGTGGCAACATCAGCACCACAAGGACAGAGATTTGTCACCGATCATGGGCTCCTTCCACACCCACAACTGACATTCATAGAAATCCTAACCCCCATTGTCTTTCTGCTTTCTTTTGTTTTCTCTTTTCTTTTACCCCCCCCCCCCCCCCCCCGAAAAAGTACAACTATTTGATAAGTGGGTGAAACAGGTAGAAACAAAACAAAACCAAACAAAAACAATAAATAACACAAATAAAATAAAGACAAGTTGCCAGACATGGTGAAAGCGTCACGTTGCGGGGCCGAGAGTTTGCTCAGCGGGGGGGTGGGGGAAGGGGGGTTGATGGGAAGTGTAGTCCACGGCACCTGCAGCAGAGAGGCCTGATGTGTGCAACCTGCACTGGCAACAAAATGTTTCCCAGAGTTTCTGCTGCGGCGCTCACTTTCCCTTTAGCTAATGAACTACAGCCAGGCCAGTAAAACACCGGCCCATACAGAAATGCAGCACGTAGACTGGACGCTCCGCCGTTTCAGCCAGGAGCGTGTTTTTTGTTTCTTTTCTTTCGTTTTTTTTTCGCCTGCTTGCAGCATTTCTTTTTGATTGTGTGTCATGCGAGACATGAGACAGTAGAAACTGGAAAGAAAGGAAGAAAGAAAACAAAAAAGAAAATCAGCTTTCAGTTTTTAAAATGCGGTCTTCTATATATCTAGCCGGTACTTCCACACAGCCCTTCATATTCACAATAATACCATAACATGTGCACTTGTATTTTTTTTTTTTCCAAACTGTGACAACTGTGACAGGTTCAAAAAATAAAAACAACCCAACAACAAAACTGTTAACCACGACAATAAATCCAAAAGCACCTGCACACACGGACTGTGAAACAAAAGCACTTCATGTATACAAGGTACTAGATTGTTTTTGGTTCGATATTAATCAATTAGTGTACATTAGTGATGCAAAAAGCGTGTGCTGAATATATGTCTCAATCAATATCTAACAGAGAAGTTTGACAGTGAAGTTGTTTTTCCCCTCGGTAAAAAAGCAAATACGACAGAAAAAGCGTAAACTGGCACAATAAAAGGTTGATAAAAGCCCCATGGCTTGCTGTCCACAACAAGGCAAAGTATAAAAGCTTTTTTTTTTCTTATACAAGATATAAAATATCAAAAAAAGAACACACAATAAAGCTTAGCATCCAGCACTTAATAATAATTAATAATAGTAACATCAACAACAGTAATCATAGTTCTGATAATCATAATAATAAGACATGTCATCTGCCTCACTTGAATTGTCAATAACATGGAAATAATCTTAAGAAATCAATATAGGCTTTTTTTGGACACTGGACACTCAAACATTCTTGCATACAGACACCCATCCTGTTCTACCCAACAAACAGAGAGAGAGAGAGAGAGAGAGAGAGAGAGAGAGAGAGGAGGGGGAGACTTCTCCAAAATCAGGAATCCACAAACAGGTTCTTTTCAATAAATAGCCGTTAAACAAAACAAATTAATATTACACTCTCTACGAATATCAAACTGGGTATGTCAAGCACAATGGTCGATCCTCTTCTTTTAAACCTCACAGAGCCGGACAAACTATTATCACCAGAAGGAAAGAGTCTGCATATTCTGGACTGAGAAACTGGAATTACGCGACTGACTGAGACTCCAACAGAAGAGGGGAAGAAAAGAAACGTTGAAAAAAAAAGAATAATTCAGAAACAAAGGCAGCTCCTCCTCGGGGCGTAAGGTCCAGGTCCCGTCATCACAACCTCCGGAGACAGTGAGAGAGACAGAAAGAGTTAAAAAAAAAAAAAGAGAGAGAGAAAAAAAGAGTGTAGCGTGTGTGTGGATCCCTTGTGTGCTTGTGTTGTCTTTCCAAAAGCGACGTCCACGAATGTGTGTACGGAGGAGGGTCAGAGCTCTTACACACACTGTAAAAGTCTCTTTCCATCCCTCTCTGTCTTACTCACACACATACACGTCGCTCTCCTGTTGTTTTTCTTTTTAAGAAAAAACGAAAAGAAGAAAAAAAATGTATGTACATTAGTCAAAATCTCCAGTAAGTTGTTGGAATGGACTGATAGAAACTGTGTGGTAAACTCAAGTGAAGAAAAAAGAGATTAAGGACCCCACTGAAAGGCAAAGGCTATATATAAACAGCAATCTGCACAAAGATTCAGTGATTTTTTTCGATCGTGATAACAGTCAAGAGGACATTAAGTATATCCTTAAAGGTAGGTGCGGTCACCGAGTTGTTTAGGTAAGTAAAGGTCAGATCAAAAAATGTAAACCACGGGTTCAGGGCTTTTGATAGGAGTCAGTTGTCATTAAAGTGCAAGTCTGTGGCAGTAGGACTCTGCATCAGCAGCGTGCCGTCGGGCTGCCTCGTCCTCTGACACGCCGAGCTTTGCAATAGATTCAGACTCTCCCCTCACTCTCAGGGAGACACCCCCCCCCCCACCTCCCCATCAGACATTACAGCCGAGGTGGGACCAAGACGCTGCCCCCCCTCCATCCCCCCCACCCCAACCCCCTCCCCTCCACGGACTCCTCCTTCCCCTCCCATACCCATTCCCATTCCCATCCCACCCCCCCTCCCCTCCCTTTTCTGGCTATATCCCTACGCTGTCAGTGCTCCTTGGTTTCCATGGTGATTGTGATGGCAAAACATACAAAGTTGCAGTCTTAGCATTGGCCGTGTCCTTGGCAGCGTCCTCGTTGATTCCTGTTGTGACGGAGTAGAAAAACTGCTGGACCCGGGCCTGAACCCTCAAGAAAATGAAACACGCACACAACCAAAAAAAAACAAAAACAAGAAAACAAAAACAAAAAAACACTGCATCAGAAGTAAAGGAGGTAAGCAGAAAAAAGCCTTGCACTCGAGCCATCCTCTTGACCACTCTTCTTCTACTGTGGCAGTCAAGGTTAGCCTAAAGTGTGTGTATGTGTGTGTGTGGGTGTGTGTGAGTGTATGAATGTGTGTGCGTGCATGTGTCTTCTCATGGTGGTCTTAGATCGTTGTTGCGCGTCACCCCACAGCGTTTCCATTCAAAGGAAGGCCTGCCCGCGGTGGGACGGATGGGTAAAGAGGGCAGAAGATTCTGCCGCAGTAGATCGCAACAGATCTTCAGAGATTTGTGGAGGAGTCGCCGGCGGAGTGGGCCTCCCGGCGGGTTCTAGGAGATCCAGGCAAAGTCCCTCTCGCTCCCGTTCTGCTGCTCCCCCTCCTGTGCCGAGGAGTCGCTCTCCTCCTTCTCATTGTCCAGTGCTCTGTGTGCCTCGGCGCCCATCCCTGAGTCCTTCCACTTGGCGGCCACCTCCTCGCCTTCTCCCATCATCTCCCCGTCGCCCTCCACCATCATCTCCTCCTCCCCTTCGCCGTCGCCGTCGCACTCCGCCTGGTCGTCGTGGAAGCGGTCGCCGGGATACAGCTCCTCCTCCGGGGAGATGTCCCCCCCGACCTCGCCGTTGTGGTCCAGCAGGGCGGCCATGCCCCGGCCGGAGCAGTCGGCGCAGACGCCGTGACGGCGGGAGCCGTGTTTGATCCCCACGCTGGCCGCCGACATGAAGACCCGGCTGCAGACCTTACACACGTACTTCTTGTCTTTACTGTGGACCTGTTGGACACAGACGCACAGAAGAGAAACACAAATTTGTCAACCGAGTCTTGGGCGGCATGGTGGTCACCTCACAGAAAGAAGGACCTAAGTTTAGTTTCAGGGTTTGATTTCTGCACACTCTCCAAACTGAAAATATACAAATTTTCCCATCAATCAGAAACTCTAAACTGCCCTAGGAGTGAGTATAAGGCTGAACGGTGTTCTGTTTTCCCTGCCTCTGCCCAATGTGCACCAGAGATGCACCCCCACTACACTGTTGGGTACAAAGCAGCAGATAATGGATGGATGGGATATTATACATTAAGAGCTTGGCATCCCAGCTCCAACCTCATCACTCCCTAGCAGATAAGATTTCACAGAAATATTGGGGAGTGATGAGAAAAGATCTTAATCCCCCTTTTGTAGCCTGCAGGTGGTTGCTGGGGGGGTGTGAGGGGGTGGGGTGTGTGTGTGTGTGTGTGTGGGAGGGGGGGTGGTGGCGATGGGGCTGAAACAGCAAGCGGCAATGTACAGGGTAGCGGTGTCACTGGCAGGCAAAGGGAGAGATGGGAGAATTGTACCGCTTTAATAGACCGCCAAATTGAGAGCGTGTATGATAGAGTGAGGCATGTCACATAGTGGGCGACTGTGGCTCAAGGGCAGCGTGGTCGTCCACGGACTGAAAGGTCAGCGGTTCAGCCCGAGCCCCCCGCTGCCTGCATGTCCACGTATCCTTGGGCAAGATGCTGAACCCCAAACTGCCCCCGATGCCGTGTCAGGAGTGTACAACTGAGTGCATGTGAACGGTGAGAAATCCTGGCCGAGCATACGGACTGCGTAGCATGGCCTCTGACACCGGCGTATGAATTGGAAAAATTTGTGTATGGAAGGCAATTTGAGTACCGACGAAGACTAGAAAAGCGAGCTGTCCAGGGTGAATTCACTCTGCGTGAGAGAGAGTCTGCGAGACATCTGCAGCATGTACTGAGCAGGTTGTATAGCGGATGGACGGGTATAGCTGCACAGGCTGGATTGCAGCTCCACTTACACAACATGGTTTTTGTAGTAGTAGCAGTAGCAGTAGCAATAGCTTAGCTATCACAGCACACATTAAAATATATTGACCTATTATTGCGCAGAAGGAGATAATGATGATGGGTCGCGATATTGCGTCACTTATTACTGCCCCCTACTGGCGGCCATTTGGCCCGCGCACTCACCAGCGTGTGCCTCTTCATGTGCTCCCTCCTGGTGAACTTCTTGCCGCAGATTTCACAGGGGTAGGGCCTCTCGCCGGTGTGGGAGCGCATGTGCCTCTTTAGGATGCACTGGTGCATAGCAGAGAAACTGCAGTAGGGGCACTTGAACTTTTTACGGATCACCGTGAAGTCATTCACTGTAGAGGCAGAGGCAGGGAGGGTGGGAGAGGGGGAGGGAGAGAGGGAGGGAGGGAGGGTGGAAAAAAAAAAGATTAGTGTTGAATGAAGCTCGTTTAAATAAACCGAGACGTCACTTTTCAGTTATTACATTTAATTAGCGGCATGGTCTAGAAATGTACCATCAATTCCCATGGCCACCCCAATCCCAGTCAAAGCTACAGTTGCCCTGGCAACCGCTCTTCCTCCATACTAAAGCAATAAAGGCAAAGAGCTACTATAAACACGACACAACAGTCAGGCTGCTTTACAGTAGTTGCTCTAGAAGGTCTGCGCTACGGACAGCGAAAAACACAGACGGAAAGACAAACACAGACAATGGTGAGGAGGCTGGAGGCTGAGGAATAAAACCGCACGCACAAAGGGATGCCTCGGCAAAGATATAAAAGGGGATAAACACACAAATAACAAAAACAACAACAAATGCTAATACCGTGCCCCAATCTTGTGTAGAGGTCTTGTAAGCCAATTATCTCAAGGCCTAGAATTAAATGGTATTTAAGCCAGGTGAAGGGCATCCAAGTAGACAGATTGTGGGTGTGTTTGCGTGTGTGTGACAGAAACCTAACAACCAAGGCATTGAGTGTATGGGGAGATAGAGGACTGCGTCTATGAGCAGACAAACACAATGCACACTACTGCACACACCTACAGCTCATAAAGGAGAAGGTGGAGGGAAGGGGGGGGGGTCACACACAGTTCAGGATTATAAGCGTTATAAGTGATGAAGTATAATTACCTCCATCTGCAAATCGACTTCTGCTCTGATTAAACACTCGACAGCACAAAAACATGCACAGTACACATCAACGGCATCAGCATCGTATTCACATTTTCTTCTTTGCGGAGCACCGAGTTCGAGACAAACAAAGGAAGGTGTGCGTTTGTGTGAATGCATGTGTGACATAAATGACAGAAACCGCAGAGGAGAGGTTTGCACGTTTTCCATCACGGTTTAATTACAGCATAAAAACTACAAGCAGAAAGTCACTCTGTTTAGAAAAGTACATTTCTGTGTACAGTACATGGGTCTTTTTTCCTTTTGTTCAGTGAGAAAAAAAAAATCCATACTTGCTAATATTTACAATGACACATATTCAAAAAGTCACAAAATGTCACACAACAGCCGCCACAGTATTTCCCATTCCTAGCTCGATGGCTGTGCTCTGCAGAGCTCCTGATTAGCTCCCGACTTCTCTGAGTCTGCCAGTGTGTTTCAGCTGGTGGCTAGGACAGAGCGTGCTACCTGAGAAATCAAATTGTATTAGAAGGGATTTGGCATTCCCTGAGCACACAGAAATGTCAGGAAAATGTGTTGGGGAGTGACTCTGGAGTATTAGAATATTAGAGGGAGACTCGGGCGGGTCGTCCCTTCGGGTGTCGTTTCCACAGGTATCCGTAATAAACATTTATAACTGGGCTGTTGCGAGAAAATATCTCGGTTTATTGTTGCAGGGGTTTGGAGAATTTGGCAGAAGTGGGTGTGAATTTACATTAGCGATGTTTCAAGCTCATTCCAATATCCCGCGGCTACGCTACCAACAGTCTCCGCCAAACTACGTCACCACCAGCTTCCCTGCAGTTTCCCTACTTGTATCTTCTTGTGTTTTCTCCCCCTCCTTACCCTGTGCTCACGACCACACCATTATCTGTCACCTGCAGTGACATCACTAAACACGTCTGGTTTAAAGGGCACCTGCCCCTCGGTCCTCACTTCCTCTTCAGATGGAGGGTTGTGGGGTGGGGGGTTAAGAAGGGTCGGAGCCATGAAGGACCAATTACTGTCCGGCTCCGGTCACACACTCAGCCTCTAGATAGAGGACTTACAGATCTGGGATTGGAGGAGATGGACGGAGAAAGGGAGAGAAAATGACACCACCCAACCCCCCATCTGAGCTGCTACTGGTCCATTGTTTTAGCTGGCTTTGTCTTGTTTGGCACATCCCCTCCATCTGCACAGATCTGACTGAAGGTAGTCATGTCAGGCTGAGGACAGGCTTCCACGTGTCTGATTGAGAAGTGGATCTGCGCAACAATCACTTTGTTGTCTGTCTTTTTCCCCCCTCTGAGTTAGAGGGTAAATAACGGTATCCCTCGTGTAACTAATTATCTATGCATTTCCCTTTCAGTTTTACGCTATTTTAAATATTTGATGGTGAGGAGGAGGAGGAGGTGTGCTGGCTCTGTTCTTGGGCTGCGATTCTGCAAAGTTCCTGCAGGTGGCGTGGTTGTGTGTGCCGTGAGCCACAGTGAAACCTGGAAGACGTGAACGTGTGCCGAGTGTCTTTGTGCCGCTAACGCAGAAGTGGACACAAAGATAGAGATCTCTCTGCCTAAAAAAGGAGAGAAGGGTTCATCCTGAATGATGACTGGCGACAAGGAGTGGTTTAGGTCTGGGAGGCGAGGAGAGCTCCAGCCACTCGCGGACTCCCCGTCTCTCTACCGAGCACCGCAGTGGAGAGCCATCCACCTCTTTGTCCAATCGGTGCTCCTCGAAATATTTACAAACCTGGAGAGATGTTTTTTGTTGTTGTTATTGTTGTTGTTTTTTTGTTTTAAAAAGTGCCCCACCTCATTTTATTCCAGTCAGTTGTTCAGCCAACTGCTTTGCATAGCAACTGAGGATTGTTGGCATGTCAAGCTGTCGTTTCATGTTAAATCTCTTGTTAAAAAATAATGGAATGACACAAAATTTAACAAGTTGTAAAAAAGGATGAGCTGTCCCTAGATATTTCTAATTAAGTCAGCGGACATTTAATTTAAAAGGAGCTCTTCCTGTCTCGGTGCAGTGACACAGAGCGTTTTTTTGGCATGAGCGTACAACACCATGAGGACACGCTGCTACTTTGACGGGTGCGGGTGTGTGTACATACGCCTGCAGCCGCTAGACACGCCGTCTCAGTTCTCCACGTTGATGCTGAGATTATGATTGTCAACTTTCATCTCTTGAGAAAACCGCCACAGCGAATCTATGACTGCGCCCTGAGACATTTCCATCCCGGCGCTGCCAGTCCCCAGTCCGGCTCCTGGCACCGCCCCCATCTGGCAGCACACTTTAACATGTGTGGCCAGGTTTTTCTGGGTGCTAAAAGCCTTGGCACAGGCAGGGCAGGTGTACCCTCTCTCTTTGGAGTGCACGGACGACAGGTGCCTGTGCAGGTCTGTGCGATCCCTGAAGTGCTTCAGACAGTACACGCACTGCATCAACTTCTTCTTGAAGTGGATGGTCTTCTCGTGGCGGTCCGCGTTGGACTTGAGGGTGAAGCTCGCCGGACACTGGGAGCAGAGGTAGCGGGCCGGCGCCGGCTCGGCCACTGCCGGGTGGTACAGAGACTGGGGGAACTGGAGGGACTGGGGCTGCGGCGGGTGAAGGGGCTGGCGGGGTGGACCCGGCACGTTGGGCCAGTCCAGGGACAGGGCCATGAGAGACAGGGTGTGGCAGTACTCGTGCTCCCTGAGATGCTCCAGGCTGCTGAACAGCCGTTTGCACAGGGAGCAGGCGAACCCCTGCGAGGGCCAGGCGCTGAGCTCTGGCAGGAATCTGTTCCCTGACCCAACCTCTTCAATCAGTGCCCTGAGCGCTTTAGTCCCCCTGCCCGCCGCGGACTCTGACACAGGCACGGTCAGGCCACCGGCGCCGCTCTCCTCGCCCATCTGATCCCTCTCGACAGGAGACTGGTCACCTTCCAAGGCCGAGAGAGCGAGAGGGAGAGAGTGAATGTGAGACATGGTAAAGAAAAAAAAGCCTTTATATGATTTTGAAGAAGATTGTAAAACTAGAAGGTTTCTAAGTATAGATCATATGCCGATGTCAGCAAAACTAAGCACTATTTCCGTTTTTTAACTTAAGACATGGTTACAATGTTTCCAATATACTGAGAAGATAAAAAAGTGACTCCTTTCATGATTTTAAGTCCAGTCGGACAAAAAAAAACTTTAAAAAGATTTCTTGAGTCACGTTGGCCTGCGGTGGCGATTCTCAAAAGACATGAGTTGTGAAAAAGTTTCTCTTCGTAGAAAAGATGAATTTGCTGAACAAAGACTGAGTAAAACTCAATTATCCAGGGCGGCAAGTTGCCTTGAGATTTTTTTTTCTGTTTTACAGCATCATTTACTGGTTTGTCTAAGTAAATACACCACCATTCGGGTTTATAACGTTTTGTAACCAAAGTGCTGCAGTACTTTTTATTTCGATTCTGTCGCCAGAATCAATCAATTATACTTGATCACAATAAAATCCATTAGAGCTTTTTACTTTGGTGCTTTTATTTATTTATTTTATATTGGAAAATAAACAACCCGACTGTACTGACTTTGCTTATTCTCCTGGTCTCAAAGCTCAAAAATCTAGTGCAGTAAGTTGCCTTGAAATTTTCGGCTTTCTTAAGCTCGGCAAGTGTTACAGAGCGGATAATAAAAGAGCACAATGGCTTTCATTTCACTCTGCAATCGTCTGGGGTGTGAACTTTTAAAGCCGGAATCATACCTGAGCTGCACTCCTTCATGTCTTCTTTGTCTTTCGCGCCCTCCTGTAAGTACAAAACATCCCGTTATGTCACACACACACACGTTTACAGCGTCTGTATGAAATGTTGTCTGGGCATGCAGGAGGCAGGCAGGCAGGTGAGACGCGTCGCCAAGACGACCTTTTTTTTTTAAAAAAAGAATAAGAGTGAAAAAACAAAAGACATCGAAAGTTAACAAAAACAACACAGGAGGAAGAGAAACGACAGGTCAGAGTGATTTAAAAGCACAGACAAAAAAAACAAAACAAAACAGAAAATGGCTTGTAAATAGCTGACAGCGCCTGGATGCTACAGCTGTCCTCGGAGACACAGAATGTGCAGTTAGGTTGATCTACAGCCCTCATAATATTGTCTGCCTGATGCGCATGTACCCTCTCTTTTCTCTCATCTGCATCCCATCGAAACTATCTTCCCCCTCCTCTGCACCTGCCAT